>CM055124.1:308106626-308558809 GCA_029206835.1 Rana muscosa
CTGGTGACTTTGGGGACCTGGTACCGGCCGGTCGTAGGTCCTCTGAATCCCAAACTTGGCACACATGCAGCCCCACTCTTCCTCTACAGGTTTGCAAAGTTTCTTGTCCAGGGGACCCACGGCCATGGAGCACCGATTTTTCAAAGCCGGGCACCCCTTCCATAGACTCCCATGTTAAACGTCAGTCTAGTCATGGACACAGTGAGTCATGGACACAGTGAGGCAAAGTGAGGGCACACCCTAGGCTTATACTCGAGTCAATAAGTTTTCCCAGTTTTTGTGGTAAAATTAGGTGCCTCGGCTTATATTCGGGTCGGCTTATACTCGAGTATATACGGTACTTCCATATACTGGATGCTTGACCTCTACAGATTGAAAAGTGTTTTACTATCGGTTGAAGCGGATGGGTCGTTCTTCTATTGCATGCAGTGTTTTTATAGATATTGATACTCTGGAGGAACGGGTCCCACTCGGGAGGTCTTTGTACCACCCCAGTTGGACTTATTATTCAATTTTGTATGCATTCATCAATAACGTTTATTTAACCTTCCGTAATACTCTGTTGTAGATTCTCCCTTAGACTATACTTGAGACCCTCTGTCTCAATAGTTTATTTTTTATCAGTAGTAAGTAATGCTGAGTACATGGCTCACTAGTAAGTAATGCTGAGTGCAGGGGTCAGTAGTAAGTAATGCAGAGTACAGGGGTCAGCAGTAGTTAAAGCAGAGTTCAGTATAAGTAATGCAGAGGTCAGAGGTAACACAGAGTCCAGGGGTCATTAGTATGTAACCGAGTTTGGGTGATGAAATTTTAGGGGGTCTTCTCCTGCTGCTCCTTCTTATGCCGCGTACACACGACCGCTTTTAATGTCATTGAAAAAAAACGGCATTTTTCTCGACGTGATTCTTCTCAAGCCTGCCTTGCCTACACACTATCGTGGAAAAAAATGCTAGAGCAAAGCGCAGTGACGTACAGCACGTACGACGGCACTATAAAGGGGATGTTCCATTCGGATGGCGCCACCCTTCATGTTAGTAAAGTTTGGTGAGAGACGATTCGCGCTTTTCAGCCTCGTGCTTTTCAGTCCGTTACAGCGTGACGAATGTGATATCTCCATTACGAACGCTAGTTTTACCAGAACGAGCGCTCCCCGTCTCATACTTGCTTCTGAGCTTGCGTTTTTTTTTTCACGTCGTTAAAGCCTACACACGGCCGTTTTTCATGATGAGAAAACGACGAGGTGAAAAACGACGTGAAAAATTTGAGCATGTTACAATTTTTTCATGGCCGTTTTTCACGTCGTGAAAAATGCTCTGAAGCCCACACACCATCATTTTTAATGACCATTTAAAAAAATGTAATTTTTCTCGTCATTAAAAACGGTTGTATGTACGCGGCATCAGTCTTCTTTTCCAAAATGCTTTGCTTCTCTAGTGGTATGCAACACAGAGTGCAGGGGTCTGTCGTAACGTAGCATTCAGTCATAGGCAAAGCAGAGTAACACAAGGTGTGCAGAGGTCAGCAACACACAGTGCAGGGGTCACGAGCAAGCAACACGCAGTGCAGGGGTCACGAGCAAGCAACACGCAGTGCAGGGGTCACGAGCAAGCAACACGCAGTGCAGGGGTCACGAGCAAGCAACACACAGTGCAGGGGTCAAGAGCAGAGTGCAGGGGTCACAAGCAGAGCGCAGGGGTCACAAGCAGAGCGCAGGGGTCACAAGCAGAGCGCAGGGGTCACAAGCAGAGCGCAGGGGTCACAAGCAGAGCAGAGCGCAGGGGGTCACGAGCAAGGAGTATATAATGCAGAGTTCAGTAGTAAGCAACCCAAAATGCAAAGGTCAGTAGGAACCAACTCAGAGTGAAGGTGTCAAGAGAAGTAACGCAGAATGACGGAGTCAGAAGGTAGTAACAGAGTTATTATTCTGTAATGCAGAGTAGAGGGGTATGAGGTACTACAGGTAGCAGTATATTCTCCCTTTGTCATACACAGAGTTCACCTCAAAACACTCACCTGAACCCCCCCCCCCCCAAGTGCATTTTAGTCAGTAAGAAAACCTACTGGATAATGGGATCGCCAGGCTGAGAGCCACCAGCCAATGAGATCTCTGGGCAGTAAGCTGCCAGACAATAATACGAAGGGTAAAGAGGCTTTAAGTTACAATTCAGTATCTAGGGGCTTGGTGGGCTGGGCAGACCAGATCCCAAGGTGCTGATTGGCTTGGGGTCAGAAGCTGGCTGCATGGTAGGGTTGTAGTCTACTCATCAAATGGCCGCGATCGATGGGCTGAAAATCCTGACTTTACATCGACCAGAGGACCGTTTTACACTCTATAAAAATTTCACCCCAAAGAACCAATACTTTATCCAGACCCCGTCTAGTCTAGTTTGTAATCTTCAGCCCTGATACAAGGCAAAAAAAGAAAGAAATTTAAGGACATTAAAAACAGCTTGGTCCTTTCTTTTCCTAGAATTTCTAAAACCTTGTTTTCTAGGGCCTAACCATGACCTCTGTGACCGCCTCCTATTTAAAAGTTACCAAATCAGGACTTCTGCCTACTGTACATCCAGCGCTCCACCACTACCTTCATCTACATATATGCTGAGGCTTCCATCCAGTGCTGGAGAGCAATGCCTTTGTGACAGGAGTCACTTTGGGTGGGGGGTTTGTGGAACTCCGCTTACCGTGGAGAGCTCTGGAAACCCAGTGTCCAGCTTCCCCGGCTCCTCTTATGTGTAAATCTCCCTGTGTCTCTAATAGGGGCCCAGGGTGAATGAGAACCCCACTATGATCTGTACTAGTCAGACTCAATGTTGTATATATGTATATATTGTGTGCGGTCTCATGCTGTTGTGGACTCTTTGCTGTGATGGTTTGGGGTGTGACTGTATTCTATTGTTCTATTGTGGCGGTCTGCCTCAACTATTATGGGATGTGTAAGTGTTTGCTGTGAGGAAAGAGGGGGGGATTCCTCCAACAGCCCCCCTGTGCTGATAAGACTGTTCACTGATGAGAAGTTTGAACACACCTGACCTGTGTGTCTATTGTGATTGGACAGTTTAACCCATCCTGTTTCCAAGGGTGGGGGGGGAGAGTCTCTGAGTTAATTATCTGTTGTGTCCATGTGTGATAATAAATCAGTTTTGTTGTTTGTCACTCTACACTGTGTTGCGGCTGGTGACTGGGTGGGCTAAAGAGCCTTGGATGGTGCTGGTTCTGGACAGAGGAAGCATTGAGGTGGACATAGTCCGGTTTGAAGACGAGGGTTCGTCACAGCCTTGTTCTAAGAAGTACGGTTAGTCCTAGAGCTGGGCGATTTTGGCCAAAAAAAATAAAAAATCTGCGATTTAAAAACAAAAACAAAAAACAAACACTCGATTCACTATTCGAATAGAGGTTTTTTTTTTCCTGATGGACACCGCGCTGGTCCTAAGGAGCTGCGGGCAGGAGTTTTTAGGCGAGGCCGCGGCTTCGGCCTAGTCTGCCGCGATCCTGGGAAAAGGCCGCAGACTAGGCCGAAGCCGCGGCCTCGTCTAAAAACTACTGCCCGCAGCTCGTTAGGACCGGCGCCCGCAGCTCGCCACGATGCTGGCAAAAGGCCGCGGCTTCATCCTAGTCTGCGGCGTCTGGCCTCTTCCCAGGATCGCGGCGAGCATTTTTTTTTTTTTTTTAGGCGAGGCCGCGGCTTCGGCCTAGTCCGCGGAGCGCCAGTACTATGGAAAAAAATATAAAAAATCGATTTGGTCAAAATTTGAATCGATTTGCCCTTGCAACTCAATTAAAGATTCAAATCGATTTTTTTCCCAGCCCTAGTTAGTCCTGGTACATTTTCGCACTTGTTACTCTCACACCACCTCCCTATAGGGCAATGCTCAGTGCCTGAACAGCCAATCACCATACCCTACCGCTTTCCAGTGGTGATAAAGTCCTTAGCTCTATGCAAACTTCAAACAAACACAGCCATGCTGAAAAGGGGGATTCCAGCAAGCGAATGAAGAGCCTATGAAAGGCATGCATGTGCGTCTTACCCTCCCCCATCCAAAGCAAACCTAAGGACATGAAGTAGGCAAAACACAGCCTTGCTTTAAAGGTAAAGGAAGCCAAAATTTGAAGGATGTGCAGAGATATGTGGAATCTATTATTGAACATCAAAGTCAGGATTTCAATGCAGCAGTCGGTGTGTTTGACCCCCATCATCAAGACCATAATGAAGGTGCCACATTCTTACAGCTAGACACCAATTATGTTAAAAGTGAAGAAGTTCGGGAATCACAAAAAACAAAAAAAATACCCAAAATGGCTGCAGTACCGATCCCAGCTGCATCTTTCCTCTGCCGCCCCTAGACTGAGAACTGAGCGAATAAAGACCGCTGATGGCCCAGTTCTCAGTCTTCAGTGAGCAGAGGATGGTGAACGTCAGTCTCCAGGTCTCTGCTCTGCCCCTCCAGTGCTCACTGGAGCTCCGGGCTGTGAGCAAAGGATCACCAAGAGGCTGAGCCAGCTGCCAGTCCAGGTATCTGGATCGATCCTGACATTAAAGTCGGGATCGATCCAGAGCCTGGACAGCAGACTTTAGCCCTCTGACGGTTGAAAACCGGCCACAGGAGCGCAGGATAAAGTCCACCCCTGTGATCCCAGGAGAAGTACAGCCAAAAGAGCTTTGTCACCCAAACTAAATGTACATGTGCAGCTCAAGGCTCCACCAGGTCCCCTTATGCAACATACGCTTGGAGTGCAGACAAGGACAGAGCTCGTCCCAGCTCTAGTCATCTAATAGAAAAGGGAAAAGTCCTGGAAGTTGCACATCTCTGCGAAACCCCATAAAATGGTGTAGGACAGCCTTAGCCCGGGCGCCAACCAGGCCATGCCCCCAATGCATTTCACTCCACCCACAGAGCTTAGTCATGGGAAACAGAGCTTTGGCCATACTTCTCCTTTACCTCTCACAATGGGAATCCATGGGAAAAGAATAACATCATGAAAAGGTCATCATCAAGGTTTTGGATAGACTGACCCATAAAGTACGCAGGCCTATCACAGGACGTCCACGTTTAAAGTGGAGTTCCGCCGGGAAAAAAAAAAAAATTTCAAGTCAGCAGCTACAAATACTGCAGCTGCTGACTTTTAATATATGAACACTTACCTGTCCTGGGCTCCCGCGATGTCGGCACCCGAAGCCGATCTCTCCCTCGGCTCTTGGGTGCTGCCGCCGCCATCTTCGGTAAGGGAATCAGAGAGTGAAGCCTTGCGGCTTCACAGCCTGGGTCCCTACTGCGCATGTGCGACTCGCGCTGCGCGATCCCACTGGTCCCTGCTATCTTCTGGGACCTGTGTGTCTCCCAGAAGACAGCGGGGGGGGGGGGACGGAGGAGGCGCCAGACGTAGTGTAGGTCACTGCAGTGACCTATGCCTGGAAGTGGGAGAAAATACCTGGATTACACAGGTATCTGCTCGCCCTGAAAGGTGCCAAATGTGACGGAGGTCCGAAAAGCGGAAGTTCAATTTTTTGGATTTTTTAAAATCATGGTTTTCCATGGGCTCTTATGGGGTGTGCACACCGACGAGTCAGTATTTCACATTTTCTGCAACCCTACAGCTTCTAAACTGCCCGACTTCCTCAAGACTTAGCCTGTTTACACACCCCATAATATATACCAATGTAACGTATCCGCCGTTCTAAGCCGACACATACCAGAGCGATGTCCAGGAGATCATGGAGCTCCAACTGCTGATAAACTTTCTGACGATATTCTTCCATCTGCTGCTTTTTCTGTTTGGCCAAATCGTAATCTTCCTTCTCCACCGCACATCGCTTCTCTACTTCATAGCGACCCAGCCGCTCCCCCACCTACAGACAATGATAATGAGACTTATCTATTTGGGCATTTGATAATACATTAATGCAGCCTTTCTCAACCTTTTTACCCCAGGGGAACCCTTAAAATAATTTTCAGATCTCGGGGAACCCCTGATAAAACCCATTTATTGGGGGTCAGTGGGAACAATGCCCCTTACTTTGGTGGTCAGTGAGAAGAATTCCCTTTTTTACAGTGGTGGTAAGAATGGCCCCCTTTACAGAGAGCTATAAAGATAATTGGTGTCATACCACTGGCTCCTCCAAGTGGAATTGGATCAGAACTATGTAGGCACCATCAAACAGGAGGTAAATCAGCCACAGCTCAAGGAACCCCTAGCCACCTCTGGAGGAACCCTAGGGTTCCACGGAACCCTGGTTGAGAATGGCTGCATTAATGTAAAACAGTTTTATCTTAAGACCCTTTTCCCACTGAGGCGGTGTAGGCGGTAAAGCGCCGCTATTTTTAGTGGCGCTTTACCACTAAAAACCAGAGTTGCAATGCAAGGAGATCAGATAAAAGTAGTTGAATCTGTATGTGCGTTATAATTAATCGAAATTAGTAGATTAATCGATAAAAAAAAAAAAAAAAAAAAATTGATTAATCGTTTTCAATTTCTTTTTATTTATCTTTTTCAAATACAAAAAACTTTTACATTTATACAAGATTCAGTTACATATACATTATTCCCATCGGTTGTTTATTGTACCGAATCTTGAAATATACAAGTTACTTCTAGTTAAAAACAATATACTAGGGCTGCAACTAACGATTATTTTCATAATCGATTTGTTGGCCGATTATTGTTTCAATTAATCTATTAATAACCGTAAAAAAAAAAAAAAGGAGGTAATTTTGCTGCGATTTGCATTTTTTCATTTTTTTTTTGGCCAATTTGTTGTTGGGCAGACTAAAAAACACAAATTGCTGCAAAAACACATTACATGCTTTTCTGCAGCTTCTCTATTGAAGTACATTGAACCAAAAAAACAAAATAGCACCGTTTTGCGTTAAAAAAAAGCCCTTTCCAAATACGCAGCAGCTGAAAAAATCATGGATGTGAACGTGTCCCATAGGAAACCATGTAAATGAACTGTAGTGTGTTTCTGCAAAAAGCACCAAAAAAGCACAGAGGTGTGACCCGGGCCTGAGATATTTAGTAACATAATGGGGGTTAAAAAAAAAAAAAAAAATTGTACAAAAAGAGCAAATAATCGCTACTGTAAGGGGTTCATTTTTTACTGTGGGACAGTGAAAGTAATATTTACAGTAGCGATTCATTTCATAATCGATTAGTTGTTTCGGCCCTACAATATACCCTTCATCATTCAACTAATCTTCCATATCCATTATTCCTAGCATTCATTCACACAACAAAAAAGAAAAAAGAAAAAAAAAAAATGTTTTTCCCCTCCCTCTTTTTTCTTTCCCTTACTTCCTGTATAATCACCCCCCCCCCCCCGTCTCCCCCTTACCATTTCATTTGCCTTTCCCCTTCGTATATCTCCTTATTTTCCATTTATAAATATTCTTTCATTCCTTCCAGGAGCCGAAATTCATCCCATTTTTGCCATATTTCTGGCATTTGACTATTTATTTATCCTTCTTCTCTTATCTGTCTTTCCATATATTGTTTTTCGTTCATTTCACATACCCAATCTGCTATATTTGGGCTTCTATTTCTCTCCAATTGCGCGCTATTATTGTTCTCGCTGCCGTTGTCATATGATGAAAATTATCTTTTTTAATGCTCTTTATTGAATCTGAGGTTAAGGATAACAAGGTGTTATCCTATGTTTGAGATCGAACACGAAAATTTTAAATCGGTAACAGCCCTACTTCTTTTCTCTCCCGTCTTTGTTCTACACATTTCCCTTCCTTGACTGCAGTCACTCCCAGGCTGTTACCCTCTCATGTGGAATACCTGATAGATTTCTAAGCCCCCAAAGGTATAGCCTCTGCCTTCTTATTTACCCTTACGAGTCCCCGCGCCTCCAATGTGACTTTTTTGTAGCTTTATGAATTCTGGACTTTGAATGGATGTAGAGAAGAGAAGACTGCATATAAAACAAGTACAACTTATGTAGGGGGATTTGTTTCCTCTCTGTGTATCACCTGAGGCCAGTCACTTCACTGGGGATATGGAGCGTTTACAAACCACTTTAATTCTTGTGGAAGGAGAACACGGACATTGCATTACAGGCTGGACCAGAATCGAATTGCCTGAGATGATCCTTACCTTCTGCAGGTCAGCAATCGCCTGTTTCAGCTTCTTGGCGTAGTCGTAGCGTTCGTGGCGGACGGCCTCCTGCTTCTTCTCATCCAGCTTGCGGATTATTTGAGCGACCTCTGGATCTTGGTACATGTCAAAGGCCAGATCATCCAGGGGAGAAATTGCATCCGGCTTCCTGCAAACCATCAAAATGGAAATGAATGTCAGACATGTAATGTAAATAATATCCATTAGACCAGGGGTGCCCAACCAGTGGCCCATGGGCCACATGTGGCCCGCGGAGCGCTCTGATGTGGCCTGTGACCTCCTGCTCTGGAATGGAATGGAATAGAAGACTGTTATTAAAAGGTAAGTTTATTAAATGGGCAGCACAGTGACCACGACACCATCTGCCTGGAGTTTGCATGTTCTCCCTGTGTCTGCGTGGGTTTCCTCCGGGTCCTCCGGTTTCCTCCCACACTCCAAAGACATGCTGGTAGGTAAACTGGCCAAGTATATATGTATATATGTGTGTACGACTGTGTGTCCCAAGCATGTCGAGATCCTACGGGGTAAAATGACCGCACCAGCCAAGCAGACACTGGCTGCAAAAAGCGCCTTGAGGCGATTCAGTTCGCATGTGTAGCGCTATACCAAGTCACTCATTCATTCATTACTAAAATCAGTGTATATATGGGCATATGTGTTCTGCAGTGGTTACTGGGCTGTTTTCAACTGATCCGCAGGTGTAGAGCACTGAGCTATAGACTTCCATTACCTGCTTTCTGAACGTGCACCACACCTACAGGATATAATAGAAGTCTAAGTGCAACTAACCTGCAGCAAAGCCACAGGTGAACCCGCTGTGCGGGTAAACAGCGCATCAGTGTGAAAGCAGCCTTAGGCCCCTTTCACACGGTCAGTCTGACCCAAATCGGACCCTCCATTCACCTCTAAGGAGTGGCAGATGTAAATGGACTTGTGTCCGTCTACAAACGCCTACCTCCAATCCGATCCGCAAAAAAAAGTTCGGTGGGCTCTATAGAGTGGGCTGCCATCCACCCGCTCCGCTCATTGTGGCCCGCGACCGGTTACCAAGTCGCTTAAGTGGCCTGCACGCTTCAAAAGGTTGGGCACCCCTGCATTAGACCCAGAAATGGGAGTCGAATAGGAGTCATGAAATATTTGAACTTTTGCTGTAAAATTCGTTAAATGCCGGGCCATACACGGTTCGAATTTCGAAAGAATTTTCTTTCGAAAACCGTATCCAAGAATTTCCGGACGAATTAGTGGGGCTGCAGCAACAGCCCAATTTTTGTGCGGCAATCAAATTTGAGGAATCGGACATGTTGGAATTTTTCTAAAAAAACAAACGATTTTCTAATCAATGATGGGAGAATCGAGCGAGAAATGTAATAGAAAAAAAGAAATGCGCATGTGAAAGAAAAGAAAATTCCCGGAGAGAAAAGAAGATTCCCGGCCATGAAAATTCTTTTCTGTAGCAACATGAAGGTTTGGTCGGCCGAATTTCTAAAATCAATTGTGGCATCATCGGGTCACAAAAAAAAAACCACAAACTTTCTGATTTTGAAAAGAAAATTAGTTCGCAATTTGACCGTGTATGGCCTGCTTAACACCCGCCCCCCCCCACCCCATCTCTCAAGTCTCCCTGTTGGTCTTTAATGTGATCGGCAGGCTCATTGTTCAATAGGTAATGAGAATATTACCACACACACGTGATCCAATTGTTTGTTTCATATCGTCATTCAATATTCTAACCACTAAGGCCCCTTTCACACTGAGGCGTTTTTCAGGCGTTTTAGCGCTAAAAATAGCGCTGTAAAAACGCCTGAAATAATCCTGCCCCAGCATTCTCAATGTGAAAGCCCTGAGTGCTTTCACACGGAGGCGTTGTGCTGGCTGTGTGCTGGAAAAAATTCTGCAAACAGCTTTTTTGGAGCATCTTTGGGGCGCATAAAATAGCGCTGTAAAAACGCCTATCCCCATGGAAATGAATGAGTACCGCGGTAAAAAACGCTGTAAAAACGGCCAGAAGCTGTGGGAAGGTCACATGACCGCAGTAGAGTGGAGGATTGTGGGATACCAAGAAATCCTTTTTACCGATAAAAACGCATAGGCATAATAACGCTAATCATTTTTAGCGCATTATTGCAACGCCTCAGTGTGAAAGGGGCCTTAAGGACCGAGCCTCTTTCTGAGATTTGTTGTTTACAAGTTAAAAACATTTTTTTTTTTTTGCTAGAAAATTACTTAAAAATGTATAATGTTTGGGGGTTCTAACACCCTAGAGAATAAAATGGCGGTCGTTGCAATACTTTTTGTCACACTGTATTTGCGCAGCAGTCTTACAAGCGCATTTTTTTGGGGAAAAAATACACTTTTTTTTTAATTAAAAAAAATAAGACAACAGTAAAGTTAGCCCAATTTTTTTTTACATTGTGAAAAAATAATGTTACGCCAAGTAAATTAATACCCAACATGTCACGCTTTAAAATTGCGCCCGTTCGTGGAATGGCGACAAACTTTTACCCTTAAAAATCTCAATAGGCAACGTTTAAAAAAAAATTCTACAGGTTGCATGTTTTCAGTCACAGAGGAGGTCTAGGGCTAGAATTTTTGCTCTCGCTCTACCGATCGCGGCGATACCTCACATGTGTGGTTTGAACACCATTTTAATATGCGGGTGCTACTCACGTATGCATTCGCTTCTGCACGCAAGCTCATCGGGATGGGGGCGCGTTTAAAGAAAAAAATAATTTTTTATTTATTTTACCTCTTATTTTTTATTTTTACACGGTTCTTTTAAAAAAAAAAAAAAAAAACACACGACAGGTCCTCTTAACCACTTCAATACAGGGCATTTTGACCCCCCTCCTGCCCAGACCAATCTTTAGTTTTCAGCGCTGTCGCAATTTGAATGACAATTGCGCGGTCATGCAACACTGTATCCAAATGAAATTTTTATGTTTTTTTTCCCCACAAATAGAGCTTTCTTTTGGTGGTATTTGATCACCTCTGCGGTTTTTATTTTTTGCGCTATAAAGAAAAGAACAGCGACAATTTTGAAAAAAAAATAAAAAAAACAATACTTTTTGATTTAATAAATAAAAAAAATTCTCAGTTTAGGCCGATATGTATTCTTCTACATATTTTTTGGTTAAAAAAAAAAAAATCGCAATAAGCGTATATTGATTGGTTTGCGCAAAAGTTATAGCGTCTACATTATAGGGGATAGTTTTATGGCATTTTTATTTTTTTTATTATTTTACTAGTAATGGGGTGATCTGCGATTTTTATCGTGACTGCGACATTATGGTGGACACATCGGACACTTGACAGGTTTTTTGGACCATTCACATTTATACAGCGATCAGTGCTATAAAAATGCACTGATTACTGTGTAAATGTGACTGGCAGGGAAGACTGTTAACACTAGGGGGCGATCAAGGGGTTAATATGTTCCCTAGAGAGTGATTCTAACTGTAGGGGGAGGGGACTGACTGGGGGAGGAGACCTATGTGTGTTCCTCTGTACTGGGAACACACATCGGTCTCCTCTCCTTTGACAGGACGTGGATCTGTGTGTTCACACACACAGATCCACGGTCCTGCTGTGATCGCGGGCAGTCGCGGGTGCCTGGCGGACATCGCAGCCGCTGGGCACGCGCACCGGGTCCCGAGCGATGCGGCGTGAGCGCGCCCCCTAGAAGGCCAGAGATCAGGACCGTCATACTTCGTCCACCCGGAGGGAGGGTTCCTGCTGGCGTCATATTAGGGCTGGGCGATTTTCCCCCAAAAAAAAAATCTGCGATTTTTTTATAAAAAACTCCATTTACGATTCGATTTTTTTTTTTATTATATTAATTGAAGTGCATCAACAAACAAAATTGCAAAGGCAAACCCTTTCTCTAACTGCAAAGTCAGTGTGCAACAAAGATTGTTAAACATCCAAATTATTAATACTGTATTTGGATTTAGCTAATAAAACAACAAAAAATCTTGAGGTTACTCTTAGTTGAATTGAACTGTGCCCGTGCCTCACTGTGCCCGTGCCTCACTGTGCCCGTGCTTCAATCACTGTGCCCGTACCTGATGCAGATTTTCATGGGATACGGATTTTACTGCTACACCGGTGGCCATTCCAGTATTCAAAAGCCGCGCCTCCTCCTCGTCTGTGATAGGTGGAACACTCAATTTCCCAGCATTCAGTGTTCCACCTACCATGGACATCCGCTTATCCTCATAACACAGACGAGGATGTCCGTGATAGGCTGAACACTGCCTGCTGTGAAATTGAGTGTTCCGCCTATCACAGACGAGGACTCGGGAGGCGCGGCTTTTGAACACTGCAATGGCCGCCGTCTGTCTGCATGAAACGCTGATCAGATAGGCAGACGGCGGCTTGCGGTTAGTTAGTGTTACATTACATCTACTTGCGGCGGCTGCGGCGAGTAGATGTAATTGGGGTAACGCCGCCCAGTGCCATTCCGGATACGCCCCCTGCAGCCCTGCTACGGAAACTTTGAAGGAAAAAAAAAAAAACTTAAAAATTAAAAAAAATAAAATAAAAATAATCTAAAAAAAAAAAAAATCGATTTTCTTCAAATCTGAATCGATTTGAGCTCAAAACTCGATTCAAGATTAAAATCGATTTTTTTCCCAGCCCTACGTCATATTACTATGGCCCCGTAAGGAAGTGGTTAAATATGAGATCTGCGGTCAAAAAGATCTCACATCTCATATTTACACTAAAATGCATTAAAAAAATAAATAAATAATAAAAAAAAAAAAGCCATTTTGGATTTTTTTAGTTTTTTTAAATAAATGGCCCTTTAAGAGCCATCGGCGGAAGTGATGTTTTGACGTCGCTTTCCGCCCTGCAATGGTATGGAGACGGGTGGGGGCCATCTTCCCCACACAGAAGAGGATCCAATCGCCTCCGCCGCTGCTGACGGCTCCGATAAGCGGCGGAGGGCACCGGAGGGTGATCTCGCAGAAAATCCGCGGCAGAGACCACTTTTATCTTGTACCGGACCGCCCGCTGAAGAAGAGGATACCGGGGTTATGGTAGCTGCTGCCATAACAAAGATATCCCTGTTCAAAGTGCCGACGTATATCGGCGTGAGCCGGTCCGGAAGTGGTTCAAAGAACTGTATATCTAAAGCCAAAAATGTTATAGAATGGTTCAACTCCCTAAGGCCAAGTTCACACCACATGCAGTCCAGAGTTTCTGCATCAAAAACACATGGAATATAGGTTACATGGTCTTCAATGGCATAGTTCACACCAGTGCTTGCAGTTCCAAAAAAAAAAAAAAAGTAGAACATGCTGCATTTCATCTGCTTTGGAACGCTGCATAAAGCATCAAAAACGCACCGGAACGCACCAAAAATGCACAGGAACACACATGTCCTTATTTAAAGCGGAGTTCCACCCTAAAAATTAACTTTCTATTAACAGCTTGCCTTTAACCACTTGCCGCCGCCATATAGCAGAATGATGGCGGCAAAGTGGTTGTGATATCCTGACTGGACGTCATATGACGTGATCAGGATATCACTGCCGGCGCCCGCCCGTGGGGGCGCGCAGCGCGGCGATCGGGGGTGCTGTGTGTCAGTCTGACACACAGCAACTCCGATCGTGGTACGAAGCCTCTGACAGAGGCTTCATACTACGTGATCAGCTGTGACCAATCACAGCTGATCATCACGTGAACCAAGAAGTGCCGGTAAACGGCTCTCCTCGGTTCATGCTGACAGGGAGAGCCGATCAGCGGCTCTCCCTGTCAGAGTGGGGGTCTGTGCTGATAATCAGCACATTGATTATCACCACAGCCCCATCAAAATGTGCCAATCAGTGGAAATAAATGCCCATCGCATGCCAGCCTGTGCCCCTATATAAAGCCTGTCAGTGCCCATATCCGTGCAGATCAGTGCCCACAACAGTGCCCAAAAAGTGCCAATCAGTACCCCATCAGTAAGGCCTGTCAGTGCCCCAAAGTGCCAATCAGTGCCACTCAGAAAAGCCCGTCAGTAGCTTCTCATCAGTGCTGCCTATCCAGTGTCGTCTATCAGTGCCCAGTGCCGCCTATCAGTGCCCATCAGTGCCGCCTATCAGTGCCACCAATCAGTTTTTTTTTCAAAATTTTCGCTCTTCTTTCGTTTATAGCGCAAAAATTTAAAACCGCAGAGGTGATCAAATACCACCAAAAGAAAGCTCTATTTGTTGGAAAAAAATGAAAAAAAATTTATTTGGGTACAGTGTAGCATGACTGCGCAATTGCCATTTAAAGTGCGACAGCGCTGAAAGATAAAAATTGTCCTGGGCAGGAAGGGGGGAAAGTGCCCAGTATGGAAGTGGTTAATGTAAAATAAAAAAAAAAATGTTTTTTTTTTTTTTTTTTTACTCACTTCTATCTGGCTGTTACTAGGCAGATTTTGTAATGTGCCTGGTTCCTGGTCCTAGGTGGTTCAACTTCCTGTCCTAAGACCCCATTGCCTCCTGGGAAATGAGTGTCATCATTTCCCAGGAGGCAATGGGGTCTTAGGACAGGAAGTTGAACCACCTAGCACCAGGAACTAGGCATTACTGTGCCTAAAAATCGCCCAGCATGCACCCCTCCCTGAAAACCAGGAAGAAAAATGAACTGGGCTTCACATGCCCACACATATGATGGATAAGGTCACAACATGAGCTGGAGGATGTAAGTCAAGTGTTTGCAATGATTTCTGGAACGATTGGGGAGCTATTGTTATGTTTTAGAGACTATTTAATGTGATTCATTTTAGCTTGCAAAAAAAAAAAAATATGCCCGGAACCCCGCTTTAAAGTGGTTGTAAACCCACTTTGACAACATGTACCTACAGGTAAGCCTAGATTAAGGGTTACCTGTAGGTGCAAGAAATATCTCCTTAACCTACACGGTTAAGGAGATATTTACTATAAAAACAGCGCCGATGACGTCACGCGCATGCGCACTAGCGCATGCGCTGTGACGTCATCACCGCTCCGGCCAATCACAGCGCCGGATCGGCGATACACTGACAGGACATCGAGGCAAGATGGCGGCTGAGGGGAATGCGGAGGACTTTGGGGGCTTCGATTTCAGGCGAGTGCCACATAATGAGCTAGTATGCTATGCATACTAGCTCATTATGCATTTCTCTTGCAGGGATATGTTTAGCTCAAAAATGTGTGGAGGGTTTACTTCCTCTTTAAGTTTAAAGCAAAAAAAGAGGGGGGGGGGAATGCACTGGACTGCATTAAAAACACGCATGCAGAAAAGCATTTGGAAAGTATCCAGACTGCGTTTCTATGGTGTGAATTGGCCCTAGCGGAATTTTTTTATTTTGCCATACTTAGTTTTGATGGGTGTCTGCTCCCACTTCTGCTTGGATCACCTAGAACAGTGATGATGAACCTTGGCACCCCAGATGTTTTGGAACTACATTTCCCATGATGCTCATGCACTCAGCAGTGTAGATAAGCATCATGGGAAATGTAGTTCCAAAACATCTGGGGTGCCAAGGTTCACCATCACTGGCCTAGGAGATCTGAGAGAGTAATCCCCCCCCCCCAGGGTTCAGGGACACCTCATAAGTCCCAGGAAGTTGTGGGACCGATCACAAAGTGCAGTGCGACTCGGGCATGTGCAGTAGGGAGCTGGCTGTGAAGCCGCAAGGAGTCACAGTGGCTTCCCACACTTAACATGGTGCCCCCGGGGACCCAAAGACCAGCAAAGAAGCAGCCCGGGTGAGGACAGCGCTGGATCCCCAGACAGGTAAGTGTCCTTTTACTAAAAGTCAGCAGCTACCGGATTTGTACCGGATTTGTAGCTGCTGACTTTTACTTTTTTTTTTTTCCTGGAAATGAACATCCTCTTTAGGTATGCCAGTATGAATGAGGCCTTACAGATCACCGACACACATACATTATATAGATCGATAGATAGAACCTGTATTTGAAGAAAAAACAACCAAGTTCATTGCAAAATAAATAAAAATTCTATTTAAAAAGATGCGAACAGAGAAATAGAAAAATTTCTGATCCTTTTCACTGAGGATTTAAAGCAGAAGAAAACCGCATTTTCTTCTTTTTTTTTTTCCCAAGGTAAAAGGCATAATGTGCTAGTATGCATCACATACTAGCACATTATGAAATACTTACCTTAGAACAAAGCCTTCACAGCTGAAGGCGCATCCATCTTCCGTCCAGATTTGCGTCCTCCGTCCGTCTGATTGGCTGTGCCGAGTTCTTAAGGGATGGCACGGGTATGCTGTCCTTATAGAGGGCATGCGCCAGTGACATCACCAGCTTCATGCAGAGTGAATGCAGTGCCTTGAAAAAGTATTCATACCCCTTGAAATTTTCCACATTTTGTCATGTTACAACCAAAAACGTAAATGTATTTTATTGGGATTTTATGTGATAGGCCAACACAAAGTGTCACATAATTGTGAAGTGGAAGGAAAATGATAAATGATACAAATAAATATGTGAAAAGTGTGTGTGTGGGGGGGGGGGGCATTTGTATTCAGCCCCCTTTTCTCTGATACCCCTAGCTAAAATCTAGTGGAACCAATTGCCTTCAGAAGTCACCTAATTAGTAAATAGAGTCCACCTGTGTGTAATGTAATCTCAGTATAAGTACAGCTGTTCTGTGAGGCCCTCAGAGGTTTGTTAAAGAACCTTAGTGAACAAACCGCATCATGAAGGCCAAGGAACACACCAGACAGGTCAGGGATAAAGTTGTGGAGAAGTATAAAGCAGGATTAGGTTATAAAAAAATCTCCCAAGCTTTGAACATCTCACGGAGCTCTGTTCAATCCATCATCGGAAAATGGAAGGAGTATGGCACAACTGCAAACCTACCAAGACATGGCTGTCCACCTAAACTGACCGGGCCGGGCAAGGAGAGCATTCATCAGAGAAGCAGCCAAGAGGCCCATGGTAACGCTGGAGGAGCTGCAGAGATCCACAGCTCAGGGGGGAGAATCTGTCCACAGGACAACTATTAGTCGTGCTTCTCCACAAATCTGCCCTTTATGGAAGAGTGACAAGAAGAAAGACATTGGTGAAACAAAGTCATAAGAAGTCCTGTGTGCAGTTTGTGAGAAGCCATGTGGGGGACGCAGCAAACATGTGGGGGACGCAGCAAACATGTGGGGGACGCAGCAAACATGTGGGGGACGCAGCAAACATGTGGGGGACGCCGCAAACATGTGGGGGACGCAGCAAACATGTGGGGGACGCAGCAAACATGTGGGGGACGCAGCAAACATGTGGGGGACGCAGCAATCATGTGGAAGAAGGTGCTCTGGTCACATGAGACCAAAATCGAACTTTTTGGCCTAAAAGCAAAACGCTATGTGTGGAGGAAAACTAACACTGCACATCACCCTCAACACACCATCCCCACCGTGAAACATGGTGGTGGCAGCATCATGTGGTGGGGATGCTTTTCTTCAGCAGGGACAGGGAAGCTGGTCAGAGTTGATGGGAAGATGGATGGAGACAAATACAGGGCAATCTTAGAAGAAAACCTGTTAAGAGTCTGGAAAAGACTTGAGACTGGGGCGGAGGTTCCCCTTCCAGCAGGACAACGACCCAAAACATACAGCCAGAGCTACAATGGAATGGTTTAGATCAGGGGTCTCAAACTGGTGGCCCTCCAGCTGTTGCAAAACTACAAGTCCCATGAGGCATTGCGAGGTTGACAGTTACAAGCATGACTCCCACAGGCAGAGGCATGATGGGACTTGTAGTTTTGCAACAGCTGGAGGGCCACCAGTTTGAGACCCCTGGTTTAGATCAAAGCATATTCATGTGTTAGAATGGCCCAGTCACAGTCCAGACCTAAATCCCATTGGGAATCTGTGGCAAGACTTGAAAATTTCTGATCACAGACGCTCTCCATCCAATCTGACAGAGCTTGAGATATTTTACAAAGAAGAATGGGCAGAAATGTCCCTCTCTAGATGTGCAAAGCTGGTAGAGACACCCCCAAAAAGACTTGCAGCTGTAATTGTAGAGAAAGGGGGTTCTACAAAGTATTGACTCCGGGGGTCGCCATACAAATGCCCCCCCCCCCCCCACACTTTTCACATATTTATTTGTATCATTTATCATTTTCCTTCCCCTTCACAATTATGTGACACTTTGTGTTGGTCTATCACATAAAATCCCAATAAAATGGTTGTAACATGACAAAATGTGGGAAATTTCAAGGGGTATGAATATTTTTCAAGGCACTGTATATCCTAAGCGGTGCAAGTTTGGGAGATGTTCCCTGTACCTACAAGGTAAGCCTCATTATGGACTCCCCTGTAGGTACAAGTTAAAAAATGACTTTACTTCCACTTTAATATCTGCTTAGACAGCGATCTGTACGTATTCTGCACTTGGCCCAGTAAATGATGGATTCGCCAATACAGAACATTGCTCGATGGTTATCTTCTATTTACACAAAAGAGAATCAAGCTGCCCGGCAACAACATTCTCCAACAATGAATGAAATATGGAAGTGCTTTTACAAAGGGATTGGAGGTTTGTATTATTTTGTTGCTGTAACCAACGTTCCCAGATCTCCTGATAAGCCGGATTCTTCCTCTACCCGGCGCAGGAAGCCGCCGCTCATCAAACATTCATCTCACAGGAGAAATCATGAACTCTGGGAAGATGAAGGCTGATTGAACCCCTTCCCAGCCCCTCCTCCTCCTCCTCTGTCCATGATTAAACCACTTAAGGACCAGAAGATTTACCCCCCTCATGACCAGGCCATTTTTTGCGATACAGCACTGCGTTACTTTAACTGATGATTGCGCAGCCGCGTGACGGTGTACACATAAAATTGATGTCCCTTTTCCCCACAAAATAGAGCTTTGATATTTGGCATTTGATCTCCTCTAATATTATAGCTGGATCTGTGTTTGTAAACACACAGAGATCCACGTCCTGTCAGGTGATAGGAGACCGATGGTGTGTTCCCAGTACAGAGGAACACCGATCTCCTCTCCTTGTGAGTCCCCTTCCCCCACAGTTAGAATCACTCCCTAGGTAACACAATTAACCCCTTGGTCGCCCCATATTGTTAACCCCTTCCCTGCCAGTGACATTTATACAATAATCAGTGCATTTTTATAGCACTGATCGCTGTATAATTGTCAATGGTCCCAAAATAGTGTCAAAAGTTTCCGATATGTCCGCCGCAATATCACAGTCATGATAAAAAAAAAAAAAAAAAAAAAAAATCGCAGATCGCCGCCATTACTATTAAAATTGTATTAATTTTTTTAAATGCCTTAAAACGATCCCCTATTTTGTAGACGCTATAACTTTTGCACAAACCAATAAATATACGCTCATTGCGATTTTTTTTTACCAAAATTATGTAGTGGAATACGTATCGACCTAAACTGAGAATTTTTTTTTTTTTTTAATTGGCATATTTGTTATAGCAAAAAGTAAAAAATATGGTGGTGATCAAATACTACCAAATAAAAGCTCTATTTGTGGGGGAAAAAATCATAAAAATGTCATAAGTGTACAGTGTTGCATGACTGCGCAATTGTCATTCAAAATGCAACAGCACTGAAAACTAAAAATTGTCCTGGGCAGGAAAGGGGGTGAAAATGCCCGGTATTGAAGGGGTTGCAAACCCACTTACACAACATGCACCTATAGGTGATCCTAGATTAAGGCTTACCTGTAGGTGCATGAAATATCTCCTTAACCTACACGGTTAAGGAGATATTTGCTTTTAAACCCGGCGCCGCTGACGTCATGCGCACTAGGGGGCCGGCTTAGTAGCCGGATTTCTGATTGGATTTAGCTGCGCGTGACGTCATCGCCACTCCGGGGGACAATCACAGCGCCGGAGCGCCGATACACGGAAGGGACATCGAGGCAAGATGGCGGCGGAGGTGTCCGAGCACCGCTGCGGGGGCTTCGATCTAAGGTAAGTAATTCATAATGAGCTAGTATGCTGGTCATACTAGCTCATTATGCCTTTGTCTTGCAGGTTACTATTTATTAATTTTTGGGGGGGGGTTTACAACCATTTTAAAGAGCGGCTGCAGAATATAAGAATATCATTCTCATCTGACATTGAAAGAGAAGGATGCCAAGTCTGGTCTCGCTTTCATTTTCTTTTTTTAATGAAGCTGAATTCCGCAGCATTGCTGGCTTCTCTTACCCGGTAAATGCAGGATCAATGCCACTGTCTTCAAAGCTGCTCCCCAGGTATTGGTCAATGATCTTCTCCCTGGTTGGCTGAAAAATCAGAACACAGAAAAGACATGACAGTCACCAGATGGAACCAAAAACAACAAAACGCTTTCATAAGTTCAGAAGTATAAAAATCTCTCACAATGTGAACCTGGAAACTGACATCAAATGATTGTTAAAGTGGAAGTAAACCCTCCTATCATTTTCAGGCAAGGAAGCCGCCATCTTGGCCTCTGTTTAATCTTCAACTGCCATGATGCTGCACATGTGATCAGTTATGACACCAGCCATTGGCTGGTTTCACAGTTTGGTTGAGAGCACAACCAATGTGACAGTTGGCATTCCGGGCATGCCGAAAATGTAACTACTTTTTGAAACTGTAGTAGTGTAGACTGTAGACTAGAGAGAGGGATGGGGGGGGGGGGGGACAAGAAATTAGGATAGAGAGAGATAAAAAGGGAAAGAAAGGAGAACAAAGAGAGTGTTACATCCTAAAATGTACCATAAGGGGTTTTAATACTGTACAAGTGGAAGGGACTCGGGGAGCGCTAAATGTTCATGGGTTAGGGGCGCAAATTACTTGTCTTGCCTTGGGTGCTGACAATCCACGCTACGAAAATAATTTTACTGTTAAGCCGCATACACACGATCGGTTTTACTGATGAAAACAGTCCGATGGATTTTTTTCATCGGACAGACCGATCGTGTATGGGCCCCATCGGTCTTTTTTCCATCGGTGTCAAAAAATAGAACATGTTTTAAATTTTTCCGATGGATCAAAAACCGATAGCAAATCCCGATCGTCTATGGGCAAGTCCATCGGATAAAAAACCCACGCATGCTCAGAATGAAGTCGACGCATGCTCAGAAGCATTAAACTTCATTTTTCTCGGCTCATGGGAGTGTTTTACATCACAGTGTTTGGAACGGTCGGTTTTTTGACTGATGGTGTGTAGGCAAGACTGATGGAAGTCAGCTTCATCGGATTTCCGATGGACAAAACCCATCGGATTAGAATCCAAAGGATATCCGATCGTGTGTACGAGGCTTTACTCGATGTGTCTCCAGGTTCACTCTTTCTCCAGCTCTGTGGTGTCTCATAGCAGTGACACCAATGCTAAAATCAGGAGATAGGGTCTCCTCCAGCCCCTCCCACTTCTCATTCCTCCCCAGTCAGCTGACCTCTATGCTGTGAACTGAATGGGCGGCTGCAAAGAGGCTGAGTGGGCGGCCGCGGGCTCCAGGGACAGCCCTGCTGGGAGGCCTCGAAGAGGCTGGGGGAACGGTGCGGGTTTCAAGAAAAGCCCAGGATTCGGTGACCCCTGGCAAATCGTCATTCAACCCTCGGGGGGGTCCCGACCCCCAGGTTGAGAACCACTGCAATAGAAGATTCAATGTTCCACCTGAGGCCTCATACACACGGTGCGTTTACTACCGGTGCATGCAATCCTGGCGTTTTGGTGTGGGTGGAAGGCACAGGCGCACCATTCACCCCTCTATGAGAAGCTGGACAGTGTGATTGGTACGACCATTCAGAGCAGGTAACAATGACTGAACACTCAGGGTAGTTTTGCCAACCCACCAGATTGAAATTCACCAACATTATCAATAAAATAACTGCGCTGGTTTAAAATGAGGGGGGAGTGGAAAAAGGGGGAAAAAAGCAGCAACTATAAATGTTATACAAACACTGAACAAAGTGGAAAAGAAAAAAAAAAAAAAAAAAAAATGATCTCGTGACCACGTCCCTGTTGAGACGAAACGTTGGGTAAGCGACGTTCTGATGTCACCGCATCATACGCTAGACCTGGAAGATACGGGCAGCCAGATCGAGGAGCCGGCTGGCTCGATCGTTTTACATGCTTTGTTTCATCTTACGTTTGTAAGTGTACATTTTATTACTTCTTATTAAAAGTCTAAAAGGATTTTACACTATGCAAGCCTTCTTTTCATTTATGTGGCATATCCTGATTGGCTATTGCTTATGAGTCATTCAAGCAAGTAGCACCGCCTGCCGAAGACACCTTCCATTGGGATTATCTGTTTATGCGCTGACTGATCTCCAGTAATAAGAGATCATGCACTTCTGGTAAGCGGCAGTGTGTTATTAAGGTGGAAGCACTTTCCTATCACCACTTTTTCTGGATGCTGTGGGTTCATTTGCACAGTGGAGACCCATTTAAAGTTTTATGGACTATATGCAAATATACACTTGGTTTTCATACACGACATATGGACTGCAATTTTTGTTTCCCTGTTTTTTGCACTGTAGGTCCTCATTGACCTCCTACATTGAGTTTGTCAATTTATTGTTTTTTGAAATTCACTGACAACTCACCCAACACTTACTGGCACAGCCAACTTTTTACTGGCATTTCCAAAAGTTACAAAGTGACCATTTAAAAGTGCAAATTTTAGTATTTAGGCTACAAACAAGTACAATATGTACCGTATATACTCGAGTATAAGCCGAGGCACATAATTTTACCACAAAAAACTGGGAAAATGTATTGACTCGAGTATAAGCCTAGGGTGTCCATCTGCATGCCTCACACTTTGCCCAATCTCCCTACCTGATCTCCGGCGCTGTGTGACTAGACTGACGTTTAACATGGGAGTCTATGGAAGGGGTGCCCGGCTTTGTAAAAAAAAAAAAAAAAAAAAATCGGTGCTCCCCGGCCGTAGGTCCCCCGGACAACAAACTTTGCACACTTGTAGAGGAAGTGTGGCTACATGTGTGCCATGTTTGGGGTTCAGGGGACCTAGGGCCGCCCGGTACCGGGTCCCCAAAATCACCAGAGAAATTACCGTTTAACATGGGAGTCTAGGGAAGGGGTGCCCAGCTTTGAAAAAAATCGGTGCTCCCCGGCCGTAGGTCCCCCGGACAATAAACTTTGCACACTTGTAGAGGAAGACTGGGGCTCCTTGTGTGCCAAGTTTGGGGTCCAGGGGACCTACGACTGGCCAGGATCAGGCGCACAAATGTGAAGATGGACACAGACTCAAATATAAGCCGAGGGGGGCATTTTCAGCACAAAAAAAATGTGCTGAAAAACTCTGCTAATTACCGTATATACTCGAGTATAAGCCATGTGATGCAAGGTAGACATTAAGGCAAATAAAACATATTTCTTATTTTATTTTCTTAGTAATAGGAAAATAAATTTATAGTAAGTAAAAAGCTCAGGGACAGGACTCGGGAGGGCAAGAAATTAGAATGGGCAGGGCACACACACACACACACACACACACACACATGAAATTGACTCTCACAGTGACACAGACAACAGTGTGCAGTAGCACAGAGCACCAACATGTCCCCTCCTTAGTCATAGTGACAGTCTCTGTCCACGGTAGGTGGCCCCTTCAGTCCAAACAGCACTGACCGTCACGCTCCCAGGCCTGCCTAGCTCCCGCCCAGCGCACAAAGCTCCGCCCGCTCCCTTGCACCATGACATCACACGACACGCTCAGTCACTGCCTCCTGTCATACATGCCCCCTGCTGGCGACACCCACACTGTAGCAGGCACTCGGGTGATCTCGTCAGGCTCCAGACCAGAACTGCACATGATGAGCATCACAGCCATATTTTTTACTGGCAACCTTTTCCGGTCACTGGCCTTTACTGGCATGAGGAAAGAGCCTGTTTTTTTACTGGCTGATAGTAAAAATACTAACATTTGGCAACACTGACCCAGGGTGCATCCTGCCCTAAACATTTGTACCGATAGGTGCACCATCCAGCCCTGTGTGGCTGCAGCAGCCATCAGTCAATCCGATTTTGACAGGCTGCTGGCAGTGGGGCTGGACAGGGCACCTGTGCCCTCCACCTGCAGTTAAATCCGCCAAAACTCCTTGAGCCAGGACTGAACATGTATAAAACCCACGTGTGACAGACCCAACCAGGACAGGGGCTTTTGGAGAAGACTGCAGGGAGGCCTCTGGCCTACTGACTATGGGCCCTGGCTTTATAGGGAACATTACTCTTCGGGGGCGTGTGCCTGAGGGACCCTTGGAGTGCTTCGGATTCTTGTCCATGTTTCCGCAAGACTCTGGGAACTGGAGGACCCCGATATTTATTTGGGGTCTCTATGCCCAAACCAGCAATGGTTGCTTTCGATTGTGATACTCAGAATAGATGTTAATATCATCAGCTCAAAGCAACCTGATTCTGGGGTCTCCTGATATAGTCAGATTATTAAGGTGATAAGTGTCTGTTAAAGTGGTTGTATACCCAAATTTTGTACAAGCACCTACAGGTAAACCTACATTAAGGCTTTCCTGTAGGTGCTTGTAATATCTCCGAGACCTACACAGTCTCGGAGATATTTGCAAAAAAAACTGTACCGCTATCTATGGCGCATGCGCGCCGTAGATAGCGGCGCAGGCGCACTGAGCGCGGCGGCTCTTGAATGGGAGCCTGCCGGACACTGCCGGAAATTCGCGCATGCGTGGGGATCGTGCCGTTCCCCGCGCATGTGCGGGAGTGACGTCATCGCCGCTCCGGCCAATCACAGCGCCGGAGCGGCGATACCCGGAAGTCACTCTGGGTATCATGGATTCGACGGAGGACGCGTCCGAGGACCGCTGCGGGGGCTTCGATCCAAGGTAAGTGATTGATAATGAGCTAGTATATTAGTCATACTAGCTCATTATACCTTTGCCTTGCAGGTTGACCCAAAAAAAAAAAAAAAAAGTTTTGCGGTATACAACCGCTTTAAGTAGGTCCCTCCCATTGTGTGCCTCCTAGGTGTGCATTCCCATTGTTAATTGAGACACCTATTGTTTCTGTCTGTTGGCTAACTTTTGGAGGTTCCTTCATGATGGGATTAGTCTGGTGTCACCTCATTATCTAACCATTGTGTGATGTTTTGGGTAAATGTTTGGTTTTAGGCTCCATTCACACTTTTTTTGCAACTTTGGACATCAAAGTCACATGACAAGTCGCTCCCCATGTTTTCCAACGATAACCATTCATATAATGTGAAACTTAAAGTTGCAGCAACTTTAAAAGTAATTCATGCACTGCTTTGATCCGACAGTCGTGCAACTTGAGGGTCATAGACTTCAATGTTAAAGTAGAATTAAAAGGCAAAAGACGTTTTGTTTTAGTTTTGGATAGAGTAGAGATAGATTACTGTGTTTCCCCGAAAGTAAGACCTACCCCGAAAATAAGACCTAGCGTTATTTTCCAGGAGGGCTGCAATTTAAGCCCTTCCCCCGAAAATAAGCCCTGCTTTAAATTGCTTGTAAAATCCTATAATCCACTCTATTACAGTATTATATAAATGTACAATGTGTGTGTTTCTGCAATATAATTGCGGGGAAGAGAGCTCCGGGGATCACAGAAGCGCAGAGCGGCACAATTATATTACAGAAACACACACATTGTACATTATATACTACTGTAATAGAGTGGATTATAGGATTTTACAAGCATTTTAACTCAGTTTTATAGGATTTTACAAGCATTTTAACTCAGTTAACACTGGGGATTCCTGACAGGCAGGGAGGGAGAGGGGGAGAGAAGACAGCACATTACATGGCAAGACCTACTCCGAAAATAAGCCCTACTGTGTCTTTTGTTGCCCAAATTAAAATAAGACCCGGGCTTATTTTCGGGGAAACACGGTAGAACACTTGTCAATTTTTATTGCTATCCCTAATTGTGCGATTTACCATTGTCATTAAAAGTAAAGCCTTCCCGATCTCACTCGACAGACGATTCACCTATGGGATCGTACAAATTCTGTTCTTCACCCATCACTCTCTATAGGCCCTATGACTCCCTTTTTTGGGACCCCGGCTTTTCCGCCAGCCCTTCTCCCACCAGGGTTTGGGAATTGGAACCTTCAAGATCATAGGAGAATTTGTTTAGATTCTTCAGGCAGACCCTTCTTTGAACGACGATACGTACTTCCGTGCTACCAGTCACTAGTTTACTCCAATGGCTATCTGCTTTGGAGTAAACTAGCTATCTGATCTCCCCAGGACTCTACAGTCACTATATCTGCTCTCCCCAGGAGCCTGCAGTCACTACATCTGCTCTCCCCAGGAGCCTGCAGTCACTATATCTGCTCTCCCCAGGAGCCTGCAGTCACTATATCTGCTCTCCCCAGGAGCCTGCAGTCACTATATCTGCTCTCCCCAGGAGCCTGCAGTCACTATATCTGCTCTCCCCAGGAGCCTGCAGTCACTATATCTGCTCTCCCCAGGAGCCTGCAGTCACTATATCTGCTCTCCCCAGGAGCCTGCAGTCACTATATCTGCTCTCCCCAGGAGCCTGCAGTCACTATATCTGCTCTCCCCAGGAGCCTGCAGTCACTACATCTGCTCTCCCCAGGAGCCTGCAGTCACTACATCTGCTCTCCCCAGGAGCCTGCAGTCACTACATCTGCTCTCCCCAGGAGCCTGCAGTCACTACATCTGCTCTCCCCAGGAGCCTGCAGTCACTACATCTGCTCTCCCCAGGAGCCTGCAGTCACTACATCTGCTCTCCCCAGGAGCCTGCAGTCACTACATCTGCTCTCCCCAGGAGCCTGCAGTCACTACATCTGCTCTCCCCAGGAGCCTGCAGTCACTACATCTGCTCTCCCCAGGAGCCTGCAGTCACTACATCTGCTCTCCCCAGGAGCCTGCAGTCACTACATCTGCTCTCCCCAGGAGCCTGCATTCACTATATCTGCTCTCCCCAGGAGAAACATGTAGTCGTGGCAACAGTTTTAGCTTAGCCAAGAGGAGTTACCATACTCACCGTGTGTTCCCTGTACGGCCGCGAGTGACGTCACGCATCGCCCGCGGGTCCGTGCGCGTGCTTCACAGCAAACAACACAGCCTGACGGGATGAGGAAGCGACACCCCACATCCCTCGCCTTTTGGGAGCCAACCCATTCACACACAGGCCAGGAAGGGAGACATCGATTGCTGTACATGCGACCCCGATGTCCGCGTTTGTGAGTGTAACCCTCTTTGAATTGATCCTGCCTTTTTACATAAAACGATTTTACACTAGGTCCGCTTTGCGCTCTCTTTCTTCTATATGGTCTCCCCAGGACTCTGCAGTCACTATATCTGCTCTCCCCAGGACTCTGCAGTCACTATATCTGCTCTCCCCAGGACTCTGCAGTCACTATATCTGCTCTCCCCAGGACTCTGCAGTCACTATATCTGCTCTCCCCAGGACTCTGCAGTCACTATATCTGCTCTCCCCAGGACTCTGCAGTCACTATATCTGCTCTCCCCAGGACTCTGCAGTCACTATATCTGCTCTCCCCAGGACTCTGCAGTCACTATATCTGCTCTCCCCAGGACTCTGCAGTCACTATATCTGCCCTCCCCAGGACTCTGCAGTCACTATATCTGCTCTCCCCAGGACTCTGCAGTCACTATATCTGCTCTCCCCAGGACTCTGCAGTCACTATATCTGCTCTCCCCAGGACTCTGCAGTCACTATATCTGCTCTCCCCAGGACTCTGCAGTCACTATATCTGCTCTCCCCAGGACCCTGCAGTCACTATATCTGGTCTCCCCAGGACTCTGCAGTCCCCAGGAGCATGTCTTCACTGTATCTGCTCTCCCCAGGAGCCTGCATTCACTGTATCTGCTCTCCCCAGGACTCTGCAGTCACTATATCTGCTCTCCCCAGGAGCCTGCATTCACTGTATCTGCTCTCCCCAGGAGCCTGCATTCACTGTATCTGCTCTCCCCAGGAGCCTGCATTCACTGTATCTGGTCTCCCACAGTACACAGAACATGCAAATGCAATTATTTTAGTAAATATAAATTGTTAAAAACTCTTCTCATCAGCAGTATTTAGCAGTCTTGTGACTTCTATCTGTGTCTGTTTTAAGCTTGTAGGAGGAGTTTTCATTCTCCTCTGATTGTCCTATGAGGTTGCAGAGCCCCTGATTCAAGTCTGGACAGTGCCGATTGGCCCCGTGCTGATCACATGCACCCTCGAAAGAAGAAAGAAGAAGAAGAGGAAAGGGAAGAAAAAACCCTTTCTAGCAATACACACCAAACTGAGCATGTGCAGAGTGACTCCAAAAGCTCGGAACTATCAGGAAATGGATTGGGGACAGTGCAAGAAGGGGAGGATCAGAGAAGACAGGATCAAACAGCCTTTTTACACTATGCAGAGGATTAACCCTTTATGCTCCACAGTGAGTATAATAAGCATGCTTTACTGCACATACTAAACCCACAACAGTAAAATCAGTCTGTAACACTTTAATGATGTAGTTTAGTGAATAGAGGAGAGAAGAGGCAAAGGATACACAGCGAGAATTTTTTTTTATCTGTTTTAAAAAGTCATATCTTCCAACCACAATGTTATGTCTATGGGCACCTTCACTCCTTTATTCACATTCCATAACACAAATCATCATATGCATGGTCAGAATATTTACCACATTTTCTTCATTAATGTCCACCGGGTCACCAATAATATTTATTGCAATAAGGGCGACCTACGCAGGAAACAAAGAGAATGCCATTGATTAATGGAAGCCGCACCCCAGAATCCCTTTCCTTAAGCGCTTTATTCAGCTGTCAGTCAAACAGTTGCATCCATATTGTCCCCGCCCACAGACCGCCCCTCCCTAACGCGTTTCGCCAATGAAGGCTAGATCTCAAGGAGAAAGATATTGGAGGAAATTAGGCCACACAGCCTATCAGAATATGCAGACAGGACAACAGTCAGATCACATGACACCCAATCATATCACACTATGGGACTCTTGAATGACAAGAACAGGCTGTGCTAATTGCAGCAACCAATCAGGATTTGGTTGACATTTCGCAGTGCAGGTAAGAAAACGAATAGAAGATGGTGAGCGGAGAGAGACTCCGGGGGTTACCTGGTTGTAGAGATTATATCTGTTGGCGTAGTTCTTATGGAAGATGACTTTGAGATATTGCCCCACCGCGTCCACATAGACAGACTTCAGCTCTCTGGCCTTGTATCCCGTCTTCTCGTTATCAGAAAGAGCCACGTACCTGAAAAACAAGAAGAGATCTTAGGCTGGCCATACATTATACAAATTTTCTTTTAGGATTTACCAAAACCATATAATACGAGGTCAAACCTAAACACTTTTGACCACTTACGGACCCCCCGCCGCAGGAATACGTCCGTAATTTGAAGAGGAATACCGTTATGGTAGCAGCTAGCTACCATAACCCAGGTATCCTCTTCTTAAGCGGGCGGTCCTCTTTAAAGATAAAAGTGGCCTCTGCGGCGGATTCGCTTTTAATCGGCGGCGGGAGAAGCCCCCCCCGTCCCTCTCCGGTGCCCTCCGCCACTTACCGAAGCCGTCGGCAGCAGCGGAGCCGATCGCGTCTGTCCCCCTGCTGTGTATGGAGACGAGTGAAGGGAAGATGGCCCCCACCTGTCTCCATACCACTGCAGGGCAGAAGCGACGTCAAAACTTCACTTCCGCCCATAGTTCTTAAAAGGGACTTTTTATTTTATTTTTAGAATGACATCATTTTTTATTTATTTTTTATTGCATTTTAGTGTAAATGTGAGATGTGAAGTCTTTTTGACCCCCAGATCTCATATTTAAGAGGACCTGTCATGCTTTTTTTCTGTTACAAGGGATGTTTACATTCCTTGTAATAGGAATAAAAGTGACACAATTTTTTTATTTTATTTTGACACGGTTTTTAAAAAATACATTAAAATCAAGTAAAATAAATAAGAAAAATATTTTTAAAGCGCCCCGCTCCAACGAGCTCGCGCGCAGAAGCGAATGCATACGTGAGCAGCGCCCGCATATGAAAACGGTGTTCAAACCACACATGTGAGGTATCGCCGAGATCGTAAGAGCGAGAACAATAATTCTAGCCCTAGACCTCCTCTGTAACTCGAAACATGCTGTCATGACCTTGCAGTAATACTTTCATGACCTGTCTGTCTCTTACCTGGTCTGTGTATCAGCCTTAGGGCTTGCTCTCACACACCTGCATGGTTAAGTAATCTTCCCTCAGTGTGGCTCCACCCTAGCCTCAACAGGAACCACTATTTAACACTGTGTTCTCCAAGCCTGCCTTGCCGTGCAATATTGTGTGTTTGGTTTCCTGTTTGCCGCGTGCTCTACGTTTGTCTCTGTTACCGATCTTGGCGTGTTCCCGACTATCCCCGCCTGCCTGTGACCCTGACCTTTGGCTCATTTCTCGACCATCCCTGCCTGTGACCCTTGACCTTTGGCTTGTTCACCGTTTATCCTTATCTGCTAGTCGCCCTGACCTGTAGCTTCCTCTTATAGCCTACCGTGAGCTGGGAGACCCTGGGGGCAGCGACCTGGAGTCAGCTGCAGCGTAGTTCATCCTCACCACTAGAGGCTCTGGTGAACACCTACTGGCTCTCAGACTCCGCGCCCTGGGGAATCTTATGTTCTAGCTCCCTGTGGGATCCGTGTTGGTGACCCAGTGGACCTGCCTTCCTGTACCACCCAGGGTTCCATCCGCAGCAGTCAGCCATAAGGTCCACTATAATAGCGGTGCACTCCTGACCCCAACGGTGTGCATCTGTCACCTGGCCTCAGGTGACCTGACACGTGCAACCTGTAGAATTTTTTAAACATTGCCTATGGAGATTTTTTTATGGGTAAAAGTTTGTCACCATTCCATGAGCGGGCACAACTTTGAAGCGTGACATGTTAGGTATCAATTTACTCGGCGTAACATTATCTTTTCACAATATAAAAATAAAATTGGACTAACTTTACTGTTGTCTTAATTATTAATTAAAAAAAGTGTTTCCCCCCTCCCCCCCCCAAAAAAATGCGCTTTTAAGACCGCTGCGCAAATACGATGCGACAGAAAATATTGCAACGACCGCCATTTTATTCTCTAGGGTGTTAAAACAAAAAATATCTAAAATGTTTTCTAGCAATTGTTTTCTAAGTAATTTTCTAGCAAAAAAAAAAAAAAAAGTTTTTAACTTGTAAACAACAAATCTCAGAAAGAGGCTCGGTCCCTAAGGCCCCTTTCACACTGAGGCGTATTTCAGGCGTTTTAGCGCTAAAAATAGCGCATTAATAACACCTGAAATAATCCTGCCCCAGTATTCTCAATGTGAAAGCCCTGAGGGCTTTCAAACTGAGGCGATGCGCTGGCGGGAGGAAAAAAAAAAATCTCCTGCAAGCCGCATCTTTGGAGCGGTGAAGGAGCGGTGTGTATACCGCTCCTTCCCATTGAAATCAATGGGACACCGCGGCTATACCGCCCGCAAACCGTTGCTGTAGCAGCGGTATGCGACCGGAAATAACCCTTTTTCGGCCACTAGCGGGGGTTAAAACTGCACCGCTAGCGGCCTAATATCGCGGTAAAAACTACGGTATAGCGGTGCCAAAAATAGCGCCGCTATACCGCCAGCGCACCTCCCCGCCCCAGTGTGAAAGGGGCCCAAGTGGTTAATTTGTATGCAATCGGGCCGGCCCTTACACTACATAGTTGAAATTATGGCCTTGGAGGACCTGAGCGACATCATGACATCACTTTCCTGGCCAGGCTGGAAGAAAATTATATAAATATATATAATTTTTTATTTATTTATTTTTTAAGCGAAAGATCAAAAAAAAATAAAATAAATAAAATTGGATTTTTTACTCACCGTAAAATCCTTTTCTCTGAGTCCATGGACCGACACAGCTTCTCTATTGACAAAGTGGGTATTATCCGTTAATTAGGAGTGACTAGGCAGAAAAACTTGTAAAAAGTGTTGCATCACACCTTCTACAGTAACGCCCAGGGGGCGGACCCTCTGGGTATACCCTCTCAGTCTGCATCGTCGCAGATCAGTTCGTCAAAAAGCAGTACAAACTTAAAAGGAGGGGTGGGTGCTGTGTCGGTCCATGGACTCAGAGAAAAGGATTTTACGGTGAGTAAAAAATCCTATTTACTCTTTCGTCCATGGACCGACACAGCTTCTCTATTGACAAAGTGGGACGTCCCAAAGCAGTGTCAGAGAAAAAACGAGGGGTGGTAACAGCATAAAAATAAACTTCACCCCAAACACAAAACAGCACTCCTCCAACGGAGGAGTTGCAACTCTAAACAGCCGCTTGCAAAACCTTGCGGCCAAAAGAGGCATCCGAAGATGCACCTACATCAATTTTGTAGAATTTTGTGAAAGTGTGAGCGGACGACCAAGTCGCCGCTTTACATAATTGGGAAACAGACGCTTGATTTCGGAAAGCCCAAGAGGCACCTATTGCCCTGGTCGAATGCGCCGTGACAGGAAAGGGGGGGCGCCTGACCCTTTAAGGCGTAAGCCTGGATTACTATCTGTCGGATCCACCTAGAGATGGTGGCCGATGAGACTGCTTGGCCCTTCTTGGGACCAGCCACCGAAACAAACAGTGAGTCTGACTTCCGGAACAGGGAAGTAGCAGATATGTATACTCTCAAAGCTCGGACAACGTCCAAGGAATGCAACGCCGACTCCTTAGGATTCGACGGCTGAGGACACAAGGATGGAAGTACAATGTCTTCGTTGAGATGAAAAGCCGAAACGACTTTCGGAAGAAAGGAAGGCTGCGGCCGCAGCACCACCTTATCCTTGTGGAAAATCAAATAGGGAGCCTTGCAGGACAGGGCTGCCAGCTCAGAGACTCGTCTAACTGACGTAACAGCCACCAAAAAGACCACCTTCTGAGAAAGTGTCAACAGGGGAATATCTCTAATATTCTCAAACGGTGCCTTCTGAAGCACCGAGAAGACCAGGTTCAAGTCCCACGGAGGTAACGGGGGACGGACCGGAGGGGCCACATGTCGGACCCCCTGCACAAATGTACTCACGAGAGAGTGAGTCGCCAGGGGTCGCTGAAAAAAGACAGCCAGGGCAGATATCTGTCCCTTAATCGTACTTAGGGCAAGCCTTTGGTCTACCCCATGCTGTAAAAACAGCAGGATTCTGGAAACCAAATAGGTACGCGGATGCCATCTCATTTCCTCACACATGGAGATGTAGGCCCTCCAAGTGCGGTGATAGACCTTCCTAGAGGACGGTTTCTGAGCACTTCTCATAGTAGAGATTACTGAGTCTGACAGGCCCCGATCTCTCAGTACCTGGTTCTCAACAGCCATGCCGTTAAAGCCAATGACTGTAAAGCAGGATGGAATATGGGACCTTGCGATAGCAGGTCCTTCCGTAGTGGTAGGCGCCAGGGGACGTCTGCTACCAGACGTACTAGATCAGCGTACCAAGGACGCTAAGGCCAATCTGGAGCGATTAGGATCATTGGAATTCCCTCTGCCTCCACTCTGCGGAGCAGAAGAGGAAGAAGCCTTAAGGGAGGGAAGGCATAGATTAGCCGATACTGACCCCACGATGCTACCAACGCGTCCGTTGCGTCTGCCCATGGGTCTCTTGACCGGGCCACAAACCTCAATACCTTCCGATTGAGTCGGGAAGCCAGAAGATCTACGTCTGGTGTGCCCCATCTTTGGCAGAGGAGTTGGAACACCTCCGGGTGTAAGGACCATTCTCCCTGGTCCAGCATCTGGCGGCTCAGGTAGTCCGCCTGCCAGTTTTCCACACCCGGAATGTACACGGCCGACAGTGCCGGTACGCTCCTCTCTGCCCACTTCAGGATGCGAGCGATCTCCGATGCTGCAGCTGAGCTTCTTGTTCCTCCTCGATGATTGACATATGCCACTGCTGTGGCGTTGTCTGACTGGATCCTGACTGGACGCCCTTGCAGTCTCTGAGACCATTTGAAGAGGCACAGCTTGATCGCCCGGATCTCCAGGACATTGATCGGCAGGAGGGCTTCCTCTGGGGTCCAGCGACCTTGCGCCGACTGGACACCCCAGACTCCCCCCCAACATGTAAGGCTGGCGTCCGTCGTGATCACTATCCAGTAAACCAGAAGAAATGACTTCCCGGCCATTAGAGCCGGTGCTGTCAGCCACCATACCAGGGATCTCCTGACTAGGTGGCTCACTCGGATTTGATACTCCAGAGATGAAGGGCATCTGTTCCATCTGGACAGAACTTCCTTCTGTAACACTCGAGTGTGGTATTGAGCATATGGGACCGCCTCGAAGGAGGCTACCATGAGGCCCAACACTCGCATGCAAAAACGGAGTGACGACCAATTCCTGGAAGTCAGCTGCCGTACTGCAGCCCGGAGGGTCTGCAACTTCTCCACAGGGAGGAATACCTTTGCCTCTGAGGAATCCAGAATCAACCCCAGGTACACTAGGCGTTGAGTGGGCACCAATACTGACTTTTGCGTGTTTAGTATCCAACCACAGTCTCGAAGAGTCTGACAGGTAATGGACACGCTTACCTCTAATTCTGAGCTTGAAGGGGCCTTCAGCAGAAGGTCGTCCAAGTAACCTGTGATAGCGATACCCCGCTGTCTTAGAGGTGCTGAGGCAAGGCCAAACGGGAGGGCCACAAACTGGTAGTGGTTCTTCCCGATAGCAAATCGCAGAAACCTCTGGTGTCTGGAGTATATGGGGACATGCAGGTATGCGTCCTTGATGTCCAAGGAGGCCAGAAAGTCCCCCGGATGGAGAGCCGTGATTACGGATCGAACCGACTCCATCCGAAATCTTTGTACCTTCACAAAGCAATTGAGGGCTCTGAGATCCAAGATTGGACGAACCCCCTCCTTCTTTGGCACAATGAACAGATTTGAGTAAAAACCTTGACCCCGTTCCTGTTCTGGAACTGGAATAACTACCCCGCGTTCCAGTAGACCCTGGACCGCCCCATACAGGGCCTCCCGACGGGTCGGTAGTAGCTGGAGATTGGAGGTGATGAATCTGTCTGGTGGACAAGAGAGAAATTCTATCTTGTAGCCTGAGATTACTTCGCAAACCCACCTGTCGGAGACTAGAGCAGTCCACTGAGTCGCGAATTTGCGAAGACGTCCCCCCACCCGAGAGCTGGGTGGGGGCGGACCTTCATGTGGACGCAGATTTGTCCGCAGGCTTGTTGGGTCTGCGGGACCAAGGACGCTTTTGTCCTTGGGCAGGCGCTTTATCGGCCTGGGGTCTTTTCCCTGTCGCCTTAAGGGGGCGAAAAAACCGCTTACGTGCAGTAAAGGAGGGCCCTTGCCCTTGGCGTGCTCCCTTACCCTTGCTAGTTTGGGGAAGCAAAGTGCTTTTACCTCCTGTGGCATCCTTGATGATGTCATCCAGAGAAGCCCCAAAAAGTCTGTCGCCCTTAAAAGGCAGATCCAATAGGGCTTTCTTGGAAGTCTGGTCCGCAGACCAGCCCTTTAGCCAGATCAGGCGGCGTATTGCTACTGCATAAACCGAAGCTCTTGACAGCAGGGGAATAGTATCCATGTCTGACTCGCAGACAAACTTAAGGCCCTGGACCAACTGGTCGGCCAAAGTTATCTCATTAGGAGGAGCATCTCGCTCCTTTAACCCCTGGAGTAGCAATTTTGCCCATTCAGTAAGTGTCTGAGACACTAGGGCCCCCGCCAATGCCGGGCGTACTGCCGAGCCTACAACTGAGTATAGGTAGCGAGCGAGTGCTTCAGCCTTCTTATCCACAGGGTCCTTAAACAGGAGCCCCTTCTACTGGAATAGTGGTGGCTCTATTAAGTCTGGACACCGAAGGGTCCACTATAGGGGGAGAGGTCCATATCTTCAGAAAACTCTCCTCAAAGGGGTACCGTACTGCAAACCTCTTTGGGGCTGTAAAGACCCTCAGTGGGTTCTCCCATTCCTTGTATAAGAGTTTGTCAAAATAAGACACACAAGGGAACACCTTAGCAGTGCGGGCAGGTTTACGAAACCCAAAGGGGACTGGAGTATCTGCTACTTCTTCAGTCCTTTCCAACTTTAGCGTATCCCGCACTGCAGTAATAAGGTCAGATACCAAAGCCGTCTCGCGTACTGACCTGGACTTGGAGTCCTCCTCACTGTCCGATCGGTCACGGTCTGCAGTCTCTGATGCATCAGAATCTGGGCCATGAGCCGTAGCTGGACCTGGTTCTGCATCAGAAATATCCCCAGAAGATTGCAGGGGACGGGGGCGTTTATTACCCCCTGTATTCCCGTGTGCTGCTTCCACCCTGGCAGCAAACGCCTCTAGGATTGCCGACATAGCATCCATAGACACCTCAGGGACACCAGCTGCTAAATCTGGTGTTTCAGGGGAGAAGACATCTGGCTCAGATGCCATGCTGACCACACGCTGACACTCACAGGGCTCCAGGCAAGATATCAATAGGCCACCCTCCTGCGCTGCAGAGATGCTGGGTTACCCAGAGGACTCACCACCCTGGATAGGTACTGCTATGCTGCGCCTGTGATGCTGTCCCACTGCTGCTGTGTCAGTCTGCTTCTTTTATCAGCACTTCCTGTGTGAATTTTCGCGCCAGTGTAATGCACCCTAGAGGCCGGAGGCTCTCGCAAAATGGTTGCCAAAAACGTCTGTATGGAAGATAATGTGGGCTCTAAGAAAATGGCCGCCGACAGAAGATAGAGGTCAGGCAGCCATAGCCCACAAAAAGATGGCCGCCGAACGGCAATATCTGCATACAGGGTGGACAAACATGGCCGCCGATCACCTGATAGGGGCCAGTGGGTGTGGCCGAACCACAGGAAGATGGCCGCCAGGCAGTTACAAGAGGCCAAACTTGGCATGGACCACCTCAAAATGGCCGCCGACAGCATGGAGACACAGAAACACAGGTAAGCAAAAATGACATTTCTTTTAAATGTTAGTTACAGCCAGCCCCGCTCCAGTGGGACCCCCAGGTGACACCCAGCAACCTTTAGCTAGAAGCCCAGGGAGGAGGGAAAGGCAGGGAGAGAGGGAAGAAAGGGGCCACAACCATTTACTTGATCTCTCCAGGAATGTCCAGCTAAATCACCCAGCCGAGGCAGGGGAGTTTTACTTACCTATCCTGCATGTATTCTGTTGGAAGACATTCCAAACAGATCATCGTCCGCGCACGGAAGGTGACTGTTGGCCAGGCATGCTGTGATTGGACCCAGAAGGGACGATCATATGTATGCCCTGGAGCATGACGCTCACCGGACAGGCTGCTGCGACTCGGCCGTAAGGTCAGCCGAAGCTGAGCGGTCCGATGCAGGCCCTGGAGCGTAAGCTCACCGGCCAGGCTGCTGCGACTCGGCCGTAAGGTCAGCCGAAGCTGAGCGGTCCGATGCAGGCCCTGGAGCGTAAGCTCACCGGCCACCCGTGGAGCGACGGGCATGTCGTGGAAAACCCAGCGCGTAGCTAGGGTCGGCACACGCTCGATGGCCGAAACTGGGGAGACTACAAGGATCGAGGATCCAGCCTGTCACCCAGTCGGCAGTTGATCGAAGAAAACAACAAATGTAGCAAAAAAAAATAAAAATAAAAATATATCTTTTTTCCCCGGACCAATGGGCCCGAAGGGAGCCATGTCCTACTCCTTGCTAGACAGAAAAAAACTGATCTGCGAAGATGCAGACTGAGAGGGTATACCCAGAGGGTCCGCCCCCTGGGCGGTACTATAGAAGGTGTGATGCAACACTTTTTACAAGTTTTTCTGCCTAGTCACTCCTAATTAATGGATAATACCCACTTTGTCAATAGAGAAGCTGTGTCGGTCCATGGACGAAAGAGTAAAAGGCATTTGATCTTTTGCTTTTAAAAAAAAAAAAAAAAAAAAAAAAAAAAAAAAAAAAAAAAAAAGGTAAAGAAGAGATCTTTTTTCCTAATTAAAAAGGGAGAGTGTAAAAATAAAAAAAAACATAACAAAAAAAAACTAAAAATTTTTTGGAGGCGCCCCTATCCCTCCGCTTTCGCACACAGATGTGAACACATATGTAAACGGTGTACGCACGGCATGTGTCAGGTATCGCCAAAAACATCAGAGCGAGAGCAATAATTCTAGCACTAGACTTCCTCTGTAACTCTAAACTGGTAAACTGTAAAAAAAATTAAAGTGTCGCCCATGGAGATTTTGTCGTCATTCCATGAGTGTGCGCAATTTAAAAGCGTGACATGTTGGGTATCTATTTACTCGGTGTAACATCAGCTTTCACAGTATACAACAAAATTGGGCTAACTTCACTGTTTTTCTTTTTTTTTTATTCATGAATGTGCACTACTTTGGTCCGATTTTGATGGTACTTACACAGGCATTCCCTGAAATCGCGGCCGCGAACCGCGGTGAAGTCGCACTAGTGTGAAAGGGGCCTTAAGCATATTTTTTTCCCAAAAATCGCTTTTGCAAAACCGCAAATACCATGTGACATAAAAAATTGCAACAATGCCATTCTATTCCCTAGGGTACCTGCTAATAAAAACAAAAACAAAAAAGGGACATATAATGTTGGGGGGAGGAAGGGGTTCTAAATAATTTGAGCAAATAATACCGATTTAAACTTGTCACCAAGTGGTTATAATCAGTTACAGTAAAGCCCCGTACACACGATCGGTTTGACTGATGAAAACCGTCCGATGGATTGTTTTCATCAGACCAACCGATCGTGTATGGGCCCCATCGGTCTTTTTCCCATCGGTTTTAAAAAATAGAACACGTTTTAAATTTTTTCGATGGATAAAAAACCGATCGAAAACTCAGATCGTCTATGGGCAAGTCCATCGGATCAAAAACCCACGCATGCTCAGAATCAAGTCGACGCATGCTCAGAAGCATTAAACTTCATTTTTCTCGGCTCATCGGAGTGTTTTACGTCACCGCGTTTGGAACGGTCGGTTTTTTGACTGATGGAAGTCAGCTTCATCGGATTTCCGATGGACAAAACCCATCGGATTAGAATCCATAGGATATCCGATCGTGTGTACAGGGCTTAACAGTTTTAGTTCCTTTTTTGGGATAAAGGTTTTCCATAAATAGAAGCTGATCATTGTAAGCACACCCGTCAGTGTTTAATGGTTTGTCCCAACGCTGCAGGAGAGCTTGTTCTATTGAAAAACAGACTCACTGGCTGGATCACCAGGTGAAAATAAAAAGAAAGAAAGCCTAAAAAAAAAAAAAACTAAATGCACATCTAAGAATTGGTAAGCTTCAATATAATAAATGTTGGATTTTGGCTTTAATCATTCATTTCTTGTGAAGAAGTCATTTGGAGGGTGGAACCCCCGAGAAATATAATAAGCCATCATGTAAATCAGCTCCCCAGCTACTGAGCAGAACTGAACCAACGCTCTCATTTGCTCGGAGACGGATTTTTATAGGTTTACCTTTGATGCATCTTTTGAAAAGTTAAAATTTAGCCACACAGCGCCTCCTAGTGGTGAAATAGTAAAATGACAGCCTACCCGAGTCTGCGGAATCGCTCGGTTTGGTACGGAGTGAAGTATTCTGGAAGACTTTCTGAAATGTAGAACTCGATCTTGGAAGAGATCATGTACTGATGAGCCAAGAGCTGCAGTTTCCGGATCCGGCATCTCTCCACCATATGTATCACTATCTCCTGAGGGTACTGACAGAACCTGGGGGGAGGGGGGAGAAATATAAAGCACACGGCTACAGACAACATCATCATATCTTCTCTACTCTGTTATTTAAACCAGAATTCCTGACACCCTGTGGAGCGCACACATTCAGCGCATCTAAAAAAGAATCCCACCCCATTAAAATAATCACATTTTGTTGCAGCCTGAAAAGAAGACAGACACCATTTTTGTTTTATCCAGCTGTGTTTACGTTGAGTTGGAAAAAGGATCCCCCCACCCTTGTGTGTCAGGATTTTGTTTGACCCCCTTTTTGCTGTAATTCCAGCCTTTAGTCTGTTGGGATTTGTCTATTAACTTTGCAAGATCTGCCCGCTCTTCCCTGCAGAACGACTCGGATTCAGCTACATTTGATGGTGAGCGTGTGTGGACTGCAGTCTTCAATCATTCCACAGATTTTCAATGGGGTTTAAGTCTGGGCTCTGACTAGGCCACGCAAGGACATTTACCGCCATCTCCTCCAACCACTGTGTGCTCATTGGTGGACATTCCCTGCGTTCTCCTCCAACCACTGTGTGCTCATTGGTGGACATTCCCCGCCTTCTCCTCTAACCACTGTGTGTGCTCATTGGCGGACATTCCCTGCCTTCTCCTCTAACCACTGTGTGCTCATTGGCGGACATTCCCTGCCTTCTCCTCTAACCACTGTGTGCTCATTGGTGGACATTCCCTACTTTCTCCTCTAACCACTGTGTGCTCATTGGTGGACATTCCCCACCTTCTACTCCAACCACTGTGTGCTCATTGGTGGACATTCCCCACCTTCTACTCCAACCACTGTGTGTGCTCATTGGTGGACATTCCCCGCCTTCTACTCCAACCACTGTGTGTGCTCATTGGTGGACATTCCCCGCCTTCTCCTCTAACCACTGTGTGTGCTCATTGGCTGACATTCCCTGCCTTCTCCTCTAACCACTGTGTGCTCATTGGTGGACATTCCCTGCCTTCTCCTCTAACCACTGTGTGTGCTCATTGGCGGACATTCCCTGCCTTCTCCTCTAACCACTGTGTGCTCATTGGTGGACATTCCCTGCCTTCTCCTCTAACCACTGTGTGTGCTCATTGGCGGACATTCCCTGCCTTCTCCTCTAACCACTGTGTGTGCTCATTGGCGGACATTCCCTGCCTTCTCCTCTAACCACTGTGTGTGCTCATTAGTGGACATTCCTCGCCTTCTCCTCTAACCACTGTGTGCTCATTGGTGGACATTCCCCGCCTTCTCCTCTAACCACTGTGTGTGCTCATTGGCTGACATTCCCTGCCTTCTCCTCTAACCACTGTGTGTGCTCATTGGTGGACATTCCTCGCCTTCTCCTCTAACCACTGTGTGCTCATTGGTGGACATTCCCTGCCTTCTCCTCTAACCACTGTGTGTGCTCATTGGCGGACATTCCCTGCCTTCTCCTCTAACCACTGTGTGCTCATTGGTGGACATTCCTCGCCTTCTCCTCTAACCACTGTGTGCTCATTGGTGGACATTCCCCACCTTCTCCTCCAACCACTGTGTGTGCTCATTAGTGGACATTCCTCGCCTTCTCCTCTAACCACTGTGTGCTCATTGGTGGACATTCCCCGCCTTCTCCTCCAACCCCTGTGTGCTCATTGGTGGACATTCCCCACCTTCTCCTCCAACCACTGTGTGTGCTCATTGGTGGACATTCCCCGCCTTCTCCTCCAACCCCTGTGTGCTCATTGGTGGACATTCCCCACCTTCTCCTCTAACCACTGTGTGTGCTCATTGGTGGACATTCCCCGCCTTCTCCTCTAACCACTGTGTGTGCTCATTGGTGGACATTCCCCGCCTTCTCCTCTAACCACTGTGTGTGCTCATTGGTGGACATTCCCCGCCTTCTCCTCCAACCACTGTGTGCTCATTGGTGGACATTCCCCGCCTTCTCCTCCAACCACTGTGTGCTCATTGGTGGACATTCCCCGCCTTCTCCTCCAACCACTGTGTGCTCATTGGTGGACATTCCCCGCCTTCTCCTCCAACCACTGTGTGTGCTCATTGGTGGACATTCCCTACCTTCTCCTCTAACCACTGTGTGCTCATTGGTGGACATTCCCCACCTTCTACTCCAACCACTGTGTGCTCATTGGTGGACATTCCCCACCTTCTACTCCAACCACTGTGTGCTCATTGGTGGACATTCCCCGCCTTCTCCTCTAACCACTGTGTGTGCTCATTGGTGGACATTCCCCACCTTCTACTCCAACCACTGTGTGCTCATTGGTGGACATTCCCCACCTTCTCCTCCAACCACTGTGTGTGCTCATTAGTGGACATTCCTCGCCTTCTCCTCTAACCACTGTGTGCTCATTGGTGGACATTCCCCGCCTTCTCCTCTAACCACTGTGTGCTCATTGGTGGACATTCCCCGCCTTCTCCTCTAACCAGTGTGTGCTCATTGGTGGACATTCCCCACCTTCTACTCCAACCACTGTGTGCTCATTGGTGGACATTCCCCACCTTCTCCTCCAACCACTGTGTGCTCATTAGTGGACATTCCTCGCCTTCTCCTCTAACCACTGTGTGCTCATTGGTGGACATTCCCTGCCTTCTCCTCCAACCCCTGTGTGCTCATTGGTGGACATTCCCCGCCTTCTCCTCCAACCACTGTGTGCTCATTGGTGGACATTCCCCGCCTTCTCCTCCAACCACTGTGTGCTCATTGGTGGACATTCCCCGCCTTCTCCTCCAACCACTGTGTGCTCATTGGTGGACATTCCCCGCCTTCTCCTCCAACCACTGTGTGCTCATTGGTGGACATTCCCCGCCTTCTCCTCCAACCACTGTGTGCTCATTGGTGGACATTCCCCGCCTTCTCCTCCAACCACTGTGTGCTCATTGGTGGACATTCCCCGCCTTCTCCTCCAACCACTGTGTGCTCATTGGTGGACATTCCCCGCCTTCTCCTCCAACCACTGTGTGCTCATTGGTGGACATTCCCCGCCTTCTCCTCCAACCACTGTGTGCTCATTGGTGGACATTCCCCGCCTTCTCCTCCAACCACTGTGTGCTCATTGGTGGACATTCCCCGCCTTCTCCTCCAACCACTGTGTGCTCATTGGTGGACATTCCCCGCCTTCTCCTCCAACCACTGTGTGCTCATTGGTGGACATTCCCCGCCTTCTCCTCCAACCACTGTGTGCTCATTGGTGGACATTCCCCGCCTTCTCCTCCAACCACTGTGTGCTCATTGTTGCTGTGTGCTTTGGAAGGGAAACCTTCTTCTCATTCACAACTTTCTGCCAGCAGAGGGCACGAATTTGATGGTATTTGCCCCATTAATTTTTCCTTCCATCCTGACAAGTGCTCCAGTGCCTGCTGCCAGAGAAACACTCCCATAACAGGATATCCCCCTCCCCCAAAACAGGATATTACCACCACTGCCCCAAAACAGGATATTACCACCACTGCCCCATAACAGGATATTACCCCCTCCACACGTTACAGTAGGAATGGTATTATTTGGATGGATTTCCACCAGACATATGGTTTGGTGTTGAGGCCAAATCATTCCATTTTAGTCTCATTTGACCAAAACACCTTTTTCCCATGCGGCCTCAGAATCTTTGTGGTCTGTTTTGGCAAAGCTCAGTGGTGACGGAATGTGGCCTTTGAGGAGTGGCTTTTTTCTTGCACCCCTCCCCCCCATACAAGCCACATTTGTGGAGAATTTGGGATATCAGCGTCACACGCACACTGTGATAGAATCACCTGGGTCAGGGGCTTTTGGGGGAGGGGACTGAATGTTGGCCTCTTGTCTACTGATTATGGGCCCTGTTTTTTCAAGGGGTTGTAAATAAAGGTTTTTTTTTTTTTTTTTTTTTTTTTTTTTTTAAATAACAAACATGTTATACTTACCTCCACTGTGCAGCTCGTTTTGCACAGAGTGGCCCCGAACCTGGTCTTCTGGGGTCCCTCGGCAGCTGTCTCGGCTCCTCCCCGCAAGAACTCACCACCTATATGCGAGCTCGCATGGTGGTGAGTCCTTGCGGGCGCGCTCCAGTGATACAGCCGGCGGCTATAGCTGCTCACTGTATCACTCGGCCCCGCCCCCCACGTCATTGGATGTGATTGACAGCAGCGCGAGCCTATGGCTGTGCTGCTTTCAATTCATACAGTGTAGCCAATCAACGGCCAGGCTCAGAAACGAGGAGGATGACGGGGGCGAGCGTGGGACTTTCGAGGGCTCGAGTGGGGGGGGGGGGGGGGCATTATTGTCGGATGTTTTTTCACCTTAATGCATAGGATGCATTAAGGTGTAAAAAACTTTTACCTTTACAGCCCCTTTAAGGGAACAATACTCTTTGTGAGGTGTATGCCTGGGGACCCTCAAAGTAATGTTACTTTGGATTAAAGTCCATGCCCCCCCCCCCCCCCCCAAGACACACAGACTCTGGGAACCCTGTATATACCATATTAGAAATAGTGACTGCTTCACACTGTTGAGACTCATAGCAGATACTGATGTCATCAACTCCAGCCACTTGTCTGGGGTTGTCTGCTATAATGTGTTTATTGTAAATAAGTCTAGTGTGGCTTCTAAGAGTCTTTCACCCATTGCTGTTTGTGATAATTAACTCTGCTATTGTGTGAAGGAGTTCTGTGTTGATATTTATGATAATGTGCATTGTAGTCAGTGGGCTAGGAGACGACAAGGCTGACCTAAAAGGTCATATCTCTGACTCACCTAATCTGGTTAAACGATTAGTTAATTAGCTCATGTTAATTTATGTTTCTGGTTACAGTTTGTATTGTCATCCTGGTGTATATATTTATTTGTGTGAGATCTCAAATAAACCAGGCTATTTCTGGTGTACCTCAAGACTGGTGTTGTCTGGTTCTTGGGGGTTACTATAGCCAGATCCATTTGGTCTTGTGTTCCAGGACTTGGGAAGCAGATTCTTGATGGAAAGACCCAACAGGGTGTCCGGAGTCCGACACACAATGACCACTCGTTATCAGAGCTGCTCTAGGCCTCTTGGTCTCCCCTCTGACCAGTTTCCTCCAGTTTGGAGCGACGTCCTGATCCAGGGAGGGCCATTAAATGTTTAAACCGCTGGCAACAAAAGTGAGTACACCCCTAAGTGAAAATGTCCAAATTGGGCCCAAAGTGTCAATATTTTGTGTGGCCACCATTAATTTCCAGCACTGCCTTAACCCTCTTGGGCATGGAGGTCACCAGAGCTTCACAGGTTGCCACTGGAGTCCTCTTCCCCATCTCCATGACGACATCACGGAGCTGGTGGATGTTAGAGACCTTGCGCTCCTCCACCTTCCGTTTGAGGAGCCCCACAGATGCTCAATAGGGTTTAGGTCTGGAGACATGCTTGACCAGTCCATCACCTTTACCCTCAGCTTCTTTAGCAAGGCAGTGGTGGTCTTGGAGGTGTGTTTGGGGTGGTTATCATGTTGGAATACTGCCCTGCGGCCCAGTCTCTGAAGGGAGGGGCTCATGCTCTGCTTCAGTATGTCACAGTACATGTTGGCATTCATGGTTCCCTCAATTATCTGTAGCTCCCCAGTGCCGGCAGCACTCATGCAGCCCCAGACCATGACACTCCCACCACCATGCTTGACTGTAGACAAGACACACTTGTCTTTGTTCTCCTCACCTGGTTGCCGCCACACATGCCTGACACCATCTGAACCAAATAAGTTTATCTTGGTCTCATCAGCTCACAGGACATGGTTCCAGTAATCCATGTCCTTAGTCTGCTTGTCTTCAGAAAACTGTTTGCGGGCTTTTTTGTGCATCATCTTTAGAAGAGGCTTCCTTCTGGGACGACAGCCATGCAGACCAATTTGATGCAGTGTGCGGCGTATGGTCTGAGCACTGACAGGCTGACCCCTCCCCCACCCCTTCACCCTCTGCAGCAATGCTGGCAGCACTCATACGTCTATTTCCCAAAGACAACCTCTGGATATGACGCTGAGCACGTGACCTCAACTTCTTTGGTGGACCATGGCGAGGTCTGTTCTGAGGGGAACCTGTCCTGTTATACCGCTGTATGGTCTTGGCCACCGTGCTGCAGCTCAATTTCAGGGTCTTGGCAATCTTCTTATAGCCTCGGCCATCTTTATGTAGAACAACAATTATTTTTTTCAGATCCTCAGAGAGTTCTTTGCCATGAGGTGCCATGTTGTACTTCAAGTGACCAGTATGAGAGAGTGAGAGCGATAACACCAAATTTATCACACCTGCTCCCCATTCACACCTGAGACCTTGTAACACTAACGAGTCACATGACACCGGGGAGGAAAAATGGCGAATGGGGCCCAATTTGGACATTTTCACTTAGGGGTGTACTGACTTTTGTTGCCAGCGGTTTAGACATTGATGGCTGTGTGTTGAGTTATTTTGAGGGGACAGCAAATTTACACCGTTATACAAGCTGTACACTCACTACTTTACATTGTAGCAAAGTGTCATTTCTTCAGTGTTGTCACATGAAAAGATACAAGAAAAGATTTACACAAATGTGAGGGGTGTACTTACTTTTGTCAGATACTGTATATAAAATATGCAAAGTGGTTGGAGGGAAGCTTCAGAATGGCAAAGATGTTTTTATTACAAATTATGTGAGCAGACTCTTTAAATACACGGTGTAAGCAAGATGTAAATACAGCTTGATAAAAAAACAAAAATAAAACTGTCTTAATTTCAGGCTGCAAAAAAACTAAATGTGATTTTAAAGGTGGGGGGGGGGGGGGGGGGGTGATTATTTTCTATACCCACTATAGGTAATTTCATCCATCTAGGTAAGGAGGGGGCTCAGACATGAACCCTGAGGTAAGGGGGGTGGTGTCTAGGACAGGGACCCCGACGTAAAGGGGGGGGGGGTCTAGGACAGGGACCCCGACGTAAAGGGGGGGGGTCTAGGACAGGGACCCCGACGTAAAGGGGGGCTCGGAGGGAGACCCCGATGTGAGGGGGCGCTTATGGGAACTCTGAAGTGTGGGGGGGGGCAGGCGGGGGACTCTGATGTAAGGGGGACCCTATTGTAAGAAAGGACTCAGATGGAGACCCCAAGTTAATTCATGCCAACTAAAGAAAAAGCATCCTCATTAATTTATAAAACTGACTAATACAATATACGATGTGGCCCCTCAGGGGTCCCTGTTCTACACTCAAGAAGCCTCTCTGACTTTAGCACAGCAGCAGTGTTTCCTGGATTTTATGGCATCCTGTTCATTATTTTATTATTATAGATCTGTACCTGGGGGAGCGCCAGCCGTTCACCGTGGGGGCGTGAATCATCAACTCTTTGGCACTGAACCCGTCCTCATGGCCAGAGGAGCTGACCACCACAAATCCGATCTTATGCGGCATTCTGAGAATCTGCAGAGAGAACGAGCCGGAGGTCACTTCATGGACATCACAGCAATGAAGAGCGACTCACAATTACATTTAATTTATAGAGATAATCTCCCTGCTCCTCCCCACCGCCGTCCCCGCTCCTCCCCACCGTCGTCCCCGCTCCTCCCCACCGCTGGGGCCGTCCCCGCTCCTCCCCACCGCAGGGGCCGTCCCCGCTCCTCCCCACCATGGAGTCTCACTACTCTTGTTACATTCTCTATACTGTACAAACCATTTAATATCCAACATAGAGAGGAGGATCGCATTGTGATGGCGTTAGGTTCACGATTATTATATTTATCAGAAAACAATTGCCAAAATTGTATACATCCTTTTCTGCATCTCAGCACTAGGTGGCAGTGTGCGTCCAATCATTTCCAGTCTCCAGAGGTCCTCACATTCTAAATTTCTCATCAAACACACTTTGGCCGGGTTCACATTGGTGTGACAAACGCTCCGACTTTGAGAGCGCATGTCACATGACGTGTATAAACCAATGGCTCCCTATCAGGGACGTCTTAAAGTGGAAGTAAACCCTCCTATCGTTTTTAGCCAAGGAAGCCACCATCTTGGCCTCTGATTATTCTTCAACTGCCATGATGCTGCCCATGTGATCACTTATGACATCAGCCATTGGATGGTTTGACAGTTTGGTTGAGAGCACATCCAATGTGACAGTTACATTTGCCGGGAATGTAACTTTTTTGAAACTGTTAAAATCATTGAGTTTTCCTTTCACTTTAACTGGACCGACTTTGAAAAAGATTCCTGCAGCGACGAGCTCCTCTCCTTCTCCCTCCAGCGACGAGCTCCTCTCCTTCTCCCTCCAGCGACGAGCTCCTCTCCTTCTCCCTCCAGCGACGAGCTCCTCTCCTTCTCCCTCCAGCGACGAGCTCCTCTCCTTCTCCCTCCAGCGACGAGCTCCTCTCCTTCTCCCTCCAGCGACGAGCTCCTCTCCTTCTCCCTCCAGCGACGAGCTCCTCTCCTTCTCCCTCCAGCGACGAGCTCCTCTCCTTCTCCCTCCAGCGACGAGCTCCTCTCCTTCTCCCTCCAGCGACGAGCTCCTCTCCTTCTCCCTCCAGCGACGAGCTCCTCTCCTTCTCCCTCCAGCGACGAGCTCCTCTCCTTTTCCCTCCAGCGACGAGCTCCCCTCCTTCTCCCTCCAGCGACGAGCTCCCCTCCTTCTCCCTCCAGCGACGAGCTCCCCTCCTTCTCCCTCCAGCGACGAGCTCCCCTCCTTCTCCCTCCAGCGACGAGCTCCCCTCCTTCTCCCTCCAGCGACGAGCTCCCCTCCTTCTCCCTCCAGCGACGAGCTCCCCTCCTTCTCCCTCCAGCGACGAGCTCCCCTCCTTCTCCCTCCAGCGACGAGCTCCTCTCCTTCTCCCTCCAGCGACGAGCTCTTCTCCTTCTCCCTCCAGCGATGAGCTCTTCTCCTTCTCCCTCCAGCGATGAGTTCTTCCCCTTCTCCCTCCAGCGATGAGTTCTTCCTCCGGTCTCCTTCTCCCTCTGGTGATGAGTTCTTCTTCAGGTCTCCTCTTCTCCCCAGAAAGTAGAGCTGACCTGATGACTGTGAGCTGTCCAGGTCCTGAAGTAGCAAAGGCCCCCCCCCCCCAACCAAAACATGTCCACCACCATGCTTCACAGCTCACCTCTGTCCTATCCCAGGAGGATCTCTATCCTCTCCTATACGGGACCACCTCCGCCCCGTCCCGTCCCCTCCCATGCCGGGAATACCTCCTATACTTGGAAGTAAAGATGAACTCCGTTGTGATCGCACACCCCACCAGGAATTTGGAACTGCGCTGCGCTAATCACAGGCAGCGAGACATTTCTCGATCTCTGTAGCCGCGCATCGGGACAATGTCTCACTGCCTGTGATTAGCGCAGCACCGGCTTCTTGGCGGGCTCCGCATGTGGGGTTTGCGAACACGCCGGAGCTCATCCTTACTGGGATCACCTCCTATACTGGGATCGCCTCCTATACTGGGAATAATTTCTATACTGGGATCACCTCCTATACTGGGAATAATTTCTATACTGGGATCACCTCCTATACTGGGAATAATTTCTATACTGGGATCACCTCCTATACTGGGAATAATTTCTATACTGGGAATACCTCCTATACTGGGAATACTTTCTATACTGGGATCGCCTCCCTCCTATACTGGGATCACCTCTTATACTGGGAATACTTTCTATACTAGGATCGCCTCCTATACTGGGATCTAAACTGGGAATATCTTCTATACTGGGAATACCTGTGTTGATATGATGGAATATTCTGGAAGGTTCTCCACATTCCTCCATAATAATAATAATAATAATAATAATAATAGAAGTGATTGCCCCTCCCCCTCTCTCACCTCAGGCGGTCCCCGGGGCTCCTCTCTCTCTCTCTCCGGTGTCTCTATGGTAAGTATTGGGGGAGGAGGTGCTGTGTGGGGTGTATTGGGGGGTGTACGGGGCACGTCTCGCTCCTCAGCAGCACACAGCCCCCCCGGTATCTCTTCCCGGTACACACCGGCCCGCCATTCACACCGGGTCTTCTCCCGGAGCCCAAATCTCCATAACCACCGCTTGACAACAACCGCCGGCCGCCGAGGATTCTGGGAGTTGTAGTTCGGAAGCAAAAACCACTAGAGCATGCGTACTGAGCGTACCTGGCGCAGGCCGCGCTCACAAGTGTATGCGTGCTGTGCGTTTAGCTTCTATCTTCGGAATACGCATGCGTGCAAGGTGTACCGGGTGTACAACGTGCCCCAAGGGTGTATGCGTCCCGTGCGTGCAGTGGGGCAGCACGCATGCGTAATAGGTGTACTCCCCTATGCTTATCTACAGTGTATTATAGGGGAAGGCAGCGCGCATGCTCTAACCTATACTTCACTGGATACAATGTAACAAGGAGAGGAAATGTTTATGTTATTCCGCTGATATGGGCGGAAAGGTCTCCTCCGAGAAACACATGAAAATCTTCAAAATTAGGAAACTGAACGGTGCTGAGAAGTATGGAGTGGCCTGCAGGAGCCTGAGAGAGCTGAGAGAGAAGGGGGGCAAGAAGCTGCAGGTACAGGCTGGGGGCTGGGGGGCTTGTATGTATGTGTGTGTGTATATATATAAACATGTGTGTGTGCGAGTGTATATATATATAAAAAAAAAAAAAATATATATATATATATATATATATATGTGATAATTTTGTATTATAATTTCTAATTATGATCATTTACATTGTCCCCCAATATGGAGATATTCCTTTATATGTATACATGTATTTGTGTGTATGTATGTGTGTATGTGTGTGTATATATATATATATATATATCTTTTTTTTTTTTTTTGCTATAAAAATTACTTAGAACCCCCAAACATTATACATATTATTTTAATGAGGAAGTAAATCCTCTCTCTAAAAAAAAAAAAAAAAAAAAAAAACACCCTGGAAGACAAAGGCATAATGAGCTAGTATGCATAGTATACTAGCTCATTATGAAATACTTACCTGAGATCGAAGCCTCCGCAGCGGTCCTCAGTCACTTCCTCCGTCGCCGCCATGATACCCAGAGTAACTTCCGGGTATCGCTGCTCCGGTGCTGTGACTGGCTGGAGCCGCGATGACGTCACTCCCGCGCATGCCGGCAGTGACGGCATGATCGCTTTCACTAACAGCGCGCTCAGTGCGCCTGCGCCGTTGTCTACGGCACGCATGCGCCGTGGACATCCGTGCGGTCTTTCTTGCAAATATCTCCTTAAAGGGGTTGTAAAGGAAAAAGTTCTTTCACCTTAATGCATCCCCCCCCGAGCCCCCATTTTACTTACCTGAGCCCTCGAAAGTCCCGCGCTCGGCCCCCGACATCCTCCTCGCCGCTCAGCCTGGCCGTTGATTGGCTACAGTGGATGGATTGAAAGCAGCGTAGCCATTGGCTGGCGCTGCTGTCAATCAAATCCAATGACGCGGCGTGCCGGGTGTGGGGCCGAGTGATACAGTGAGCGGCAATAGTGGCTGTATCACTGGAGCACGCCCGCAAGAACTCACCACCATGCGAGCTCGCATATAGGTGGTGAGTGATTGCGGGGAGGAGCCGAGACAGCCGCCGAGGGACCCCAGAAGAGGAGGATCAGGGCCACTCTGTGCAAAACGAGCTGCACAGTGGAGGTAAGTATAACATGATTTTTTTTTTTAATGTTTCTTTACAAACCCTTTAACAGTGTAGGTTTAGGAGATATTTCTTGCACCTACAGGTAAGCCTTAATCTAGGTTTACCTGTAGGTCAAAGTGGTCTGTAAGGGTTTACAACCACTTTAACAGAGAATCCAGAGAAGAAAGTGGCGACCGTTGCAACGTTTTTCATCACACAGTATTAGCGCAGCGGTTTTCCAAACGCAATTTGTGGAAAAAAATACACTTTAATAAGTTTTAATGCAAAAAAAAAACAATATATAACGCAAGTTTTGTGTAAAATATAAAAGATTATATTGCGCAGAGTAAATGGATATTTAACATGTCACTCTTTAAAATGGGGTCTGCCCGTGGAATAGCGACAACATACTTAAAGCGGAGCTCCACCCAAAAGGGGAAGCTCCACTTGTTTGTTTCCCCCCACTTCGCTGCCATATTTGGCAACTTTCGGGGGGGGGGGAGCGGGTACCTGTTTTTGACAGGTACCCACCCCCACTTCTGGGAGACCTTGCCACAGCGAGGTCCCCCGGAAGTTTGGTCCCTCTCCTCATTCCTCCGCTGCCAGGCCGTTCACAAAGGACATGCGCTGTAGGGAACCGGCTGTGAAGCTGCAAGGCTTCACTGCTGTTTTCCCTTACAAGGAATGGTGGTGGCAGCACCTGAGAGCCAATTGAAAAATCGTCTGGGGTGCCGACATCACGGGATCCCTGGACAAATATTTCTCTGCTATTCTTCCTACACGTATTTGTGGGGCAAAACACATGTAGGAAGAATAGCAGAGAAATATCTGTTTAGGAGATGTGTTTGTGCTTTGTGAAAAATTCCGCCCCCATGTTAGCAGCACTGCCCATCATTTAAAAAATACGCCCCCTTCATGTAGACATCCGCCCCTCACACACGCCCATCATAAACAAATCCGCCCCTTGCAGACTTGCATGAGCATCGGGAGCGTGCGGCACAATGTCGGCTATTGTGCACAGGCGCTGTCTACAGCTGATCGTGAATTCAGATGTTCGGCGGCTCCGTACTGCGCATGCATTTTTCGATCGAGAGCATTTCTCGACAGAACACCGGCTTAAACTTGGCTGTTCTGTGCTGTACATTGCCTGTGCAGAGAGCAGAGCTGTGGGAGGGAGCCAACAGGCGCCACTAACTACAGGCTGTCTGCAGAAAATTACAAGAGGTGGCAGAGCTGTGTCCGGGCGCAGCAGGCTCCACCCACTACAGAAAACTACAGGAGGAGGCGGAGACAAGAACAGTCACCCTGCACAAGGAGAGAGAGATAATGCAGATGTGGGAGGGGCCTAGCAGTTCCACCCACTACAGGCTGCCTGCAGAAAATTACAAGAGGCGGCAGTGCTGTGGGAGGGGCCTGGCAGGCTCCACCCACTACAGAAAACTCTAGGAGGGGGTGGAGACAAGGCCAGTCACCCTGCATAAGGAGGGAGAGCAGAGCTGTGGGAGGGGCACAGCAGGCTCCACCCACTACAGAAAACTGCAGATGGGGGGGGACAAGGCCAGCCACCCTGCACAAGGAGAGAGAGCGAGCAGATGTGGGAGGGGCCTAGCAGTTCCACCCACTAGACTACAGGCTGCCTGCAGAAAATTACAAGAGGTGGCAGAGCTGCGGGAGGGGCCTGGAAGGCTCCACCCACTACAGAAAGCTACAGGAGGGGGCAGGGACGAGACCAGGCACCCTGCACAAAGGAGGAAGAGCAGAGATGTGTCTGGGTGCAGCAGGCTCCACTCACTACAGAAAATGACAGGAGGGGGCGGAGACAAGGACAGTCACCCTGCACAAGGAGGGAGAGAATGCAGATGTGGGAGGGGCCTAGCAGTTCCACCCACTACAGACTGCCTGCAGAAAATTACAAGAGGTGGCAGAGCTGTGGGAGGGGCCTGGCAGGCTCCACCCACTACAGAAAACTGCAAGAGGGGTAGAGACAAGGTCAGTCACCCTGCACAAGGAGAGAGAGCGAGCAGATGTGGGAGGGGCCTAGCAGTTCCACCCACTACAGACTGCCTGCAGAAAATTACAAGAGGTGACAGAGCTGTGGGAGGGGCCTCGCAGGCTCCACCCACTACAGAAAACTAGGAGGGGGTGGAGACAAGGCCAGTCACCCTGCATAAGGAGGGAGAGCAGAGCTGTGGGAGGGGAGCAGCAGGCTCCACCCACTACAGAAAACCGCAGGAGGGGGTGGAGACAAGACCGGTCACCCTGCACAAGTAGAGAGAGCAGCAGTGGGCGGTCTTTATTACAGGAAGTCTCACATTGGATTACAGCACAAATCTGAGGGAAATGCACAAAGATCACCGAGATTCCAGAATACAAATGACCAATGAATTTAGACAATATGGGGGGATTTACCAAAACTGGAGCACTCAGAATCTGGTGCAGCTCTGCATGGTAGCCAATCCGCTTCTAACATCAGCTTTTTCAATTATGCTTTACTGCTATAGCAATAAAACCTGGAAGCTGATTGGTTTCTATGCAGAGTTGCACCAGATTTTGTACTCTCCAGTTTTAGTAAATCTCCTCCTATATGTAAAGCCCGGAGTTCACCTTTAATTGTGATTCATCATTGCACAGCATTGCAATAGCGGTATGAAGGGTAATCGGTAGACTTGTGCACAACGGAAAAATTCGTTCCGTTTCGGTTCGTTTCTTTCCGGTCCTGTTGATTCGTAATCATTCGTAATTTTGCTAGACGGGATTTTTCGTGTTCGGACTCATTCGTATTTTTGCAAGCGACATTTTTCGTTGAATTTTTTGTTGCTTTAGAATTCGTACTTTCGGTAGAGTACGTTGTTTTTCGTTGATTCTGGACACAACTCCTACTTTCGTAACTTTTTTTGGGTTCGTTGATTCGTAATTTTCCGTGTCTCTCTCACAACGACGCTGCCTATTATGCCTAATGTGCTTCGAATGGATTTGTACTTTTCTAAATACATAGCGGTTATTTGTAACGATTCGAAATCTCGTATTTTACTTTCGTTTTTTACATGCGGCTATAGGCTCCGCCCCTGTACACCATTTTGAGAGGGTTCAGCACGGTGAGGGAGAAGCAGAGAGTAGAGCAGAGTGAGTGTTATTGTGCTTCGAATGGATTTGAAATCTCGTATTTTACTTTCGTTTTTTCATGCGGCTATAGCCTCCGCCCCTGTACACCATTTTGAGAGGGAGTTCAGCATGGTGAGGGAGAAGCAGAGAGCAGAGTGAGTGTTATTGTGCTTCGAATGGATTCGTACATTCGTAACTTTTTTCATAACGAATTATGCCGAAGACCTTCGGGCATTCGCTATTTTGCGGTATAATTTATTTCGGATTCGGTTTTATTCGTAATTGCTCTGTTCGGAAATTCGAATGCTTCCGAATGTCCGAAAGTTGCTAAATTCGGACGAATTTTGATTCGTTACGAAACGAATTGCACAAGCCTAGTAATCGGAGTGTTCTTTTTTTTGCTTGCAGCTCCCCCTTAGGGATACCCGGGTGTGTTTGTATGAAGACGGGACGGAGGTGAGCGATGATGAGTATCTGAGGTCTCTCCCGGATAACACAGAACTCGTCTTCCTGACTGCTGATCAGACATGGAAGGGAAGTAAGTCATGTCCATTCTAAGTGATATTCATGGGGGGCTTCACCTTTAGGTGGAATGCTGACCAATGAGTTCAGTCCAGCCAAGGAGTTTCACGAAACTAGAACCCTCCCAGGGGTTTCCACCATCACTACACAAACGCAGAACAAATCCATAAAGTGGAACTCTTTCAATCAACAGTGACTATTTTTAATCCTCTTGCTGCTATCATTAGTAAATAGATAGAAAAGTAGATCATATTTACTTTTTTTATGTTTCTTCACATGCTTTCTTGCCTAGGCAAATGATGTCATACATCCCAGGAGTCTTCAGGAGGGAAGGAGGGGCTTTATCAGCTAAGCACACCCTCTTGCCTGCATGCCTGAGCTAAGGGCAGGTGGTTTCCAGAAAGTAAATGCTACATGAATGGGGGGGGGGGGTGGATTTCAAAGTGATTTCTCTGCAAAAAATAAAGCATGGACACATGGATGGGTGGAGACATGGAAGGATGGATGGATGGGTGGAGACATGGAAGGATGGAGACATGGAAGGATGGATGGCTGGATGGAGACATGGAAGGATGGATGGCTGGATGGAGACATGGAAGGATGGATGGAGACGTGGATGGGTGAAGACATTGAAGGATGGATGGATGGAGACATGGAAGGATGGAGACATGGATGGATGGAGACATGGAAGGATGGAGACATTGAAGGATGGATGGATGGGGAGTGGAAGGATGGAGACATTGATGGGAGGGGACATGGATAGAGACATGGATGGGTGGGGACATGGATGGTTGGGGACATGGTTGGGTGGGGACATGGATGGGTGGAGACATTGAAGGATGGATGGATGGGGAGTGGAAGGATGGAGACATTGATGGGTGGAGACATGGATGGGTGGGGACATGGATGGGTGGGGACATGGATGGTTGGGGACATGGTTGGGTGGGGACATGGATGGGTGGAGACATGGATGGGTGGGGACATGGATGGGTGGGGACATGGATGGGTGGGGACATGGATGGGTGGGGACATGGATGGATGGAGACATGGATGGATGGAGACATGGATGGATGGAGACATGGATGGATGGAGACATGGATGGTTGGGGACATGGATGGTTGGGGACATGGATGGGTGGGGACATTGATGGGTGGGGACATTGATGGGTGGGGACATGGAAGGATGGATGGAGACATGAAAGGATGGAGACATTGATGGGTGGGGACATGGATGGGTGGGGACATGGATGGTTGGGGACATGGATGGGTGGGGCAATGGATGTGTGGAGACATGGAAGGATGGATGGATGGAGACATGGATGGGTGGGGACATGGAAGGATGGATGGAGACATGAAAGGATGGAGACATGGATGGGTGGGGACATGGATGGGTGGGGACATGGATGGATGGATGGCTGGATGGAGACATGGAAGGATGGATGGAGACGTGGATGGGTGAAGACATTGAAGGATGGATGGATGGAGACATGGATGGTTGGGGACATGGATGGTTGGGGACATGGATGGATGGAGACATGGATGGATGGAGACATTGAAGGATGGATGGATGGGGAGTGGAAGGATGGAGACATTGATGGGTGGGGACATGGATAGAGACATGGATGGGTGGGGACATGGATGGGTGGGGACATGGATGGTTGGGGACATGGATGGGTGGAGACATGGAAGGATGGATGGATGGAGACATGGATGGGTGGGGACATGGAAGGATGGATGGAGACATGAAAGGATGGAGACATGGATGGGTGGGGACATGGATGGGTGGGGACATGGATGGATGGCTGGATGGAGACATGGAAGGATGGATGGAGACGTGGATGGGTGAAGACATTGAAGGATGGATGGATGGAGACATGGATGGTTGGGGACATGGATGGTTGGGGACATGGATGGATGGAGACATGGATGGATGGAGACATTGAAGGATGGATGGATGGGGAGTGGAAGGATGGAGACATTGATGGTTGGGGACATGGATGGTTGGGGACATGGATGGTTGGGGACATGGATGGTTGGGGACATGGATGGTTGGGGACATGGATGGGTGGGGACATGGATGGGTGGGGACATGGATGGGTGGGGACATTGATGGGTGGGGACATTGATGGGTGGGGACATGGAAGGATGGATGGAGACATGAAAGGATGGAGACATTGATGGGTGGGGACATGGATGGGTGGGGACATGGATGGTTGGGGACATGGATGGGTGGGGCAATGGATGTGTGGAGACATGGAAGGATGGATGGATGGAGACATGGATGGGTGGGGACATGGAAGGATGGATGGAGACATGAAAGGATGGAGACATGGATGGGTGGGGACATGGATGGGTGGGGACATGGATGGATGGATGGCTGGATGGAGACATGGAAGGATGGATGGAGACGTGGATGGGTGAAGACATTGAAGGATGGATGGATGGAGACATGGATGGTTGGGGACATGGATGGTTGGGGACATGGATGGTTGGGGACATGGATGGTTGGGGACATGGATGGATGGAGACATGGATGGATGGAGACATGGATGGATGGAGACATTGAAGGATGGATGGATGGGGAGTGGAAGGATGGAGACATTGATGGGTGGGGACATGGATAGAGACATGGATGGGTGGGGACATGGATGGGTGGGGACATGGATGGGTGGGGACATGGATGGGTGGGGACATGGATGGGTGGGGACATGGATGGGTGGAGACATGGAAGGATGGATGGATGGAGACATGGATGGGTGGGGACATGGAAGGATGGATGGAGACATGAAAGGATGGAGACATGGATGGGTGGGGACATGGATGGGTGGGGACATGGATGGGTGGGGACATGGATGGATGGATGGCTGGATGGAGACATGGAAGGATGGATGGAGACGTGGATGGGTGAAGACATTGAAGGATGGATGGATGGATGGAGACATGGATGGTTGGAGACATGGATGGTTGGGGACATGGATGGTTGGGGACATGGATGGATGGAGACATGGATGGATGGAGACATTGAAGGATGGATGGATGGGGAGTGGAAGGATGGAGACATTGATGGGTGGGGACATGGATAGAGACATGGATGGGTGGGGACATGGATGGGTGGGGACATGGTTGGGTGGGGACATGGATGGTTGGGGACATGGTTAGGTGGGGACATGGATGGGTGGAGACATTGAAGGATGGATGGATGGGGAGTGGATGGGTGGGGACATGGATGGGTGGGGACATGGAAGGATGGATGGAGACATGAAAGGATGGATGGAGACATGGTTGGGTGGGGACATGGTTGGGTGGGGACATGGTTGGGTGGGGACATGGTTGGGTGGGGACATGGTTGGGTGGGGACATGGTTGGGTGGGGACATGGATGTGTGGAGACATGAAAGGATGGATGGATGGAGACATGAAAGGATGGAGACATGGGTGGGTGGGGACATGGAAGGATGGATGGAGACATTGATGGGTGGGGACATTGATGGGTGGGGACATTGATGGGTGGGGACATTGATGGGTGGGGACATTGATGGGTGGGGACATGGTTGGGTGGGGACATGGGTGGAGACATGGAAGGATGGAGACATGGTTGGGTGGGGACATGGTTGGGTGGGGACATGGAAGGATGAAAGGATGGAGACATGGATGGGTGGGGACATGGATGGGTGGGGACATGGATGGGTGGAGACATGGAAGGATGGATGGATGGAGACATGGATGGGTGGGGACATGGAAGGATGGATGGAGACATGAAAGGATGGAGACATGGATGGGTGGGGACATGGATGGGTGGGGACATGGATGGATGGCTGGATGGAGACATGGAAGGATGGATGGAGACGTGGATGGGTGAAGACATTGAAGGATGGATGGATGGAGACATGGATGGTTGGGGACATGGATGGTTGGGGACATGGATGGATGGAGACATGGATGGATGGAGACATTGAAGGATGGATGGATGGGGAGTGGAAGGATGGAGACATTGATGGGTGGGGACATGGATGGGTGGAGACATGGAGGGGTGGGGACATAAATGGATAGAGACATGGATGGGTGGGGACATGGATGGGTGGAGACATGGATGTATGGGGATGTTTGCTTTGAATATTAAAAATTAATTACATTGCATGGGGAGTATATAGGGCGGCTTAGCAGGTCATTTGGCCTCTTTCTTCACAGATATAACATTGCTGATGGGGGGAGGGGGGACTGGGGTGTGCAAGTAGCTGGTCTTACCTAGGGCACAAAATAGTCTAGCACCGGCGCTGAGTACATTTTAACATTTCCCCTTCGCGCGTAAAAACATGCATGTGTGCAATGTGCACCCGTACGAGCTCAGGTCTGCACTGGTGTTAGGAATCCGGTTTTATTTTGCACACAGCCTGCTGGTCTCCGGTAAAGCCTGGACACGGAGCAGAGGCTTTTTCCCTCCCAAAGCTCTTTGAAGTCTCTGCACCACAGAACCCAATCTAGGTGTTACAAATCCTGAAAAAACACAAAAGGCCATTTTCTCTGCTCAAAACAAACAATCTGGAGCCCCTCAATCAGCATCAATGAGAGCCCTGAGTGCCGTTTACCTCAGTGGCAGGGCCTAGCGCGGTCACAGGGGTTGTCGGCTCTTTTTAAGTGTCCTTGTATCACAGACAGGAGCTCATTTGATCTCCCACTGATCACTCTGTGACACCAGGGGCTAAAATAACATAATGAGCTGAGTGTCACCATACACACAATACCCAGTGACATTCACCTTCACTCTCTGCTTCCTATGAATGCAGCTGCAGCATCTGGTCAGTATAGACCCGGCATTGGCTTTCTTACTAATGGCCGTGTGTAGAACATCTCAGATACATAAGGAAAACTAGGCAGATGGGTTCTCTGACATAACATCAGTAGAAGATAAATTCAGCTTTTTCCTGGGGGGTCACCGCCTCTTGTGTGTATTTCCTTGCTGATGGAGCACAGAGCCGATTCCAAGCAGCTGGACCACAATGGATCAGCTGAAGAAAATTCACATTGAAGGAGAGTTATCGCTATTTTTTACATTGAGCTCCCCATGGGACAAAGTACATGTAGCACTTTGTCCCATCTTCCTTATTGCTCTGGGTGTTGTGCTCAGGGCGACTTCCCCTCCTGCCCCCCCCCCCTTGTCCCAGCCCTGTTCATGTCATAATGCAGTGAGAATGATTTGAGAGGTGGTAGGAATCAATGTAGACCTACACAACTGTATTCTGAAAGTACAGAATAAACATCATGGAAACGAGCTTTGTAACCAAGTAAGGTGAGGGGATGGAAATTCAGGGGAGGTGCAAGGATGGGGGATGGTAAGGGGTTTCCGGGATGTTGAAGGCAGATGGATGGCCTGACCCAGCCCCAGGTCTCCAGTTAGTGTGTCCCGGGGAAATAAGGCCATTGAGGTTCTACCATTGTACTAGTAAAGCTAGTAATGGTCATGTTATAGATGGGCATAATGTCCTGCCTCCCCTTTCTCCAACCCCCTTCTGTGCTCCTCCTGCCCATAGTCAACATGGAGGGTGCACTGTGCATGCATAGTCACTCACTTGCTTATTAGCTGCTGGGGATGGGTGGGTGGTTTCTCATGCACGGTGTGAATTGAACTTGGGCAGTTGGTGTAAGGTAAGGGGGGGGGGTAGAGTGTGGGCATGGTGGAGTGCGGTGTGTAAGTAGAAGCTGTTGGAGCAGACAAAAAGCCACGGTTGACCAGTTGCCCACCACTAATGTGTAGCATGCATGCAGTGGGGTGCTCACTTAGCCGAGCCCCACCCCCTTGGTTGACCAGTTGCCCACCACTAATGTGGAGCATGCATGCAGTGGGGTGCTCACTTAGCCGAGCCCCACCCCCTTTTTGGATAAGGGTGTTGAACTTAGGGCGACTGCGCCCCCCCTGTCCCAGCTCTATTAATGCAGCAAGAATGATTTGAGAGGTGGTAGGAATAAATGTAGACCTACAAAATTCTATACCGAGAGTACTTGTAACCAAGTAAGGGTGGGGGGTGGTAATTCAGGGGAGGTGTAAGATTGGGGTATGGTAAGGCGTTCCTGCGATGTCAAAGGCAGACATGGTGCCTGAGCCACTCTCAGGTCTCCAGTTCGGTGTCCCGGGGAAATAAGGCCATTGAGTTTCTACCATTGTACTGGTAAAACCAGTGTACTAACTTTTACTATATTCTGACTGTGTTTCTCCTTTTTAATTTCTTTTTCTTTCCTTCCTGGACCCGAAGATGTTTGAATTGAGTCTAATGTGAAATCCGGCTCTGATCGTTCTCACAAATTTTGCTTTCCTTTCCCCAAAAATTTTGTCACAGGCATTGATTGGTTGCTGAATTCGTTTTACACAAGTCTGGCCGAGGTCCCTGAAGCTGCCCGAAAGCTTCTATTGGATGAACAGGCTCCCAAGACTCAGAAGATTCTGATTGACTTTGTCCAAAACCTGAACGAAAATATTGTGGCAGAACGCCGTGAGGAAGATGAGCCGTGGTTTGAAGGTCAGTCAATGGCTAATCTGTGAACGGTTGAACTCAGGTAGAGTTGGACTGAATTTATAGAGACCTATAGGGTGTTTGGAGTAACGTCACCTAACCCCTCCCCACTTACCTATATAACTGGGTTCTGCACAAAAAAATCCCATACATGCCCAGTGATCCATTGGTGATCTGTAGGGATCCATCACTACACACCTAGTTTCTTACCGCCATCTTCTTCTGATGTCATCAGGGGAGCGCCTGTCTCTTCCGGGTTCTAGACACCTCATTAGAAGGAACAACAGGGTATTGTGTGGGATTATAGTGGTGCCAAAAATAGTAAGAACAACATTATATATAAAACATATCAAGTTTTTTCACAAAAGGTTAAAAATAGATTCAATAAAAAGTCTGTGTGTGTGTGTGTGTATATACTGTATATATACTGTGTGTGTATGGGTGTATATATATATATATATATATATATATATATATATATATATATATATATATATATATATATATATATATATACACATATGTCATTGATGTTCATGATGTGGATGGTCATAGCGTGGTGTGCCAGGATCTTGTCTTGCATACTAACGTTATACAATTGTCGTGCCACAAACACGAACTTCATTTCTTGAGCGCCACTCTTTGGGCCCCTTCTGCTAATTTCGTGTTTAGTGAGCGTTGATTCCGAGCATGCGTCTTTGTACTTTCGACTTTTGTGTGACGGATTTGTGTACTGACCATCAGAAAATCTGACAACCAACTGTTGTCCGCTGAAAATTTACTAGCATGTCATCCAACATTTGTTAGCCGAAAGTTGGACAACAATTGTTAAGAGGAGCGCACTAACGGTCAGATTTTAGGACCACAGTCTGTCAACAGACAATCCCCTGCCAACAATCGTGTGTGTGCGAGGATTAAGTGTGGTATTTGCATTTGAAATCTATTGCTGTGAACCTACATCATGCACTCAAAAGAGCTGTCCATGCAAGTGAAAACAGGCCATTGTAAGGCTTCAAAAACAAAACAAATCCATCAGAGAGATAGCAGCAACATTAGGAGTGGCCAAATCAACAGTTTGGTACATTCTGAGGAAAGAAGAATGCACTGGTGAGCTCAGCAACATAAAAAGGCCTGGACGTCCACAGAAGACAACAGTGGGGGATGATCACAGGATCCTCTCTATGGTAAAGAAAAACTCATTCACAACATCCAGACAAGTGAAGCACACTCTCCAGGAGGTGTATACAGAGGGTTCACCACAAGGTGCAAACCATTCCTAAGCCTGAAGAATAAAAAAGCCAGATTAGACTTTGCCAAAAAACATCTAAAAAAGCCAGACCAGTTCTGGAAAAGCATTCTTTGGGCGGATGAAACTAAGATTAATCTGTACCAGAATAACGGGAAGAAAAAAGTGTGGAGAAGGCTTGGAACATCTCATTAACCAAAGCACACAACGTCATCTGTGGTCACATAGCAAAGTTTTGAATATGGCCTCAATTAAAAATACATCAATCAGCATAAATCAATCAGCAGCCATCACCCTATGCTCATCCGGCTCAATTTTTCATCTGTGGTCACATGGTGGAGCTTGCAGTGTGATGGCACGGGCATGCATGGCTTCCAGTGGCACTGGGTCATTGGTGGTTATTGATGATGTGACAGAAGACAGAAGCAGCCGGATGAATTCTGCAGTGTTTAGAGATATACTGTCAGCCCAGATTGAGCCAATGATTGGACGGCGCTTCACAGTACAGATGGACAATGATCCAAAACACACTGCAAAAGCAACCCAGGAGCTTCTGAAGGAAAAGAAGTGGAAAATTCTACAATGCCCGAGTCAATCACCTGATCTCAACCCAATTGGGCATTTCACTTGCTGAAGGCAAAACTAAAGGCAGAAAGACCCACAAACAAAGAACAACTGAAGACAGCTGCAGGTAGAGCCGGGCAAAGCATCAAAAAGGAGGAAAGTCAGTCTTTGGTGATGTCCATGGGCTCCAGACTTCAGGCACTCATTGCCAGTAAATGATTTTCAACAAAATATAAAAAATGAACATTTTATTTATGATTATATTCATTTCTCCAATTACATTTGAGCACCGGAAAATGGGGGGACGGTGTATAGAAATGGTTGCAGTTCCTTAAATTTGTACTTTGATATTTATGTTCAACCCCATTAATGAAAGCTGAAAGTCTGCACTTCAAATTCATTTGGATCGTTTTTCATTTTAATTTTATTCTGGTGGCATACAGAGCCAAAAGTATGAAAATTGTGCCTCTGTCCAAATATAGATGGATCCGTTATCAGCCCACAGAGCACTTCCATCAACTCAACTTTCCAGCACAGCAGCACTTTTCTTTGTACCTTTATTAAATCTGTAGCAGCCTCTTATGCCCTGTACACACGATCGGATTTCCGATGGAATAAAATCCGATGGAATTTTCTTTCGGAATTCCAATGAAGCTGACTTTTTTCATCGGAAAATCCGATCGTGTGTACAGGGCATTAGCGTAGGATGCTGGGTAGATTTAGTTTTTGTCCCCTTCCATAATCAAGGGAGCAGCGATCGTTTGTCCTGGTCTGGTAATGGTTTGATTGCTTCCCCCTGCCTCCTGGAAGAAGCTTCCAGAGCTTAGGGAGGGAGATTCTAAATAACCAGTCTGAATATTTATCATGCTCCAGTCCAGACAATCCCTGGAGATGAGTGTCCAGAAGGGGGCTGGAATGGTAATAGTCTGAAGCACTGGACAGCGGGTTCCTTCTAGACATGTGCACTGCCGAAAAAATTTTTCTTTTTTCGTTTTCGTTTTTTTTTTCGGAAATTCGAAAAATTCGTTGTTTTCGTTTTTTTGCTTTCTCCGGAAATTTGGGAAATTCCAAATTACGAATTACGAATTTACGAATTTTCGAATTTACGAATTTACAAAAAAAACAAATAAAACGAAAAAAACGAATTTTTCGAATTTCCGAAAAAAGCAAAAAAAACAAAAAAAAATCATTTCCGATCTTTGGAAATTCGGAAATTCTAAAAATTCGGAATTCAAAAGTTTTCCAAATTTCCCATTTTCGAATTTTAGATTTTCGAATCTCTAATTTTCGAAATTTCAAATTTGGAAATTCCAAAACATCTGGGGTGCCGAGGTTCTCCATCACTGGCCTAGACTGATTTATTGGAACCAGTGTGAATGGACGGGTGTTTGCAGGGACGGGCAGCCGCTGTACTTTTAGGGAAGATCCAGTTTATATCAGAGCCCCATACAAAGGTAACGCTACAAATCCTTTCAGGGAGAAATGTGGAAGCTGCCATTCGGGAAGTCCTTCAAGATATTAGTTGCCCGTCTTCAATATTTCCGAGTCACATGCAGATGAGAAAGTTGGAGTGGAGTCCGATCTTACTGTTTATCTCAAGTAAACTGCTTGTAATATAGAAAAAGAAGCTACAAAGGCGCCATAATCCATATGTTTCTGTTTTTATATTTCTCAGGCATAGAGTCTCGGTTTATAAACAAGTCCAGTTATATGAGGTTCAGATGTAAGAGCCGGATCCGGGGTTACATGAAAGAGGTAAATCTATGTACAGTGCCTTGAAAAAGTATTCATACCCCTTAACAATGTTCCACATTTTGTCATCTTGTCATGTTACAACCAAAAACGTAAATGTATTTTATTGGGATTTTAACACAAAGTGGCACATAAAGTGGATATAAAAAGTATAAAATGTCAGGTTTTTGCGATGTAATAAAATGAGACAAAGATAAATCATTTCAGAACTTTTTCCACCTTTTTAATATGACCTATAAATTGTACAACTCAATTGAACAACAAACTGACATTTTTTTAAGGGGGGGGGGGAGTAATTATAAAAAACAAAATAATGTGGTTGCATAAATGTGCACACCCTCTTATAACTGGAGGTGTCGCTGTGTTCAGAATTAAGCAATCACATTCAAACTCGTGTTAAATAAGAGTCAGTACACACCTCCCATCATTTAAAGTGCCTCTGATTAACCCCAAATAAAGTTCAGCTGTTCTAGTAGGTCTTTCCTGACATTTTCTTAGTTGTATCCTACAGAAAAAGCCATGGTCCTCAGAGAGCTTCCAAAGCATCAGAAGGTATCAGTCAGGAGATGGGTACAAGGCGTTAGATCTACCATGGAACACAGTGAAGACAGTCATCATCAAGTGGAGAAAATATGGCACAACAGTGACTTTACCAAGAACTGGACGTTCCTCCAAAATTGATGAAAAGACGAGAAGAAAAATGGTCAGGGAGGCCCACAGCAACATTAAAGGAGCTGCGGGAATATCTGGCAAGTACTGGCTGTGTGGTGACAACAATCTCCCGTATTCTTCATATGTCTGGGCTATGGGGTAGAGTGACAAGATGGAAGACTTTTCTTACCAAGAAAAACATCCAAGCCCGGCTAAATTCTGCAAAAACACATCTGAAGTCTCCCAAAAGCATGTGGGAAAATGTCTTATGGTCTGATGAAACCAAACGTGAACTTTTTGTCCATAATTCCAAAAGATATGTTTGGCGCAAAAACAACACCGCACATCACCAAAAGAACACCATACTCACCGTGAAGCATTGTGGTGGCAGCATCACGCTTGGGGCTGTTTTTCTTCAGCTGTAACAGCTGGCCTTAGTCAAGGTAGAAGGAATTATGAACAGTTCCAAATACCAGTCAATATTGGCACAAAACCTTCAGGCTTCTGCTAGAAGAGGAACTTCATCTTTCAGCATGACAACGACCCAAATCAACAAAGGAACGGCTTCACCAGAAGAAGATTAAAGTTTTGGAATCCAGAGTCCAGATCTGAATCCCATTGAAAATCTGTGGGGTGATGTGAAGAGGGCTGTGCACAGGAGATGTCCTCGCAATCTGACAGATTTGGAGTATTTTTGGGCAAATATTGCCAAGTCAAGATGCGCCGTGCTGATAGAATCATCCCCAAAACACTGAGTGCTGGAATAAAATCAAAAGGGACTTCAACAAAGTATTAGTGTAAAGCCTCGTACACACGGCCGGTTTTCTCGGCAAGAAAACTGCTGGGAGAGCTTTTTGCCAAGAAAACCGTTTGTGTGTATGGTTTCTCGGCAGGAAAACTGCCGGGAATCTCTACGAGAAAAATAGAGAACCTGCTCTCTATTTTTCTCGTTTTGATTCTCTGCGAGAATTCTCTTTCTTTCCTTCTCCTGCCGAGAAAACCGGTCGTCTGTATGCTTACCTGTCCGATGTAAACCCGCGCATGCTCGAAAAAACTTTGACGCATGCGCGGTAGCATACAAGGGTAGTGTAGGGTGTAGCAAGATGGCGGCGACAGCATCGAATGTGACAAGCTCGTCGTAGTCGATGACGTCGCCGCGTTCTTGCCATTCAAAAGAACGGCGGTTTTTTGAAGTGGCTGTCAGTACACAGGGCTTGGCAAGGCAAGCTTGCCAGGAATCCCGTCAGGAAAACTGACGGTTTTCAAATAGACGGGATTCCCGCCCGTGTGTACAGGGCTTTAGGGTGTGCACACTTATGTGACCATATTATTATTTTTTATTATTTTTACTTCCCTCCACCTAAAAGATTTCAGTTTGTTGTACAGTTTATCGGTCACATTAAAGGTGGAAAAAGTTCTGAAATGATTTATCTTTGTCTCATTTTTTTTACAGCACAGAAACCTGACATTTTACCACCCGGGGTGTGTAGACTTTTTATATCCACTGTAATTGTGAAGTGGAAGGAAAATGATAAAGGACACAAATAAATATGTGAAACGTGTGTGTGTGTGGGGGGGGGGGGGGGCATTTGTATTCAGCCCCCTTTACTCTGATACCTCTAACTAAAATCTAGAGGAACCAATTGCCTTCAGAAGTCACCTAATTAGTAAATAGAGTCCACCTGTGTGTCATTTAATCTCAGTATAAATACAGCTGTTCTGTGAAGCCCTCAGAGGTTTGTTAGACCTGCGAAGAAACCTAGCAGGTGTGTGTTGTCTCCGCAGTGTCAATGCAAAATGTTCATGGAAAGTTTCTCTATGTCTATACTCAGACACACTATACATTTATACAGGGGGGGGGGGGGGCAGCAGAATTTCTTACAAAGATCAGATGATTTCCTAGGAAAGCTCAGACTGTTTTGCACCCCTCCTCCTCCTCTCTAGGTTCAGAGTTCAGCAGCCACCGTTGGCCCGGCTGCCAGGGAGGAATACAACGACCTCATAGGGGCCCTGAACAAGGAGTTGAAAAGTTGCGAGCACAATGGATGTTACTTCGACAGGACGGAGCTCAAGGCCAAACGTCTGTGTACTGAGGAGGGATGGTTCTCCTGTCAGGTGAGACACGTCCGCGTGAAAAAGGAACTGCGGCGTGCACGGGCCGTCCCGTGAAAAAGGAACCGCGGCGTGCACGGGCCGTCCCGTGAAAAAGGAACCGCGGCGTGCACGGGCCGTCCCGTGAAAAAGGAACCGCGGCGTTCACGGGCCCTCCCGTGAAAAAGGAACCGCGGCGTTCACGGGCCCTCCCGTGAAAAAGGAACCGCGGCGTTCACGGGCCGTCCCGTGAAAAAGGAACCGCGGCGTTCACGGGCCGTCCCATGAAAAGGAAGTCTATACTGATTTATGTAATCAGCTGTGGGTATAGAATTGGGTATATGGGATTGTACGATATATATATATATATATATATATATATATATATATATATATATATATATATATATTTTTTTTTTTTTTAATGGTTGAACTGGATGGACTTGTGTCTTTTTTCAACCTGACTAACTATGTAATCATTTTATTTTTTTTTGTCTGGGACTAAAAATCTGTTTATCTAAATTGTACAGTACAGGACACAGGCTGGATATTCATAGACCCCGGGTTATAGGCCGTGACTGGATCCCGGTTAGGAGGAGGTGGGATGGAGATAAAAAAAAGATCAGCAGCTTCCATTTTCTTCTTCACATTCTTTGCCTGACAGTAAATGTAGCTAAAACTTCATGTAAAGAAGTGAGGAAGATAAAGTGATTGGTGTGAAGAAGAGAGCGGGCAGAAAGCAGCGGCTGGGAGATCTTCCTTCATACTATGAGCCGCCACATTAACATTGAAAAGCTGGTCGGGGGTGCGCGGCGCCTTCTCACAATGTTTTTAACGCTCCGTTAATTCTCTCTTTTGCGGCAATAAAATTCCAGTTTAATTTTCAGCTTTTTATAAACCGAGGTCAGTCCATGTTACATCGGAGCGGACAATGTACCGTGTTTAGTGAAGTCTGCAATGAGAGAGAGTAAAAAAAAAAAAATCTTTTATATTGCAGAGACCCAAAAAGAGTTCTATTGTGTGAACCATCGATCATTGTATTTAGATAAATGTTTGTAAAGGATTGGGAGGGATTGTGCAGCTTCCAAATTATGAGTCGCTGACCTGGAAGAAGAGAACAGCCAGATAAGTATGAAAAGTCTCATCACTTGTCCAATCCGTGCTCATTGAAGGTCAGCGACTCGCTGGAAGAGATTGGTGGCATCCTGGTGACCCTCCCCCGCAACTTCCACCTTTTTATAATCCCATCAACAACGACAACTCCTCTACTTCAACTACAAGCACATTATTATTATACAGGACATGGAGATACAAGCACATTATTATTATTATTATTATTATTATTATTATTATTATTATTATACAGCACATGGAAATACAAGCACATTATTATTATACAGGATACAGCACATGGAGATACAAGCTTGTAATTTGTAATTCGCTTTATTCAGTCTAGTTATTCAGGTGCTCCAACCAGACTGGATAAATACTTTATTATATAAAAAGCCTCCTCCTTCTTCCTTTCTCCTTACTTTTTCCCTCCTTCCCATCTTCCTTTTTTCTTCCCTCCTTCCTTCTTTTTATTTTTTCCTTTATTCCTCTCTCCTTTCTTTCTTGCTCCCTCCTTCCTTTTACTCCTATTTCTCCCTCCTTCCATCATCTTCTCTTCCTTCACCCTCTCTTCCTCTCTTTCTTTCTTTCTCTCCTTCCTTCTTTCTTTTCTCCTTTTTCTTTCTTCCTTTTCTTTCTTTCTCCTTCCTTCTTTCTTTCTCCTTCCTTCTTTCTTTCTCCTTCCTTCTTTCTTTCTCCTTCCTTCTTTCTTCCTTTTTCTTTCTTTCCCCTTCCTCATTTCTTTCTTCTTTCTTTCTCCATCCTTCTTTTTTTCTCTCCTTCCTTCTTTCTTTCTTTCTACTTCCTTCTTTCTTTCTTTCTACTTCCTTCTTTCTTTCTTTCTCTCCTTCCTTCTTTCTTTTCTCCTTTTTCTTTCTTCCTTTTTCTTTCTTTCTCCTTCCTTCTTTCTTTCTCCTTCCTTCTTTCTTTCTCCTTCCTTCTTTCTTTCTCCTTCCTTCTTTCTTTCTCCTTCCTTCTTTCTTTCTCCTTCCTTCCTTCTTTCTTTCTCCTTCCTTCTTTCTTTCTCCTTCCTTCTTTCTTCCTTTTTCTTTCTTTCCCTTCCTCTTCTCATTTCTTTCTTTCTTTCTTTCTTTCTCCATCCTTCTTTTTTTCTCTCCTTCCTTCTTTCTTTCTTTCTACTTCCTTCTTTCTTCCTTTTTCCATCCTTTTTTCTTTCTTTCTCCATCCTTCTTTCTTTCTCTCCTTCCTTCTTTCTTTTTTTTCTTTCTTTCTTTTTCTTCCTTTCTACTACCTTCTTTCTCCTTTTCTTCTTTCTTCCGTTTTCTTTCTTTCTTTCTCCTTCCTCCTTCTTTTTTCCATCCTTGCTTCTTTCTTCTTTTTACCATCCTTGCTTCTTTCTTCCTTTTTCCATCCTTCCTTCTTTCTTCCTTTTTCCACCCTTCCTTCTTTCTTCCTTTTTCCATCCTTCCTTCTTTTTCCATCCTTCTTTATTTCTTTTCTTTCTTTCTCCTTCCTTCTTTCTTCCGTTTTTTTCTTTCTTTCTTTCTCCTTCCTTCTTTCTTCCTTATTTTTTCTACTTCCTTCTTTCTTCCTTATTTTTTCTACTTCCTTCTTTCTTCCTTTTTTTTTCTACTTCCTTCTTTCTTTCTTTTTCTTGCTTTCTCCTTCCTTTTTTCTTTCTTTCTTTCTCCTTCCTTCCTTTTTCCATCCTTCCTTCCTTTTTCCATCCTTCCTTCCTTTTTCCATCCTTCCTTCCTTTTTCCATCCTTCCTTCCTTTTTCCATCCTTCCTTCTTTCTTTTTCCATCCTATCTTTCTCCTTCCTTCTTACTTCCTTTTTCTTTCTTTCTCCTTCCTCCATCCTTCTTTTTTTTCTTCTTGTTTTCCCCCCTTCATTCCTCCTTTTTTTCTTCCTTCTCCTCCGCCTCCTTTAATTAAATGAAAATACCCGGTGATCCTGTAATGGGAAGTCCTTCCGGTTATGGGGTGTCAGCTCTCTCCCTGTAGTGCCCCCCCCCCCCCCCGGGGTAGACACAGATTGTGCAGGAATGATCCAGCGCTGCAGCATGCTTTTCTTGTTTTGTATGAATGTGAGGCCAGAGTTGTACTATAAAGTCTTTTTATGTATTAAGGTTGAATAATGAGCACATTAGTGATACCCGGTGGCTGTTTTTTTCCTTTTGCAGACAAGAGGAGCTTGCTGAGATTGTGATCTTTTTTCTCACTATAATACAATCAGTAGTAGGGGGATTAGCTGACCTCATCTGCTGCCTGGAAGGGATATCTTTGCTCCGCCATGACATTCTTATGACTGTATTCGTTTTCCTATTCTAGGGGGCGTTTGATGAGAAGAATTGCACTTCCCGGCACTCCATCAATCCATACAGCAACAGAGAAAGTAGAATTCTTTTCAGCACGTGGAACCTGGACCACGGGTAATATCATGTGTTTTGTTTTTGTGTGTGTGTGGGGGGGGGGGGGGTATAAGGCTTCAGATGTGGGGTTGCCACCCGCCCTGCCTGCTCCGCCGCTGTTTTCTGCGTCCCCGTCCACCTTGGCGCTGTGTGTAGGCGGCCCATAGGAGTGGATGAGGACACGTGTGCTGAACCCGTGATCCCACGGACACCAATGATGGGACACTATTCCTCCCGCTGACACCAATGATGGGACACTATTCCTCCCGCTGACACCAATGATGGGACACTATTCCTCCCACTGACACCAATGATGGGGCACTAATCCTCCCACTGACACCAATGATGGGGCACTATTCCTCCCACTGACACCAATGATGGGACACTATTCCTCCCACGGACCCCAATGATGGGACACTATTCCTCCCGCTGACACCAATGATGGGACACTATTCCTCCCGCTGACACCAATGATGGGGCACTATTCCTCCCGCTGACTCCAATGATGGGACACTATTCCTCCCGCTGACTCCAATGATGGGGCACTATTCCTCCCGCTGACTCCAATGATGGGGCACTATTCCTCCCGCTGACACCAATGATGGGGCACTATTCCTCCCACTGACACCAATGATGGGGCACTATTCCTCCCAATGATACCAATGATGGGACACTATTCCTCCCACTGACACCAATGATGGGACACTATTCCTCCCACTGACACCAATGATGGGGCACTATTCCTCCTGCTGACACCAATGATGGGGCACTATTCCTCCTGCTGACACCAATGATGGGACACTATTCCTCCCCACTGATACCAATGATGGGGCACTATTCCTCCCACTGACACCAATGATGGGGCACTATTCCTCCCGCTGGCACCAATGATGGGACACTATTCCTCCCACTGACACCAATGATGGGGCACTATTCCTCCTGCTGACACCAATGATGGGGCACTATTCCTCCTGCTGACACCAATGATGGGACACTATTCCTCCCGCTGACTCCAATGATGGGGCACTATTCCTCCCGCTGACACCAATGATGGGGCACTATTCCTCCCGCTGACACCAATGATGGGGCACTATTCCTCCTGCTGACACCAATGATGGGGCACTATTCCTCCCGCTGGCACCAATGATGGGGCACTATTCCTCCCACTGACACCAATGATGGGGCACTATTCCTCCCACTGACACCAATGATGGGGCACTATTCCTCCCACTGACACCAATGATGGGGCACTATTCCTCCCACTGACACCAATGATGGGGCACTATTCCTCCCGCTGACACCAATGATGGGGCACTATTCCTCCCACTGACACCAATGATGGGACACTATTCCTCCCACTGACTCCAATGACGGGGCACTATTCCTCCCGCTGACACCAATGATGGGGCACTATTCCTCCCGCTGACACCAATGATGGGACACTATTCCTCCCACTGACACCAATGATGGGGCACTATTCCTCCTGCTGACACCAATGATGGGACACTATTCCTCCCCACTGATACCAATGATGGGGCACTATTCCTCCCACTGACACCAATGATGGGGCACTATTCCTCCCACTGACACCAATGATGGGGCACTATTCCTCCCGCTGACACCAATGATGGGGCACTATTCCTCCCGCTGGCACCAATGATGGGACACTATTCCTCCCACTGACACCAATGATGGGGCACTATTCCTCCCACTGACACCAATGATGGGGCACTATTCCTCCTGCTGACACCAATGATGGGGCACTATTCCTCCTGCTGACACCAATGATGGGACACTATTCCTCCCGCTGACTCCAATGATGGGGCACTATTCCTCCCGCTGACACCAATGATGGGGCACTATTCCTCCTGCTGACACCGATGGGGCACTATTCCTCCTGCTGACACCAATGATGGGGCACTATTCCTCCCGCTGGCACCAATGATGGGGCACTATTCCTCCCACTGACACCAATGATGGGGCACTATTCCTCCCACTGACACCAATGATGGGGCACTATTCCTCCCACTGACACCAATGATGGGGCACTATTCCTCCTGCTGACACCAATGATGGGGCACTATTCCTCCCACTGACACCAATGATGGGACACTATTCCTCCCACTGACTCCAATGACGGGGCACTATTCCTCCCGCTGACACCAATGATGGGGCACCAATGATGGGGCACTATTCCTCCCGCTGGCACCAATGATGGTGCACTATTCCTCCCGCTGGCACTAATGATGGGGCACTATTCCTCCCGCTGGCACCAATGATGGGGCACTATTCCTCCCGCTGGCACCAATGATGGGGCACTATTCCTCCCACTGGCACCAATGATGGGGCACTATTCCTCCCACTGACACCAATGATGGGGCACTATTCCTCCCGCTGGCACCAATGATGGGGCACTATTCCTCCCGCTGGCACCAATGATGGGGCACTATTCCTCCCACTGGCACCAAGGATGGGGCACCAATGATGGGGCACTATTCCTCCCGCTGGCACCAATGATGGGGCACTATTCCTCCCGCTGGCACCAATGATGGGGCACTATTCCTCCTGCTGGCACCAATGATGGGGCACTATTCCTCCCGCTGACACCAATGATGGGGCACTATTCCTCCCGCTGACACCAATGATGGGGCACTATTCCTCCCGCTGACACCAATGATGGGGCACTATTCCTCCCGCTGACACCAATGATGGGGCACTATTCCTCCTGCTGATACCAATGATGGGCCACTATTCCTCCCTGATACCAATGATGGGGCACTATTCCTCCCACTGACACCAATGATGGGCCACTATTCCTCCCTGATACCAATGATGGGGCACTATTCCTCCCACTGACACCAATGATGGGCCACTATTCCTCCCTGACACCAATGATGGGCCACTATTCCTCCCTGACACCAATGATGGGGCACTATTCCTCCTGCTGATACCAATGATGGGCCACTATTCCTCCCTGATACCAATGATGGGGCACTATTCCTCCCGCTGGCACCAATGATGGGGCACTATTTTTCCCAGATTTTTGGGCAGATGATAATCCATTACAATTTATGTCTTTTTTGTTTTATCTCCATACACTTCAGGATTGAGAAAAGTCGAACGATTTTACCTTGCTTGGTGGAAGCCGTGAAGGAAAGTGACGGGAGGCGGGTCAACCATCAGTATTTTTTTGACCTTTTATTTACCACAAAGAACCTCAAACTGGTCCACATTGCCTGTCATAAGAAAACTGCGCACAGCTTGTCATGTGATCGCTCCAAGATCTACACCAATCAGAGAAGACCCCGAAATAAGAGAACTCTGAGCCAAGTATCATGATGGGATTATGGGGCGATCTTCATTTTTTTGTGGGGGGTTTTTATCGTTTTTATCATGGCAGCTATCTATAGAAGGAGAACAATTGATGTTTATGCACTGACTGATTTTATCTCATTTATTACTAAAGATGTATTTTTTTATTTTACAGCCATGAAATCTCCCGTGCACTGATTGGTTTATTTATTTCAAATAAAAATGCAGCTTTTGTATTTTCCCAACGCCTATAAACGCCTTCTGTTTATTCATATGAATAGTGTCATTACTTGGGTCACCTGCGGGTGGCACTGTTGTTGCTGGAATCCAAGGGAGTACTTCCCGGTGACCACCAGTGGGTTGTCTCCCAGCTGCTGGACTGTATAAGTAATTAGGCTGCACCTGATGTGGAATGCGTCCGATAAGTATTTACAGCGCTTCACTTTTCCCACATTTTGTTATGTTACAGCCTTATTCAAAAATGGATTAAATTCATTATTTTCCTCAAAATTCTACAAACAATCCCCCATGACAACGTGAGAGAAGTTTTTTTGAAATCTTTGCAAATTTATTAAAAATGAAAAACAGAAAAAAATAACCCCATGTACATAAGTATCAGACTCCTCCCATGTACATAAGTATCACAGACTCCTCCCATCACAGACTCCTCCCATGTACAGAAGTATCACAGACTCCTCCCCATGTACAGAAGTATCACAGGCTCCTCCCATGTACACAAGTATCACAAACTCCTCCCATGCACATAAGTATCACAGACTCCTCCCCATGTACAGAAGTATCACAGACTCCTCCCCATGTACAGAAGTATCACAGGCTCCTCCCATGTACAGAAGTATCACAGACTCCTCCCATGCACATAAGTATCACAGACTCCTCCCATGCACATAAGTATCACAGACTCCTCCCATGTACATACGTATCACAGGCTCCTCCCATGTACATACGTATCACAGGCTCCTCCCATGTACATACGTATCACAGGCTCCTCCCATGTACAGAAGTATCACAGACTCCTCCCATGTACATACGTATCACAGGCTCCTCCCATGTACAGAAGTATCACAGACTCCTCCCATGTACAGAAGTATCACAGACTCCTCCCATGTACAGAAGTATCACAGGCTCCTCCCATGTACATACGTATCATAGGCTCCTCCCATGTACATAAGTATCACAGACTCCTCCCCATGTACAGAAGTATCACAGGCTCCTCCCATGTACAGAAATATCACAGACTCCTCCCATGTACAGAAGTATCACAGACTCCTCCCATGTACAGAAGTATCACAGGCTCCTCCCATGTACATAAGTATCACAGACTCCTCCCCATGTACAGAAGTATCACAGGCTCCTCCCATGTACAGAAATATCACAGACTCCTCCCATGTACAGAAGTATCACAGACTCCTCCCATGTACAGTAGTATCACAGACTCCTCCCATGTACAGAAGTATCACAAAATTCTCTGGTCGGATGAAACAAAGATTGAACTCTTTGGCCTGAACGACAAGCGTCATGTCTGGAGGAAACCAGGCACCGCTCATCACCTGGCCAATACCATCCCTACTGTGAATCATGGTGGTGGCAACATCATGCTGTGGGGATGTTTTTCAGCAGCAGGAACTGGGAGACTAGTCAAGATGGAGGGAAAGATGAATGCAGAAATGTACAGAGACATCCTTGATGAAAACCTTCTCCAGGGCGCTCTGGACCTCAGACTGGGGCGAAGGTTCATCTTCCAACAGAACAACGACTGTAAGCACACAGCCAAGCTAACAAAGGAGTGGCTGCAGGAGAACTCTGTGAACGTCATTGAGTGGTTCAGCCAGAGCCCAGACTTGAACCCGATTGAACATCTCTGGAGAGATCTGAAAATGGCTGTGCCCCGACCCCCCCCATCCAACCTGATGGAGCCTGAGAGGTCCTGCAAAGAAGAATGGGAGAAACTGCCCACAAATAGGAGTGCCGAGCTTGTAGCATCATACTCACACAGACTGGAGGCTGTAATTGGTGCCAAAGGAGCTTCACCAAAGTATTGAGCAAAGTCTGTGATACTTATGTACATGGGAGGAGCCTGTGATATGTATGTACATGGGAGGAGCCTGTGATATGTATGTACATGGGAGGAGCCTGTGATACTTCTGTACATGGGAGGAGTCTGTGATACTTATGTACATGGGAGGAGCCTGTGATACTTATGTACATGGGAGGAGCCTGTGATACTTCTGTACATGGGAGGAGTCTGTGATACTTATGTACATGGGAGGAGTCTGTGATACTTATGTACATGGGAGGAGCCTGTGATACTTATGTACATGGGAGGAGCCTGTGATACTTATGTACATGGGAGGAGTCTGTGATACTTATGTACATGGGAGGAGTCTGTGATACTTATGTACATGGGAGGAGCCTGTGATACTTATGTACATGGGAGGAGTCTGTGATACTTATGTACATGGGAGGATACTGTGATACTTCTGTACATGGGAGGAGCCTGCGATACTTCTGTACATGGGAGGAGTCTGTGATACTTATGCACATGGGAGGAGTCTGTGATACTTATGTACATGGGAGGAGCCTGTGAAACTTGTGTACATGGGAGGAGCCTGTGAAACTTGTTTACATGGGAGGAGCCTGTGAAACTTGTGTACATGGGAGGAGTCTGTGATACTTATGTACATGGGAGGAGCCTGTGATACTTATGTACATGGGAGGAGTCTGTGATACTTAAGTACATGGGAGGAGCCTGTGATTTTAAAGTACATGGGAGGAGCCTGTGATTCTTCTGTACATGGGAGGAGTCTGTGATACTTCTGTACATGGGAGGAGTCTGATACTTCTGTACATGGGAGGAGTCTGTGATACTTATGTACATGGGAGGAGTCTGTGATACTTATGTACATGGGAGGAGCCTGTGATACTTATGTACATGGGAGGAGCCTGTGATACTTATGTACATGGGAGGAGTCTGTGATACTTATGTACATGGGAGGAGCCTGTGATACTTATGTACATGGGAGGAGCCTGTGATACTTATGTACATGGGAGGAGTCCCTAAAACATGGGGCGGGCTTCACAGTGATTGATCATTGTGATAGCCAATCAGAGGCTATCCCAGCGATCAGGTAAAACCCTAATCAGCCATTATGGGTTCCGATCATTAGAACGGGGCCCGGGATTCTCGGCGAGACCCAGGGTCACTGTGCTGGGAACGCTCCATGCGGCATACTGTGTTGGATCCACAGAGTAGAGGGCTCCCGTGTGAATGCGCAGGAGTGACATCATCGCGGCTCCGGCCACCCATACAGCTTGAGCCTGCGAACCCGGAAGGAAGATCAGGTGAAGATGGCCGCGTCGGGAGCCGTGATAGCGCTGCGCTAAAGGGCTTCGTGTACAGGTAAGTCTGTCATAATGTACTAGCATGCAGTGCACTTGATCCTGCAGGGGGGCCCATTGCATTTTCTTTTTCTGGTGGTTTACTATAACTTTAAATCAGGGTTCCCAGAACCCCCCCTTACATCAGAGTCTGCAGAGCACCCCCTTACCTTAGTGTACTCTCTCAGAGGCGCACGGGCGCCAGCCCCCCCCCCCCATCCATGTGTCCTGCCCCCTAATCTACATGCAGGACACCAGATTCCAGTGGGGGGGGGGATTTAAGCACGTGATTAGAGCCGGAGGCTTAGATGACTGCAGCCAGCCCTCCAGACAGTTGGCAACCCCGGTGATTGGGGTGGTTTCTGTTTATGTGGCTGGAGCCGCCTGGGCCTATGTTATGCTATGGGGGACACAGAAGCTGTATGAACACAGCCGCAGGCCATAATTTGACAGGTGCGGGTGGGTGCAGGCCCCCTCCCCCAAATAAAGACAGTGTGCATTCAGGGCCACTTATCCACACCTGTCATCCACAAATGTCAAATTAGGACCTGTGGCTGAGTTCATACAACAACCCGCGCCCTGACCACACCAGGGCATACAAGCACATCCTTCCCAGCGTGGTCAGCTCTCTGGCTACGCTAGGTGAACAGCCTGCCTGTCCTCTAAGGAGACTTGTGCCACACACACCCCTGCACAGCCATTCACTGGGCAGATCAGTGTGCTTCTGCTTCTTTCTACGACCCTTATACAGCTGAGAACAGAGGGAATGTAATCACTTATAAAAAAAATGTTGAAAAAAGGGTATTTATAATATTTGTCACCTATACACATTCCGTTTCTCGTGATCGGAAACGGTCATCAGCGACGTGTCACGTGTAGCCACGCCCCCTTACAGTAAGAATCACTCACTAGGGTACACTTAACCCCTGCAGCGCCCCCTAGTGGTTAACCCCTTCACTGCCAGTGTCGTTTTTACAGTAATCAGTGCATTTTTATAGCACTGAACGCTGTAAAAATGACAATGGTCCCAAAATGGTGTTAAAAGTGTCCGATGTGTCCGCCATAATGTCGCAGTCACGATAAAAAATCGCTGATCGCCGCCATAACTAGTAAAAAAAAAATTATTAATAAAAATGCCATGAAACGACCCCCTATTTTGTAGACGCTATAACTTTTGCGCAAACCAATCAATAAAACGCTTATTGCGATTTTTTTTTAACCAAAAATATGTAGAAGAATACGTATCGTCCTAAACTGAGGAAAAAAAAAATGGTTTTTTTATATATTTTTTGGGGATATTTATTATAGCAAAAAGTAATTTTTTCTAAATTGTCGCTCTTTTTTTGTTTATAGCGTAAAAAATAAAAACAGCAGAGGTGATCAAATACCACCCAAAAGAAAGCTCTATTTGTGGGAAAAAAAGGACGTCTTTTTTGTTTGGGAGCCACGTCGCACGACCGCGCAATTGTCAGTTAAAGCGACGCAGCGCCGAATCGCAAAAAAGTGACCAGGTCTTTGGCCAGCAAAATGGTCCCGGGCTGAAGTGGTCGATTGCCATAATGTCGCCTTAGGCCCCATGCACACGAGACGCTGTTATTTGCTGTTGAACGCGCGTTCAGAGGCAGTTGGACGCTTTTTTCAACTGCCCCTGAACCCATTCAATGTTATCCTATGTGTCCATGCACACACTCTCGTTTTTTGGCGTTTACAAGCAGTTGCGTTTAACCTCGTTTTTTCAGAAGCAAAAAAATGGGTTCAGACGCAAAAGTTTTCCACGTTTCAGACGCTAAACGCTGCTAAACGCGGCTAAACGCGGTACCGGCGTTTTTCCGCGTTTGCGTTTATAAGCGTTTTTAAAGGTGACCTATTTTTTAACATTAGAAATCTCAAAAATTATGGCAAATGATGAAAAACTATTAAAAAATATAAAAGAAAACTGTAATTGCTTGCATTGCATTGTGGACAATCCACAACTTGTGGCAGGTAACGTGGCAAGTGGACAATCCACAGCTTGTGGCAGGTAACGTGGCCAGTGGACAATCAACAACTTGTGTCAGGTGACGTGGCCAGGTGACGTGGTCAGTGGACAATCCACAACTTGTGGCAGGTGACATGGCCAGGTGACGTGGCAGGTAACGTGGCCAGGTGACGTGGCACGTGATGTGGCCAGGTGACGTGGCAAGTGGACAATCCACAACTTGTGGCAGGTGACGTGGCTAGGTGACGTGGCAGGTAACGTGGCCAGGTGACGTGGCCAGGTGACGTGGCATGTGACGTGGCAAGTGGACAATCCACAACTTGTGGCAGGTGACGTGGCCAGGTGATGTGGCAAGTGGACAATCCACAGCTTGTGGCAGGTAACGTGGCAAGTGGACAGTCAACAACTTGTGTCAGGTGACGTGGCCAGGTGACATGGCCAGTGGACAATCCACAACTTGTGGCAGGTGACGTGGCCAAGTGACGTGGCAGGTGACGTGGCCAGGTGACGTGGCAGGTGACGTGGCAAGTGGACAATCCACAACTTGTGGCAGGTGACGTGGCTAGGTGACGTGGCCAGGTGACGTGGCTAATGGACAATCCACAACTTGTGGCAGGTGAAGTGGCTAGGTGACGTGGCAGGTAACGTGGCCAGGTGACGTGGCCAGGTGACGTGGCAAGTGGACAATCCACAACTTGTGGCAGGTGACGTGGCCAGGTGATGTGGCAGGTAACGTGGCCAGGTGATGTGGCAGGTGACGTGGCCAGGTGACGTGGCAGGTAACATGGCCAGGTGACGTGGCAAGTGGACAATCCACAACTTGTGGCAGGTGACGTGGCCAGGTGACACGTGATGTGGTCAGGTGATGTGGCAAGTGGACAATCCACAACTTGTGGCAGGTGACGTGGCTAGGTAACGTGGCCAGGTGATGTGGCCAGGTGACGTGGCAAGTGGACAATCCACAACTTGTGGCAGGTGACGTGGCTAGGTGACGTGGCCAGGTGACGTGGCTAATGGACAATCCACAACTTGTGGCAGGTGACGTGGCTAGGTAACGTGGCCAGGTGACGTGGCAGGTGACGTGGCAAGTGGACAATCCACAACTTGTGGCAGGTGACGTGGCTAGGTGACGTGGCCAGGTGACGTGGCTAATGGACAATCCACAACTTGTGGCAGGTGACGTGGCTAGGTGACATGGCAGGTAACGTGGCCAGGTGACGTGGCCAGGTGACGTGGCAGGTGATACGCTAAATACAAGTACACTGCGGCTCTCTCAGCTGCTGCTACTCACTCTGGTCTCACAAACTGGCTGAAATGGTTAAAATTTACTGTTTTTTGAGCTTAGGGAGGGTCTTATGATGAAACGCTTATAAACGCAAACGCCGCTAAACGCCAATAAACGCGGCTGCAAACGCGGCCAAACGCGCGTTTTTAAACGCCGGTTTCAGCGTTTAAAAACGTGTGTTCAGCAGAGTTTGCACCTGCGTCTCGTGTGCATGGGGCCTTAAAGCTGAACTCCAGCTTTTGTTACACTTTATATAGCTTGGTCCAAACAAAGTAAAGTAAAGTGTAACAAAAACTTAGAGTTTAGCTTTAATGTATTGGGTGGTTATGTTTGCTTTGAGTGACATCTAGTGGTAAGAGGTGGTACTAGTTTATGAATGATATCACTGGATCTTCTTACCTGAACCCATTACTACCGAGAAGGGATGTAACAGATCATCCAACCAGATCTGAGCTCTCACAACCTCATGATAGATACCAATAGGTGGATACAGGAACCTTTCTGTATACATTAGTTGGATTGGAGGTGGAAATGCAATACATTCTGCAACATGTTTGTGTGTTCATATATCCATCGGGGGGGGGGGGGGGGGGGGGGTGTGAGATAACGATTGTCTCCTCTGCAGATTGGGTAAGTTTTCCCCACTTACATAGAAATGAAGGGTCTATAAATTTTATCATAGGTGTATTTTATATGATAGAGACAGAATATCAACCAACAATCCAGAAAAATCACACAATACAAATGTTATAAATGGAGTTGCAGTTCAGTGAGTAAAATAAGTATTTGATCCCCAAGCACCGCAAACTAGTGATCCGCCGAAACATATCGGCCGAAAATGGCCTTTCTGGCAATTTGCCGAAAAGGAATTCTTGCCGATAATTGAGCCGAAAATGGGGCGGGGCCTCGCCCCTGGTGACGCCCATTACGGGAGTGTCTTTCTGGCTGATGCGCGCCGCAGTCTTCTCCTCTCCTCCTCCCCTCCCCGCGGCGATCTCCGTGTGTCACGGAGCTTAACTACACAGGCCGCAGTAACAATGTCCCGCCTCCTGTGACAGACGGCACACTGATCCAATGGTAGGACATTGTTACTGCCCCCTGTGTAGTTAAGCTCCATGACACACAGAGATCGCCGCGGGGAGGGAGGGAACTTGCAGGCTACATGACGGGCACTGGTGAGGCTGCATCTTATGGGCACACGTGAGGCTGCATTGATCTCTTGTATTATGTCCCCAGTCTCTGACCACCTCCTGGACCGTGTCCCCAGTCTCTGACCACCTCCTGGACCGTGTCCCCAGTCTCTGACCACCTCCTGGACCGTGTCCCCAGTCTCTGACCACCTCCTGGACCGTGTCCCCAGTCTGACCACCTCCTGTTCCGTGTCCGCAGTCTCTGATCATCTCCTATACCGTCTCCCCAGTCTCTGACCACCTCCTGTACCGTGTCCCCAGTCTCTGACCACCTCCTGTACCGTGTCCCCAGTCTCTGACCACCTCCTGGACCATGTCCGCAGTCTCTGACCACCTCCTGGACCATGTTCCCAGTCTCTGACCACCTCCTGGACCATGTCCCCAGTCTCTGACCACCTCCTGGACCATGTCCCCAGTCTCTGACCACCTCCTGGACCATGTCCCCAGTCTCTGACCACCTCCTGGACCATGGCCCCAGTCTCTGACCACCTCCTGTACCATGTCCGCAGTCTCTGACCACCTCCTGTACCATGTCCTCAGTCTCTGACCACCTCCTGTACCATGTCCGCAGTCTCTGACCATCTCCTGTACCATGTCCCCAGTCTCTGACCACCTCCTGTACCATCTCCACAGTCTCTGACCACCTCCTGTACCATGTCGGCAGTCTCTGACCACCTCCTGTACCATGTCCGCAGTCTCTGACCACCTCCTGTACCATGTCCGCAGTCTCTGACCACCTCCTGTACCATGTCCGCAGTCTCTGACCATCTCCTGTACCGTGTCCCCAGTCTCTGACCACCTCCTGTACCGTGTCCCCAGTCTCTGACCACCTCCTGTACCATGTCCCCAGTCTCTGACCACCTCCTGTAACGTGTCCCCAGTCTCTGACCACCTCCTGTACCGTGTCCCCAGTCTCTGACCACCTCCTGTACCGTGTCCCCAGTCTCTGACCACCTCCTGTACCGTGTCCCCAGTCTCTGACCACCTCCTGTACCGTGTCCCCAGTCTCTGACCACCTCCTGTACCGTGTCCCCAGTCTCTGACCACCTCCTGTACCGTGTCCCCAGTCTCTGACCACCTCCTGTACCGTGTCCCCAGTCTCTGACCACCTCCTGTTCCGTGTCCGCAGTCTCTGACCACCTCCTGGACCGTGTCCCCAGTCTCTGACCACCTCCTGGACCGTGTCCCCAGTCTCTGACCACCTCCTGGACCGTGTCCCCAGTCTCTGACCACCTCCTGTTCCGTGTCCGCAGTCTCTGATCATCTCCTGTACCGTGTCCCCAGTCTCTGACCACCTCCTGTACCGTGTCCCCAGTCTCTGACCACCTCCTGTACCGTGTCCCCAGTCTCTGACCACCTCCTGGACCATGTCCGCAGTCTCTGACCACCTCCTGGACCATGTTCCCAGTCTCTGACCACCTCCTGGACCATGTCCCCAGTCTCTGACCACCTCCTGGACCATGTCCCCAGTCTCTGACCACCTCCTGGACCATGGCCCCAGTCTCTGACCACCTCCTGGACCATGGCCCCAGTCTCTGACCACCTCCTGTACCATGTCCGCAGTCTCTGACCACCTCCTGTACCATGTCCGCAGTCTCTGACCACCTCCTGTACCATGTCCGCAGTCTCTGACCACCTCCTGTACCATGTCCGCAGTCTCTGACCATCTCCTGTACCATGTCCCCAGTCTCTGACCACCTCCTGTACCGTGTCCGCAGTCTCTGACCACCTCCTGTACCGTGTCCGCAGTCTCTGACCATCTCCTGTATAGTGATGAGCCGAACACCCCCGGGTTCGGTTCGCACCAGAACCCGCGAACGGACCGAAAGTTCGAACGAACATTAGAACCCTATTAAATACAATGGATGCGAACGTTCGAATTCTAAAGTGCTAATTATAACAACTATTATGCATGTTATTGTCATAAATAGGGTTTGGGAACCCGGGTTCTGCACCAGGGGACATGTATCAATGCAAAAAGAAGTTTTAAAAACGGTCGTTTTTCGGGAGCAGTCATTTTAATGATGCATAAAGTGAAAAAAAAAAAGTCAAATATTCCTTTAAATATCGTACCTGGGGGGTGTCTAAAGTATGCCTGTGAAGTGCCACGTGTTTCCCGTGTTTAGAACTGTCCCTGCACAAAATGACACTTCTAAAGGAAAAAAAAGCCATTTAAAACTGCTTGCGGCTTTAATGTAATGTCTGGTCCCGGTAATATGGATGAAATTCTTTAAGAAAAATGGCATAGCTACCCCATGACCCCCCCCCCTACCCCAGCCCATTACCAGCCCCTTTGGGTCTTGTATGGATATTAAGGGGAACCCCGCACATAAAATAAAAAAGGCCCTATATACTCTGAACAGCCGTATACAGGCGGTGCATACAAGACAGGGACTGTAGGTTTGTTCTTATGTAGAATGTGTTTGTAATTTTGAACAGGTACATTGTTGAAGTGTAGCTCCAGCCCAAAAATCTATTTTTAAACTTTTTGGGAAACATAGGTAAGGGTTATCACCCCTGTAACATTTGTTTTGCTGTCTGTGCCCCTGTTCAGAACATTTCACCTCACTTTCCGTCCCAATGACAACTGTTTTTGAAATGTGGTGTTTTTCTTGAAACAAGGATTGCTGATAAAGCATCAGTACAGATGAGACCCCTTTCTCCCATATTTATTCTTACAGGAGAGAATTTTCCTTTCTAGGGGTAGATTTCCTCTCACTTCCTGTTGTCTTCTTTCGTTTGCAAGTAGGAGTCGTTTGTAAGTTGGATGTTTGAAAGTAGGGACCTGCCGTATATACTCTGCAGAAATAGGCCCCTTAGTTGTTGGTGTTGGCACAACACTGTAAGCACTCAGTTACTCTTGGTTGGTGCTGGAACGCCCTGCTGTCAACTATTATATCAGGAATTTTAATTACATATAATTGTTGAACAGTGGTAGTAAAAATTGGGGCTTTGATGGTGGTGCTGGTGCCACAACACTGTAAGCCCTGACAGTTACTCTTGGTGGGTGCAGCAATGGGCCCTGCTGTGAATTATTAGATCAAGAATTGTAATTACATGCCCCTTTTGAACAGGGGCTGAAAAATTGGGCCTTTCGTGGTGGTGGTGGTGGTGGCGTTGCCACAAGACTGTAAGCCCTCAGAGTTACTCTTGGTGGGTGCAGCAATGGACCCTGCTGTGAATTATTAGATCAAGAATTGTAATTGCATGCCCCTGTTGAACAGGGGCTGAAAAATTGGGCCTTAGGCACTGGTGGCACAACACTACAACCCCTCACAGATACTGTACTTGGAGCACAGCAATGAGCCCTGTTGCAAAGTATTGCTTCAAAAATTGTAATGACACGCCCCTGTTAAACAGGGGCTGAAAAATTGGGCCTTAGGCACTGGTGCCACAACACTCCAACCCCTCACAGATACTGTACTTGGAGCACAGCAATGAGCCCTATGGCAAATTATTGCTAAAAAAATTGTAATTACACGCCCCTGTAAAACAGGGGCTGAAAAATTGGGCCTTAGCCACTGGTGGCGGCACCCATAAACAAAAATGATCTTCCAAGCTATCATCATCAATCGTATCATTGAGGACTCGGAGGAGGAGGATAGCCAGTCAACATAACAGCACAGGCACTCAGCATCAGCATCAGTCTTGAAGGGATGTGACATGTTAAAATCAATTAGTCTGTTATATCAGCATCAGGTGTGTGGTAGCTGGTGGTGATCCAAGACTGGTTCATCTTGATGAAAGTCAGTCGATCAACCGAGTCGGTGGACAGGCGCACCCTGTGATCCGTGACAAATCCTCCAGCAGCACTGAATGTGCGTTCCGAAAGAACGCTGGATGCAGGACAGGCCAGTAGCTCAATTGCATACTGTGCAAGCTCTGGCCAGTGATCCATCCTCAAGACCCAGTAAGCCAGAGGATTTTCGGTGGGAAAGGTGTCCAAGTCTGAGCTTGCCCCTAGATATTCCTGCACCATGTTTATCAGACGCTGGCGATGGTTGCTGGAACCGATCATACTTTGGGGCTGCGGACTAAAGAATTGTCTGAACGCATCGGTCAGACGGCCACCTTCCCCACCGCTCCTTCTTTGACTGGCCGAAGCCTCAGCAACTCGTTGTCCAGGACCAGGAGTTTGTAACCTCCCAGTCTCTGGGAACGCGTTGCACAGACCTTTCTGCAAGGCCTCCCGGAGTTGTCTCATCCTCTGCTCCCTCTGCGACGGTAACATAAGGTCCGCAACCTTACCCTTGTACCGTGGATCAAGGAGAGTGGCCAGCCAGTAATGGTCCCTCTCCTTGATCCGAAGAATACGAGGATCCTTCCGCAGACTTTGCAGGATCAGGGAGGCCATGCAGCGTAGGTTTGCTGAGGCATTCGCTCCGGAGTCCTCTGGGTCACTAAGGACGACATGATCCGCAGCCACCTCCTCCCAGCCACGTACAAGTCCACTGGTTTCTTGGGACTGTAAATCATCCCTAAAAGACTGCTGCTGATGATGCTGAGTGCCAGCCTCCACCTCCATGCTGACACAATCCTCCTCCTCCTCCTCCTCCTCCTCCTCTTCCTGTGCGATGGGTGGGACAGAAGGAACACTGTCTGGGTAAAGGGGGCCTTGAGAGGCAAGGAAGTCCTCCTCTTCCTGCCTCTGTTCTGCCTCAAGTGCCCTGTCCATTATTCCACGCAGCGTGTGCTCCAACAGGTGGACAAGAGGTACAGTGTCACTGATGCATGCACTGTCACTGCTCACCATCCTCGTGGCCTCCTCAAATGGTGCCAGGACAGTGCATGCATCCCTGATCATGCCCCACTGGCGTGGAGAAAAAAAACCAAGCTCCCCTGACCCTGTCCTGGTGCCGTAGTCGCACAGGTACTCATTGATGGCCCTCTGCTGCGTGTGCAGCCGCTGCAGCATGGCCAACGTTGAGTTCCACCTGGTGGGCATGTCACATATAAGGCGGTTCTTGGGCAGGTTCAACTCCTTTTGCAGCTCAGCCAGGCGAGCACTGGCATTATAAGATCTGCGGAAATGCACACAGACTTTCCTGGCCTGCCTCAGGACATCCTGTAAGCCCGGGTACCTGCCCAAGAACCGCTGCACCACCAGGTTAAGGACGTGAGCCACACAGGGCACATGGGTCAGTTGTCCCTGTCGGAGGGCGGAGAGGAGGTTGGTGCCATTGTCGCAAACCACCATTCCTGGCTTAAGCTGGCGTGGCGTCAACCACCTCTCGGCCTGGCCCTGCAGAGCAGACAGGACCTCTGCCCCAGTGTGGCTTCTGTCCCCCAAACACACCAGCGCAAGCACGGCATGGCATCTTTTTGCCTGCGTACTTGCGTAGCCCCGTGAACGGCTACGGAGCACCGCTGGTTCATAGGACAAACCACAGGAAGAGGCCATGGAGGAAGAAGAAGAGGAGGGGGTGGAGGAGAGAGGTGTGTCACAACCAGTAGTAGCATTTTGGAGGCGTGGCGGTGGGACAACCTCCAACACTACTGCACCTTGTCCTGCATCCTTCCCAGCTGTCAAAAGAGTGACCCAATGGGCCGTGAAAGAAAGGTAACGTCCCTGTCCATGCCTGCTGGACCATGAGTCAGCGGTAATATGCACCTTACCGCTGACCGCCCTGTCCAGCGAGGCCAAGACATTGCCTTCCACATGTCGGTAGAGAGCCGGAATAGCCTTCCGTGAGAAAAAGTGGCGTTTGGGAACCTGCCACTGAGGAACCGCACATTGCACAAACTCACGGAAGGGGGCCGAGTCTACCAACTGAAAAGGCAGCAGTTGAAGCGCTAGCAATTTAGCCAAGCTAGCATTCAACCGCTGGGCATGTGGATGGCTGGGAGTGAACTTCTTTCGACGGTCCAGCAGCTGGGGCAGGGAAATTTGCCTGCTAGAATCGGACGTCGGTGTACTGCTAGCAGAGTGGCCGCAAGTACTTGGCTGTGACACACCTAATTCTACACCTTCATTCCTCTCAGTGCATGTTTCAGAGAGGACTGAAGTTATAGTGGGGTTGGAGATCCCAGCTGATGCGGTGCAAGGAGAGGTCCGCTTTGTTCTTTGGTGTGGGTCTTTGAGGTAGGCTTGCCAACGAGCTGCATGGCAGGTCAACATATGTCTGGTCAGGCATGTGGTACCCAAGCGGCTGATGTTTTGGCCACGCGATATACGCTTGAGACATATGTTGCAAACAGCAGCTGTGCGATCTGATGCACTAGCCTCAAAAAAGGCCCACACCAAAGAACTTTTTGAATGACGGGCAGAGGCAGCGCCCTGCACAGGCGGAGCTCTGCGGTGTGATTCCGTCGGTGTACTGCCCTTACGCTGGCCACCAAAGGGCATCCTGCCTCGTTGGAGATGTGCCTCCTCCTCATCCTCCTCCTCCTCCTCTCTCCTATTAGGCACCCACGTGGAGTCAGTGACCTCATCATCCCCTCCCTCCTCATCACTGGAGCCAATCTGGCAGTATGCTGCAGCTGCTGGAACATGACTGCCAGATTGGTGTCCTTCTTGAGCATCCCCTCTGTCTGCTCTCACCCTACTGCCTTCCTGTAGCTGGGTTTCATCATCAGACCCTTCGAAACGCTGGGCATCCTCCTGGAGCATGTACCCAACACTGTGCTGAAACAGTTCGGGGGACTCCTCAGGAGGAGGACATGGTGGGTCTAGGGAAGGAGTGACTGATGATTTGTCTGACATTGATACCAGGGAAGACGACGCTTTGGCAGCTGCTTTTCCAGTACCCTGAGCCTGGGTGAGAGAGGATGAGGAGGAGGAGGAGGGCTTGGTCATCCACTCTACCAAGTCTTCGGCATGATGTGGCTCAACATGTCCAGCTGCCGAAAAGAAGGACAAGCGTGTCCCATGGCCATGTGCTGATGACAATGCACCGCGTCCACGACCAGCACTGTTGCCCCCAGACACAGAGCCTGCTTGCCCTCTTTTATTGCCTCCTGACTGTCTGCCTCTCCTTGTTTGCCTTCCAGACATTCTAATAGATGGCCTGCAGGGAGATGGGAAAAAAGCAATAAGGGCTACCTTCAGGTGTCCTTCTCTGTCCCTTGAAACAAGGACTTTCACAGTGAAAGAAACTGACACTCTCCCTACCTACAGTTTTCTGTCCCTAGAATAAATGTTTTTTTTAAGCACAATATAGCACAAGGACAATTCACTCACTGTCCTTCCAGGTCCCTGGAAACAAGGACTTGCAGAGTGAAAGAAAAAAAACACTCTCCCTACCTACAGTTTTCTGTCCCTAGAAACATTTTTTTTTTTAATCACAATATAGCACAAGAACAATTCACTCACTGTCCTTACAGGTCCCTGGAAACAAGGACTTGCAGAGTGAAATAAACTGACACTCTCCCTACCTACAGTTTTCTGTCCCTAGAAAAAATGTTTTTTTTAATCACAATATAGCACAAGGACAATTCACTCACTGTCCTTCCAGGTCCCTGGAAACAAGGACTTGCAGAGTGAAAGAAAAAAAACACTCTCCCTACCTACAGTTTTCTGTCCCTAGAAAAAATGTTTTTTTTAATCACAATATAGCACAAGGACAATTCACTCACTGTCCTTACAGGTCCCTGGAAACAAGGACTTGCAGAGTGAAATAAACTGACACTCTCCCTACCTACAGTTTTCTGTCCCTAGAATAAATGTTTTTTTTAATCACAATATAGCACAAGGACAATTCACTCACTGTCCTTACAGGTCCCTGGAAACAAGGACTTGCAGAGTGAAAGAAAATAAACACTCTCCCTACCTACAGTTTTCTGTCCCTAGAATAAATGTTTTTTTTAAGCACAATATAGCACAAGGACAATTCACTCACTGTCCTTCCAGGTCCCTGGAAACAAGGACTTGCAGAGTGAAAGAAAAAAAACACTCTCCCTACCTACAGTTTTCTGTCCCTAGAAAAAATGTTTTTTTTAATCACAATATAGCACAAGAACAATTCACTCACTGTCCTTACAGGTCCCTGGAAACAAGGACTTGCAGAGTGAAATAAACTGACACTCTCCCTACCTACAGTTTTCTGTCCCTAGAAAAAATGTTTTTTTTAATCACAATATAGCACAAGAACAATTCACTCACTGTCCTTACAGGTCCCTGGAAACAAGGACTTGCAGAGTGAAATAAACTGACACTCTCCCTACCTACAGTTTTCTGTCCCTAGAAAAAATGTTTTTTTTAAGCACAATATAGCACAAGGACAATTCACTCACTGTCCTTCCAGGTCCCTGGAAACAAGGACTTGCAGAGTGAAAGAAAAAAAAACACTCTCCCTACCTACAGTTTTCTGTCCCTAGAAAAAATGTTTTTTTTAATCACAATATAGCACAAGGACAATTCACTCACTGTCCTTACAGGTCCCTGGAAACAAGGACTTGCAGAGTGAAATAAACTGACACTCTCCCTACCTACAGTTTTCTGTCCCTAGAATAAATGTTTTTTTTAATCACAATATAGCACAAGGACAATTCACTCACTGTCCTTACAGGTCCCTGGAAACAAGGACTTGCAGAGTGAAAGAAAATAAACACTCTCCCTACCTACAGTTTTCTGTCCCTAGAAAAAATGTTTTTTTTAATCACAATATAGCACAAGGACAATTCTCTCACTGTCCTTACAGGTCCCTGGAAACAAGGACTTGCAGAGTGAAATAAACTGACACTCTCCCTACCTACAGTTTTCTGTCCCTAGAATAAATGTTTTTTTTAAGCACAATATAGCACAAGGACAATTCACTCACTGTCCTTACAGGTCCCTGGAAACAAGGACTTGCAGAGTGAAAGAAAAAAAACACTCTCCCTACCTACAGTTTTCTGTCCCTAGAAAAAATGTTTTTTTTAATCACAATATAGCACAAGGACAATTCACTCACTGTCCTTACAGGTCCCTGGAAACAAGGACTTGCAGAGTGAAATAAACTGACACTCTCCCTACCTACAGTTTTCTGTCCCTAGAAAAAATGTTTTTTTTAATCACAATATAGCACAAGGACAATTCACTCACTGTCCTTACAGGTCCCTGGAAACAAGGACTTGCAGAGTGAAAGAAAAAAAACACTCTCCCTACCTACAGTTTTCTGTCCCTAGAAAAAATGTTTTTTTTAATCACAATATAGCACAAGGACAATTCACTCACTGTCCTTACAGGTCCCTGGAAACAAGGACTTGCAGAGTGAAATAAACTGACACTCTCCCTACCTACAGTTTTCTGTCCCTAGAATAAATGTTTTTTTTAAGCACAATATAGCACAAGGACAATTCACTCACTGTCCTTACAGGTCCCTGGAAACAAGGACTTGCAGAGTGAAAGAAAAAAAACACTCTCCCTACCTACAGTTTTCTGTCCCTAGAATAAATGTTTTTTTTAATCACAATATAGCACAAGGACAATTCACTCACTGTCCTTACAGGTCCCTGGAAACAAGGACTTGCAGAGTGAAAGAAAATAAACACTCTCCCTACCTACAGTTTTCTGTCCCTAGAATAAATGTTTTTTTAAGCACAATATAGCACAAGGAGAATTCACTCACTGTCCTTCCAGGTCCCTGGAAACAAGGACTTGCAGAGTGAAAGAAAAAAAACACTCTCCCTACCTACAGTTTTCTGTCCCTAGAAAAAATGTTTTTTTTAATCACAATATAGCACAAGGACAATTCACTCACTGTCCTTACAGGTCCCTGGAAACAAGGACTTGCAGAGTGAAATAAACTGACACTCTCCCTACCTACAGTTTTCTGTCCCTAGAATAAATGTTTTTTTTAAGCACAATATAGCACAAGGACAATTCACTCACTGTCCTTCCAGGTCCCTGGAAACAAGGACTTGCAGAGTGAAAGAAAAAAAACACTCTCCCTACCTACAGTTTTCTGTCCCTAGAAAAAATGTTTTTTTTAATCACAATATAGCACAAGGACAATTCACTCACTGTCCTTACAGGTCCCTGGAAACAAGGACTTGCAGAGTGAAAGAAAAAAAACACTCTCCCTACCTACAGTTTTCTGTCCCTAGAAAAAATGTTTTTTTTAATCACAATATAGCACAAGGACAATTCACTCACTGTCCTTACAGGTCCCTGGAAACAAGGACTTGCAGAGTGAAATAAACTGACACTCTCCCTACCTACAGTTTTCTGTCCCTAGAATAAATGTTTTTTTAAGCACAATATAGCACAAGGACAATTCACTCACTGTCCTTACAGGTCCCTGGAAACAAGGACTTGCAGAGTGAAATAAACTGACACTCTCCCTACCTACAGTTTTCTGTCCCTAGAATAAATGTTTTTTTTAAGCACAATATAGCACAAGGACAATTCACTCACTGTCCTTACAGGTCCCTGGAAACAAGGACTTGCAGAGTGAAAAAAAAAAAAACACTCTCCCTACCTACAGTTTTCTGTCCCTAGAAAAAATGTTTTTTTTAAGCACACTATAGCACAAGCACAAAACACACTGACACTCTCCCTACCTATCCTTCTCTTTCCCTAAACTAAAGGAATCCAGGTTAAGCAAGAAAGAAATAACAGTCACTGTCCCTGCCTATGCTGCTCTATCCCTGCTCCGGAACACACTACACTAGGCCGCCGTGCTGGCGGCCTTTTATAGTGTGGGGCGTGTACTAAACACCCTCAGCAATAATTGGCCACAGGCATCCTGCCTGTGGCCAATCATTGCTCTCCTCGCTGCCGGCGCTGTGATTGGCCAAGCATGCGGGGTCACAGTGCATGCTTGGCCAATCACAGCGCCTGGATGACACTGCGATGGCGTAGTGCATTGTGGGCCGTTCGCGTCACTCGAATTTGGCGCGAACGGCCCAAATCGTTCGATCTTCGTCGAACGATCGAACAGCCGATGTTCGAGTCGAACGTATGTTCGACTCGAACACGAAGCTCATCCCTACTCCTGTACCGTGTCCCCAGTCTCTGACCACCTCCTGTACCGTGTCCCCAGTCTCTGACCACCTCCTGTACCATGTCCCCAGTCTGACCACCTCCTGTAACATGTCCCCAGTCCCTGACCACCTCCTGTACCATGTCCCCAGTCTCTGACCACCTCCTGTACCATGTCCCCAGTCTCTGACCACCTCCTGTACCATGTCCCCAGTCTCTGACCACCTCCTGTACCATGTCCCCAGTCTCTGACCACCTCCTGTACCATGTCCGCAGTCTCTGACTACCTCCTGTACCATGTCCCCAGCCTCTGACCCTCTCCTGTACCATGTCCGCAGTCTCTGACCACCTCCTGTACCATGTCCCCAGTCTCTGACCACCTCCTGTACCATGTCCCCAGCCTCTGACCCTCTCCTGTACCATGTCCGCAGCCTCTGACCACCTCCTGTACCATGTCCCCAGCCTCTGACCATCTCCTGTACCATGTCCGCAGCCTCTGACCACCTCCTGTACCATGTCCCCAGTCTCTGACCACCTCCTGTACCATGTCCCCAGTCTCTGACCACCTCCTGTACCATCTCCGCAGTCTCTGACCACCTCCTGTACCATGTCGGCAGTCTCTGACCATCTCCTGTACCATGTCGGCAGTCTCTGACCACCTCCTGTACCATGTCCGCAGTCTCTGACCACCTCCTGTACCATGTCGGCAGTCTCTGACCATCTCCTGTACCATGTCCCCAGTCTCTGACCACCTCCTGTACCATGTCTGCAGTCTCTGACCACCTCCTGTACCATGTCGGCAGTCTCTGACCATCTCCTGTACCGTGTCCCCAGTCTCTGACCACCTCCTGTACCGTGTCCCCAGTCTCTGACCACCTCCTGTACCGTGTCCCCAGTCTCTGACCACCTCCTGTAACATGTCCCCAGTCTCTGACCACCTCCTGTACCATCTCCGCAGTCTCTGACCACCTCCTGTACCATGTCGGCAGTCTCTGACCACCTCCTGTACCATGTCCCCAGTCTCTGACCACCTCCTGTACCATGTCCGCAGTCTCTGACCACCTCCTGTACCATGTCCGCAGTCTCTGACCATCTCCTGTACCGTGTCCCCAGTCTCTGACCACCTCCTGTACCGTGTCCCCAGTCTCTGACCACCTCCTGTACTGTGTCCCCAGTCTCTGACCACCTCCTGTAACATGTCCCCAGTCTCTGACCACCTCCTGTAACATGTCCCCAGTCTCTGACCACCTCCTGTACCATCTCCGCAGTCTCTGACCACCTCCTGTACCATGTCGGCAGTCTCTGACCACCTCCTGTACCATGTCGGCAGTCTCTGACCACCTCCTGTAACATGTCCCCAGTCTCTGACCACCTCCTGTACCATCTCCGCAGTCTCTGACCACCTCCTGTACCATGTCGGCAGTCTCTGACCACCTCCTGTACCATGTCGGCAGTCTCTGACCACCTCCTGTACCATCTCCGCAGTCTCTGACCACCTCCTGTACCATGTCGGCAGTCTATAACCACCTCCTGTACCATCTCCGCAGTCTCTGACCACCTCCTGTACCATGTCGGCAGTCTCTGACCACCTCCTGTACCATGTCCGCAGTCTCTGACCACCTCCTGTACCATGTCCGCAGTCTCTGACCATCTCCTGTACCATGTCCCCAGTCTCTGACCACCTCCTGTACCATGTCTGCAGTCTCTGACCACCTCCTGTACCATGTCGGCAGTCTCTGACCATCTCCTGTACCGTGTCCCCAGTCTCTGACCACCTCCTGTACCATGTCCCCAGTCTCTGACCACCTCCTGTAACATGTCCCCAGTCTCTGACCACCTCCTGTAACATGTCCGCAGTCTCTGACCACCTCCTGTACCATGTCCCCAGTCTCTGATCATCTCCTGTACCATGTCCCCAGTCTCTGACCACCTCCTGTACCATGTCCCCAGTCTCTGACCACCTCCTGTACCATGTCCCCAGTCTCTGACCACCTCCTGTACCATGTCCGCAGTCTCTGACCACCTCCTGTACCATGTCCCCAGCCTCTGACCCTCTCCTGTACCATGTCCGCAGTCTCTGACCACCTCCTGTACCATGTCCCCAGTCTCTGACCATCTCCTGTATAAAAATATTTTTTTTTAAACAGTCACTTGCGGTTTCGGTGCGGTTTTGGTAATGGTTTTGGGGATCTTGTATTTTTCATTTTCGGCACAAAAAAAAACATTCGGTGCATCCCTACCGCAAACAAACTCCGCCTCCTACGGTTGGCATTCTGAGACTCTCGGGAGGTTCATAAACAAGTGTAAGTAGCAGAAACCAAGCTAGAAAAAAACCAGGGGAACGTAGAAGGGAGAGTCCCCAGCTGGGCCACAAGAGCACACACCCCAACATATAACAACTAACCAAGGGCCACCACTACTTTTACCACCCCAAAAAGGTGGGGTTGGGGGAGGGGAGCACCTGGCCTAATAGGGTGTAGCAGGGCTACCATAGAACACTCACCAGGACAGCTGAAGCCCCCCCCCCCCCCGGGGTCCAATCCTCACTCACCACAGAGGGCCTTCAGGGACGGAGTACCCCCAGCTGGGGATCACTACCCTGAACCTGTATAGCACCCAAGTGGATCACCAGGCAACATAACATGGCACAGAGTTCTGTAGCGCAGGATCGAGTGTCAACCAGCAACCTTACAGGCTGTCCTGGTGTCGTCCTTGCAGGGTCCAAGTATCCCCTTCCTCTGATCCTGCGTTAGATAAATTCATGCAGAGATCGGCACAGTGGTGACCATCACCTTCAGAACACTGCCAAGAAACTGAAGCCCTGGCGAGTGGGGGTGGGGGTCAGATAACCTGGTGAATACAGACGTCCCTGCTAGGGGTGTGGGGGGGCCCTTCTGATCCTACACAGTGCAGTCTACAGGTCCTCGGGGTATTTTCAGGTCTTGGAGCCCCAAAAAACGTGTAAGCTGGCATCGTTAGCAGCAGTGTTATATACTAATTTTTTTTAGTTGTATTTTAGTCGACTAAAATAAGTCAGATGACGAACATACGACTAAAACTAAAATGCCATAAGACTTAGGCCTCGTACACACGATCGGATTATCGGACGGGAATTGTATAATGATAGGATGTTGTCGGGAAATCCGACCGTTTGTACGCAATTGTTGTCGGAATTTTTTGCAGACAAATGTGGGATAGCGTGCTTTAAAATTGTCCGCCAACAAATGTGTGCCGTCGGATTTTCCGATCCTGCGTACACAAGTCCGGCGGACAAAACTCCAAAGTACAACCACGCATGCTCAGAAGCAATGCGCACCATAACACATTAGCAGAAGTTTGCCAAAGGGTGGCGCTAAAGAGCTGAAAGGTCACGTAGTTTCGTGTTTGTGGGCCGACAATTCTTTGCCGTTTGGATGTAATACAAGTTCACGGCCAACGCCCTTCGGACAAAAGGCCTACGCTTTGTCCGCGGAAAATACGATCGCGTGTACAGGGCTTAAGACTAAAACTAAAACTAAATTGAAATTTGACTTCAAAATGAACACTGGTCTGTAGTGCTGTAATGTTCAGACCTCAATATCATAAATAATAATATATGAGATTTTTCTCTCCAGCCGTATGTAATGAGTTTGGAACTTGTAGAGGAATGTTCACCAATGCATTACAATTTAAAGTGATTGTAAACCCACTTAGACAACATGTACCTACAGGTGACCCTAGATTAAGACTTACCTGTAGGTGCAAGAAATATCTCCTTAACCACCTCGCGCCGGCCGTACGACTATACACGGCCGCGAGGTGGTTCTACAAATCCGGGAGGCCGTCTTTTTACGGCCTCCGCTCCTCCAACCACTGGGGGGCGCGTGCGTGCCCGGCGCGTCACTGGAATGCCGATGCGCGTGCCTAGCGGCCGCGATGTCCGCCAGGTACCCACGATCGGCGTGTACACAGACAAGGACGTGGATCTCTGTGTGTAAACGTCCTGTCAGGGAGAGAGGAGACCGATGCTGTGTCCCTTGTACATAGGGACACAAATCGGTCACCTCCCCCAGTCAGTCCCCTCCCCCCACACAGTTAGAATCACTCCCAGGGAACATATTTAACCCCTTCCCCGCCCCCTAGTGTTAACCCCTTCCCTGCCAGTCACATTTATACAGTAATCAATGCATTTTTATAGCACTGCTCGCTGTATAAATGTGAATGGTCCCATAATAGTGTCAAAAGTGTCCGCTGTGTCCGCCGCAATATCGCAGTCACGAAAAAAATCGCTGATCGCCGCCATTACTAATAAAAAAAAAAATTACAAAAATGCCATAAAACTATCCCCTATTTTGTAAACGCTATAACTTTTGCGCAAACCAATCAATAAACGGCGATTGCGTTTTTTTTTACGAAAAATATGTAGAAGAATACGTATCGGACTAAACTGAGGAAAAAAATATAAAAAATAAATAAAAAATGGGATATTTATTATAGCAAAAATCGAAAAATATTGTTTTTTTTTCAAAATTGTCGCTATTTCTTTGTTTATAGCGCAAAAAATAAAAACCGCAGAGGTGATCAAACACCACCAAAAGAAAGCTCTATTTGTGGGGAAAAAAGGACGTCAATTTTGTTTGGGAGCCACGTCGCACAACCGCGCAACTGTCATTCAAAGCGTGACAGCGCCGAAAGCTGAAATTTCGCCTGGGCAGGAAAGGGGGTATATGTGCCCAGTAAGCAAGTGGTTCACCTACACGGTTAAGGAGATATTTACTATAAAGCAATGCGCCGCTGTGGCCCCGAGGTTGGACAGGGATGATTGGGATGACATGTGGGGGGACTGCTTTTCAATATTTGGTCTCGAGTAGGGACAGACCGATCCTTTATAAGTTTCTGCACAGAGTTTATCTTACTCCGGCAAGACTGGCAGGGATGTATGGGACGCAGAGCTCTCTTTGCTGGAGATGCTCTGCACCCCTCAGCTACCTTTTATGCACATTTTTTGGGAGTGTCCTCCAATCAAACACTACTGGCGGGCCATTGCTGATTGTATTAGGTCGGTGACCTCCATGTCTATTCCCATGTCTGTTGAGGTTTGTCTTCTACATCTGGTTGAACCCCTGGCCACTACCAGGGCTATACAAACCTTACTCACGCTTTTGTTGTACTACGCTAAAAAAGCGCATCATCCTATCATGGAGGAGTTCAGCAGCTCCTACTGTCCACACTCGGAAAGCGTTGGTCAATAAATACCCTTTTATAAGGCCACTTATTTGAGTAGGGGGGCACTGACTAAATTTGACAAGGTTTGGGGGGGGGGGGGGGGGGGTTGGATGGCTACTATAGATACGGCATCTGATTGAACACAGCAAAGCATAATGTAAGATCCCCCCTTTCTCCTAGGAACTCTAATATGGGGGCGGTGAGAATGTTCGGGATGTCGGGACCTTGAGGGGTTATTGTGCACTTATGTATTAAACATGTGACGATGGGGTAGTGTCTCCTGTCCTGTAGTCCTATGTCTGGGTGGTGGGGGGTTTGGGGGAACTGATTGCATGTGCTATGTCCAATTTGACTCTGCAGAGAGCTACCAGACTGTACTTCTGAATCATGGCGGGCCGCCTCTGGTAGGTGGCCCGTGACAAGGGAGGGGGGTTTACTTTGTTGGTTTTGCAGGGGGGATGGGGGTAGGGGGCCGGGAGTATCACAGGTTTAATGTGATAATTTGTGTTTAAGTGCTGGTTCACACTGCTGCGCTGTGAATTTTTTCACTCATTGCTCATTTTCATTTCTCCATCCCTTCACCAGCATTCTGCCCTTGCACCCTGTCTGTGCCTCTCCGTCAGTTTGGTGCTGTGCCGTGGCTGTCCGGGTTTCTCCTTGATGGATGTCCCATGCCATCTTCTCTTTGACTCTCCTCTTGATCGAGTGGCCGTTGAAGTGTTTATTGGGGGGCCTTCCCCGCCTCAGCCCCGGGTGAGACACTGTATCCAGGACCACCATTCTACGCCATATTTCAAATGCTTGGGACAACCCCATTCCGGGTTTTGCCATTGGTAACGTATCAGACTACCTTATTCTGTTTCAAATATGACATAATTTTTTCAAGACTTTATTTGATCTGTTTATCCATCTCCCCTTGTAGTCAAATGACATGCACCCCACTCCTGATGACTGGCTTTAAACGCCAAGAAACGCGTCGAGTCCATGCTCAGGGATGCCAAGTAAAGCCTGCCCAACTACGAATCTACAAAGTGTATTCTTGACATTTCAATTGGATAATTAATTTCACTGTTTCTGTATGTCCATTTAACTGTCACTACTTGCTCCAGCCATGTCTCAACAATGAATTGCGATTATGTCTATGTGATAACTTCTATTTACATTATGCCTTTGTTTGCATGATCTATGTGTACTTTTACCATGATACAGATCTCCATTCTTTAGACTGACTATGCAGCATGTATACCTGGCTACAGACCACTCCCCAACGGGACAGTGATGTTTACCAATTTTTGATATCTTAGACCCTTTTCCCCATGCCCATCCATGAGTCCATGCTCTGGCATGTCAAGTAAAGCTTGCCCAACTATGAATCTATTAAGTGTATTCTTGACTTTTTAACCGGATAATCATTTTCACTGTCTCTGTATGTCCATTTAACTGTCATTACTTGCTTCAGCCATGTCTCAACAGTGAATTTTGATCATGTTTTTGTGATAACCCCTATTTATACTATGCCTTTGTTTGCATGATCCATGTGTACTTTTACCATGATACAATACATTTTTATATTTATATCCATGCCTTGATCTCCATTCTTTAGACTGACTATGCAGCATGTATATATGGCTACAGACTATTCCCCAACGGGACAGTGATGTCTACTCATTCTTGATATCCTAGACTTTTTCCTACGCCCATCCATGCCTCATTTAAAGTCCCACAGCCCATTTTCTCTTTTCATTTTCAATGTACCAGGGATGGAGGCATGGGTATGGCATTTATGGGTCTCAATGGATCACCTGCCTTTTCTTGTGAATTTTTTCAGTTTTTTTCAGTCCATTCTGAGGTGCGAATTTACCGCGTTTTTACCGCGATTTGAATGCAAATTTCAGGAGTGGGACATGGCTGCGATTAATGTTCTAGCCAATAGAATCATAATGTAAAAAAAAAAAAAAAGGTGTGTACTTCCTGGTTTTTGTGGAGAGTAGTGCGGTGGAATTGGCACATATGTGAACCATCAAATGCGTTTCCAGAACGATTTACATTGATGTCTATGGAGACCAAATTCGCAACGCAGCGGTCTAAACTCGCACAAGACCCTTTTTTTCATCGCATCGCCTTCGGAGAGGAATCGCAACGCATAGATGTGAACCACCATCATTGAAAACAATTACTTTTTGGATGACATGCGAATCTAGTTTGTGTTTGACGCATCGCATTCGGTATCAACTCGCACAAGTGTGAACCGGCACTTAGTGTTTTGTTTTATGACTATGCACCGGCGAATGTTGTGGCCGGCTGTCTCCACGTTGTGTGGAGTGTTGTTTTCTGTACTGTGTAAAAACCAATAAAAACATAATTTCCAAAAAAAATAAAAAATAAAAGCAATGCGCCGATGACGTCACTCGCATGCGCATTAGCGGGACGGCTTCATTGGCGGTTTTCTGAATGGGCTCTTGCCGGCCCGAGCGTGCGACGTCATCGCCGCTCCGGGCCAATCACAGCGCCGGAGCGGCGATACATTGACATCCGTGACGGGACATCGAGGCAAGATGGCGGAGGTGACCGAGGACTGCTGCGGGGGCTTCGATCTCAGGTAAGTCATTCATAATGAGCTAGTATGCTATGCATGCTAGCTCATTATGCCTTTCTTTTGCAGGTTTTTTTTTTTTTTCCAGGGTTTACTTCCTCTTTAATTACATTCATTCGATTTTAGACGACTAAAATTAGTTTTAGTCGACTAAAATGTACTGGAGATTTTAGTCGACTAAATACGACTAAAACAATTGCAGAAGACTAAAATGGGACTAAAACTAAAATGCCATTTAAGTCCTAAGACTATTTTTGTTTTTTTGTTTGTTTTTGTTGTTTGTTGTTGTTTTTTGTTTTTGTTTTTGTTGTTTGTTTTTTTGTTTTGTTTGTTTATTTTTTTTTGTTGTTTTTTGTGTTTGTTGTTTGTTTTTTGTTTTTTTGTTTTTTGTTGTGTTTTGTTTGTTTTTTGTTTTGTTTTTGTTTTTTTGTGTTTTGTTGTTTGTTGTTTTGTTGTTTTTGTTTTGTTTTTGTTTGTTTTTGTGTTTGTTATTGAGAGAGATGATAATCCGACAACACACATTTGTTGTCGTAAAATTTGAAAGCATGTTGTCCCACATTTGTTGTCGGAAATTCCGGCAACAATTGTCTGATGGAGCGTACAAACGGTCGGGTTTTTCCGCCAACAGCCCCGTCATCACACAAATCCCGTCGGATAATCCGATCGTGTGTACGAGGCCTTAAGACTAAAACCAAATCGAAATTTGCTACCGGACACTGCAAAGCACTTTCCCCGACTTAGTTGGGGTAGGCGGTACACTTTGGTGGGGGTGGGTCAGCCACGCCTCGTGACCTTTGACCTCTAGGAACTCGTCTTGTGACCTTTGACCTCTGGGGGAGGTCCCTGTTCCCATTCCTGAGGCCTAGACTTATTCTTCAAGGGGAAACCCCAACCCTCTAACCCAAGTGATACTATGGGTTCGTTTTTGTTTTTTTAACCACTTAAGGACCGCTCACGGCATATATACGTCGGCAGAATGGCACGTACAGGCACAATCACGAACCTGTACGTGGCCCTTTAACTGCCTGCCGCGTGGTCACGCACGCTCGCGACCCTGCAGTCATCCCTGTGGGTCGGACTGCGGGTCCCGCAGACTCAATCGCCGCGAGGATCCCCGCGATCGTCTCACGGAGGGATGGAGCGGGGAGATGTCAGTGTAAAACACAACATCTCCCCGCTCCCCTACTGACACTGATCTCCGCTCTGTGTAATCAGAGCGGAGATCGGTGACGTGTCACTCGTAGCCACGCCGCCCCCCCTCAGTTAGAAACACGCCCCTAAGCACACTTAACCCCTCCAGCGCCACCTAGCGGTTAACCCCTTCACTGCCAGTGTCCTTTTTACAGTAATCAGTGCATTTTTATAGCACTGATCACTGTAAAAATGACAATGGTCCCAAAAATGTGTCAAAAGTGTCCAATGTGTCCGCCATAATGTCGCAGTCACGAAAAAAAAATTAAAAAAAAAAAAAAATCGCTGATCGCTGCCATTACTAGTAAAAAAAATTAAAAATAATAAAAATGCCATAAAACTATCCCCTATTTTGTAAACGCTATAATTTTTGCGCAAACCAATCAATAAACGCCAATTGCCTTTTTTTTTTTACCAAAAATATGTAGAAGAATACGTATCGGCCTAAAGAAAAAAAAATGTTTTATATATTTTTGGGGATATTTATTATAGCAAAAAGTAAAAAATGTCATTTTTTTCAAAATTGTCGCTCTATTTTTGTTTATAGCGCAAAAAATAAAAACCGCCAAGGTGATCAAATACCACCAAAAGAAAGCTCTATTTATGGGGAAAAAATACGTCAATTTTGTTTGGGAGCCACATCGCACGACCGCGCAATTGTCAGTTAAAGCGACGCAAGTGCCGAATCGCAAAAAGGGCCTGGTCTTTATGCTGCGCATTGGTCCGGGGCTGAAGTGGTTAAATAACAAAAATGTCATACTTCCCTCCACTGTGCAGTTAGTTTTGCCCCGATCCTCCTCTTCTGGGGTCCCACGGTGGCTCCTTCCTGCAATAGATAACCCCCTCTGCGATTACCTTGCGGGCGCGCTCCCGTGTTATACACTCCGCGTCCATAGCCTCCGATTGTATGACTCGGCCCCGCCCCACGGCGGGCGCATCATTGGATTTGATTGACAGCAGCGGGAGCCAATGGCTGAAACGGGGGCTCGGAGGGCGGACACTGCAAGGTGTTTTTTCACCTTAATACATAAGATGCATTAAGGTGAAAAAACACAAAGGTTTACAACCCCTTTAACACGGATTAGCAGCACCCCCACTGATGACCCCCCACCCCCTTATTCTGGGGGCTCCGAGACCTTTCTACAGACCACACACGACTTCCTGTGAACAGATCCCATCCATACACCAATCTATAAAAAAAAAAATCTTTGCTTCCAGATTATAAAGAACACAAAAGCAGACGCAGCCAACTGACAACACGGCCTTTTTATTGGTGAGTTTTGTCCAGAGTTCTCCTTTATTATAATTTTTGGCATGGCTCTCCAATAAACAGACCAATTCTTTCTAAAAGCTCTCCAGGTCAGAGGTCACCTCGTCTGATTTCCAGCCCTCCGAACGTTGGTACCTAAAGCCCAACACTCCACTTTGCTTCGTTTTAAAGCAGGGATATGCAATTAGCGGACCTCCAGCTGCCGCAAAACTACAAGTCCCATCATGCTTCTGCCTCTGGGTGTCATGCTTGTGGCTGTCAGAGTCTTGCTATGCCTCATGGGACTTGTAGTTCTGCAACAGCTGAAGGTCCGGTAATTTCATATCCCTGATTTAAAGGATTAGAACCCCTGGCAGCCATCACCGGAGTGCCACCGGGAAGACTCCCCGTCTCCACCTGTTCTGGTGACCTCTGAAGGGAAAATCCCCAACTTTACACTCATCACCAGAACAGGAAGTGAGGGGGAATCTGCCACCAGCAACACCTAGGAGGGGATTTCATCTCACTTCCTGTTGTGTCTCCAGGACAGGAACCAGAAGAAAATCTGCACAACGGCAGAAGAAATTCAAAACCTGGCCGGGGGTATTAAAGTGACTCTGTCATGAGGGATAGATGTGGGCTGTCACTGAGAAAATGCTGGTTGCCTGGCTGTCTAACTTAACGTGGAACTAAATCCAACGATTTTTTCGTTCCATTCAAGGCACACTCTGAGTGATAACTGTCATGGTTGCTTGTGCGCTCGATGAATTGTCAAGACAAATGGCCGGTGTGATAACAGATCGCATGTGCAGCTGCAGAACAAACCGAGGCAAAGATGGCGGCTTCCTTGGCTGGATGGGAGGGTTTAGTACTCTGAATGGCAGATCCAGGCCAGGCATGCGTCAGATGCGGGTCAGACGTCCTTATTGTTATAACTTGTTCTGGGTTAGCCGCTCAGAGAACACCAAAGGCAAGTCAGAAACATGACAGCCAGGCGACGAGCATTCCCATAGCTGAGTTTACCAATGGCGGCCTCCATGATCCTCCTGTGACCTCATCAGCCCCGACTCCATCCAAACACAACAAAAACGTTTGGGCATTAAACTCTACAGATAGACCCTCATTGCTGACCAGCTGAAATCTGCATCAGCCAGTCATACTTCTCTATAGATCAGCGGTCCGCAATTTCTAATGGTGGGGTGATTATAGCCTGTCGCAGGGGACGGGGGGACGGGGGGGGGGGGGGGTTGGTGCAGCTCGACACCTCGGGATGGGGGGGGGGGTTCAGCTTGGCAACTGGGGGTGTGTGTTGTGGGTGCAGCTTGTCATCTGGGGGAGGGGTGTGTGGTGTTTTCAACCTGTTATGGGGACAGGGGTTGGTGCAGCTTGTCACCTTGGGTTGGGGGGGGGTTGCAGCTTGTCAACTGGGGGTGAGTTGTTAACTTGGGGGGGGGGGTGTTTTGCGGCCTGTCAACTGGGGGGTTGTGTGTGATGGTTACAGACTGTTACCCTGGGGGGGGGGGGGGGGGGTAGTGGGTGTTGGGTTGCAGCCTGGGCCTCACCACTATTAGATCCGGTCCCCGGCCTGGCTCTCCTTCCTCCCCTTCTCTTTTGTGATCACAGAGAGAAGAGAAGGAGTTGTGCTAAAAGAGAAGCAGGCGCCCTCTGGTGGTCGGAGGGTGGCAGTACAGTTTATGCTGGCTTGCTTTGCGCACTGCCAACACTGTGCCGGAGAGCCTCGGAAATACTCAGGGACAGGCTGACCTTGGAAACCGAACAGTTCCGAGTGTCACCAAAGCCACCGCACCTCTGGCCAAATGCAGTACTGTACACCCCATTAGCTTGAGTTCTGCTTGTTTGTAAGACAACACTCGCAAACCGAGTGTCTTTCAAAATGCTCCCTAACCGCGTTACTCGCAAGCCAAGGTTCCACTGTAAGCCAAGCCAAGGTTCCACTGTACTGTATAGCCCCCAAAAACTGAGGCATGATGGGACTTGTAGTTCTTGAACAGCTGGAGGACTGCACTTTGACACCTCTGCTCTATATTCTACTCTTATGCTGCATACACACGCCCGTTTTTAATGTCATTGAAAAAAACGACATTTTTCTCGACGTGATTCTTCTCAAGCCTGCCTTGCTTACACACTATCGTGAAAAAAAAATGCTTGAGCAAAGCGCGGTGACGTACGACGGCACTATAAAGGGGAAGTTCCATTCGGATGGCGCCACCCTTTGGGCTGCTTTTGCTGATCCTCGTGTTAGTAAACTTTGGTGAGAGACGATTCGCGCTTTTCAGCCTCATGCTCTTCAGTCCATTACAGCGTGACGAATGTGCCATCTCCATTATGAACGCTAGTTTTACCAGAACGAGCGCACCCGTCTCATCACTTGCTTCTGAGCATGCGCATTTTTTTCACGTCGTTAAAGCCTACGCACGGCCGTTTTTCATGACAAGAAAAACGACGACGTTAAAAAAGACGAGAAAAAATAGAGCATGTGCGAAATTTTTAATGGCCATTTTTCACGTCGAGAAAAATGCTCTGGAGCCCACACACGGTCGTTTTTAATGACCAATGTAAAAAATGGCATTTTTCTCGTCATGAAAAACGGTTGTGTGTACGCGGCATGAGAGTTCAGACATCACTTGCTGCTCACTTATACTGGACCGGCTATTTGAATCTAAGGCAGTGCCTGTCCATACGACGCGTTTCGCCTCAGCTGTCTTCAGAGAAAGGGCTCAGACCACACGCAGGCCTCCGCTTAGCTGTGGAAATCAATGAGCTTCAGGCTGGAGATCACGGAACTCTCATGGAAAGGGTTCCACTCTTCCCTGGAGAACCTCAAAAAAAAAAAAAAAAACGCAAAGCTTTATCCAGTACTGAACTTATACAAACGATATTTACAACGTCAACCTTCCCGGGGCCACTCAGACCACCCTGGCGGCGGACGGAACTGCAGGCTGACTTTCAATTACAATTAACAAAATAACAGGATGATATTCCCCAACAATCTGTAGAATGTTATACATATGAAAAACAATATATATAAAACAATTTAATATAAATTACATATCATTGTGTCTGGGCTCCTCCTCCAGGCATGACATCAGCAACAGATGACGCCTACCAATGGAAATGTCCCAATGTTAAGGTTACGTAGGTGGTGGCAGCATTCTAGTGCAGATCCAGGATTCCCAACACTAAACAACGGAACTTCTAGAAAACCATTCAGTCCAACAGGGGGGTCTCCATGGAAAATATAAAAAGCACTTTGGTTTGGACCAATGAGAGAAGGTCGTGTCACAAGGCAGAAGGTCCACCAATCTTCATGTCTGGGAAGGCACATACCTGAGTCCTAAGGAGGAAAACAAAGAAACCTCACTATTGATTGCCAACTTCTCAATCGGATCAACAATCCATAGAACTACTTTTACCTATTGGGGCGACTTATAACATCTTTTTTCTTTGCACACATCTCCATTTTTCATTAGAAAGTACTTTACAGCAAAAGGTATCGGCACCAATACTGGGGCAACCCTCGTATTTATTTCACTATTTTCGTTTGTTTTTTTTGGCGGGGGTGTATAGGGACGAGGGATGATGAGTGAGGAGTGATGGGATCCATACACAGGAGGAGATCTGTGTGTGTGTGTGTGTGTGTGTGTGTGTGTGTGTGTGTGTGTCCCCTCCATGGTGGAGGTGTATAGGGATGATGAGTGATGGGATCCATACAGAGGAGATCAGTGTGTCTCCCCCATGATGGAGGTGTATAGGGATGATGAGTGAGGAGTGATGGGATCCATACAGAGGAGATCAGTGTGTGTCCCCCATGGTGGATGTGTATAGGGATGAGGGATGATGAGTGAGGAGTGATGGGATCCATACAGAGGAGATCAGTGTGTCTCCCCCATGGTGGAGGTGTATAGGGATGATGAGGGATGATGAGTGATGGGATCCATACACAGGAGGAGATCAGTGAGCGGTGTGGGTGTGGGTGTGGGTGTGGGTGTGTGTGTGTGTGTGTGTGTGTGTGTGTGTGTGTGTGTGTGTGTGTGTGTGTGTGCCCTCCATGGTGGAGGTGTATAGGGATGATGAGTGATGGGATCCATACAGAGGAGATCAGTGTGTCTCCCCCATGATGGAGGTGTATAGGGATGATGAGTGAGGAGTGATGGGATCCATACAGAGGAGATCAGTGTGTGTCCCCCATGGTGGATGTGTATAGGGATGAGGGATGATGAGTGAGGAGTGATGGGATCCATACAGAGGAGATCAGTGTGTCTCCCCCATGGTGGAGGTGTATAGGGATGATGAGGGATGATGAGTGATGGGATCCATACACAGGAGGAGATCAGTGAGCGGTGTGTGTGTGGGTGTGTGTGTGTGTGTGTGTGTGTGTGTGTGTGCCCTCCATGGTGGAGGTGTATAGGGATGATGGGATCCATACAGAGGAGATCAGTGTGTCTCCCCCATGGTGGAGGTGTATAGGGATGAGGGATGATGAGTGAGGAGTGATGAGATCCATACAGAGGTGATCAGTGCGTCTCCCCCATGATGGAGGTGTATAGGGATGATGAGTGAGGAGTGATGGGATCCATACAGAGGAGATCAGTGTGTCTCCCCCATGATGGAGGTGTATGGGGATGAGGGATGATGAGTGATGGGATCCATACAGAGGAGATCAGTGAGCGGTGTGAGTGTGTCTCCCCCATGATGGAGGTGTATAGGGATGAGTGAGGAGTGATGGGTTCCATACAGAGGAGATCAGTGTGTCTCCCCCATGGTGGAGGTGTATAGGGATGATGAGTGATGGGATCCATACAGAGGAGATCAGTGAGCGGTGTGTGTGCGTCTCCCCCATGATGGAGGTGTATAGGGATGATGAGGGATGATGAGTGATGGGATCCATACAGAGGAGATCAGTGCGTCTCCCCCATGATGGAGGTGTATAGGGATGATGAGTGAGGAGTGATGGGATCCATACAGAGGAGATCAGTGTGTCTCCCCCATGGTGGATGTGTATAGGGATGAGGGATGATGAGTGAGGAGTGATGAGATCCATACAGAGGAGATTAGTATGTCTGGTAGCAAAAGGTATCGGCACCAATACTGGGGCAACCCTCGTATTTATTTCACCATTTTCTTTCTTTCTTTTTTTTGGTGGGGGTGTATAGGGATGAGGAATGATGAGTGAGGGGAGATAAGGGATGATGAGTGATGGGATCCATACACAGGAGGAGGAGATCAGTGAGCGGGGTGTGTGTGTGTCTCCTCCATGGTGGGGGTGTATAGGGATGATGAGTGAGGGGAGATGAGGGATGATGATGATGATGGGTCAAGGAGATGAGGGATGATGAGTGAGGAGATCCATACAGAGGAGATCAGTGAGCGGTGTGTGCATCTCCCCCATGGTGGAGGTGTATAGGGATGAGGGATGATGAGTGAGGAGTGATGGGATCCATACAGAGGCGATCAGTGAGCGGTGTGAGTGTCTTCCGCATGGTGGAGGTGTATAGGGATGAGGGATGATGAGCGAGGAGTGATGGGATCCATACAGAGGAGATCAGTGAGCGGTGTGTGTGTCTCCCCCATGAGGGAGGTGTATAGGGATGAGGGATGATGAGTGAGGAGTGATGGGATCCATACAGAGGAGATCAGTGAGCGGTGTGTGCGTCTCCCCCATGAGGGAGGTGTATAGGGATGAGGGATGATGAGTGAGGAGTGATGGGATCCATACAGAGGAGATCAGTGAGCGGTGTGTGTGTCTCCCCCATGAGGGAGGTGTATAGGGATGAGGGATGATGAGTGAGGAGTGATGGGATCCATACAGAGGAGATCAGTGAGCGGTGTGAGTGTGTCTCCCCCATGGTGGAGGTGTATAGGGATGATGAGTGATGGGATCCATACAGAGGAGATCAGTGAGCAGTGTGAGTGCGTCTCCCCCATGGTTGGGGTACACAGGGGAAGCCCAGTGCTCTGTATCACACACACAGCTGGACAGACAGACTCTTTCCCCCCGCAGACCCGGGTGAGGAAGCTGACAGGAGCCCCAACTAGTGAGACACTATGGCTGCCGCTTCCCCCTCCCCCTCTCCACACCGGCCGCAGACCGCAGCGCTCCCCTCCCCACTCCAGGGCTCCCCCTCACCCGACTCCGCTCCCTTATTTCACTATTTTCTAGGAGTTCCACATTTAAATGTGTCGCCTTCTTACCTAAAGTGCGTCTTCAATATTCAGCTCTTCATCGTCATCATCATCCTCCTTGGCTCTGAAGTGAAGATTCCTCAGTTCTCTTCGGCTCATGGAAGCGCAGGATGTGGCCACTGGAGGGAAGTCCTAAACAGCAAAATAAACACAATGTGAGGTCTTCATACAAACACAACTGAAGGCTTCTGTATTACAGTCCAAATAAATCCCAAATCCAGGGACACGCCCCATAAAATAAACAAAAAACATCCTTCACCTCCGCTGATGGAGCCAAATGCCTCCCTCAATGGAGCCAAATCCCTCCCTCATTGGCGTCTCCTCCCCCATCGCTGACACTGCAGCTCACAGTGGGGGGAGTGTCAGTGCTGTGAATACAGGAAGCACTGGGCGGGACTGGGTGTGGCCAGGTGCTGATTGACGCACACTACAGGCTTGTGTATCAAAAGTATAAATTTTAATAGCCACGCCCCCTGCGACATCTCCTCAGCTCACTGTACTGCAAGCGCCGCCTACACGAGTGTGACAACTCTGCTCTGAATTCAGCATTGTTGTCACCCCTTCACAGGAAGCTGCTTTAGGTGGACTTCACTGGCAGGATCAACAGGCATGTGTGGAACTTTGCAGGGGGACCGAGAGTAAGGGGAGGTGGACCAACCTCTATTTAACCACTTCCCGCCCGGCCTATAGCAAAATGATGGCCGGGCGGTTGTTCAGTTATCCTGAGTGGAAGTCATATTATGTCTAGCAGGATAACAGCCACTGCGCGCCCGTGGGGGCGGGCATCGCTGCGATCGGTGGTGCGGCGTGTCAGTCTGACACACCGCAACACCGATCTCGGTAAAGAGCCCCCGACGGAGGCTCTTTACCATGTGATCAGCCGTGTCCACTCACGGCTGATCACGATGTAAACCGGAAGAGCCGTTGATCGGCTTTTCCTCACTGGCGTCTGACAGACGCGAGTAGAACCGAGCCGATCGGCGGCTCTCCTGACGGGAGGGGGGTCTGTGCTGACCGATTATCAGCGCAGCCCCCCCCCTCGGATGCCCGCCCAGCACCACCAGAAATGCCACCAGGGATGGCCACCCACACTGGACCACCAGGCTGCAGCCAATCCCAGACGACGTCTGCTAGTGACGAAACGCATAGGTGTGGCTTGCAATACCGACGTCATTACGCCCTCTCCATACGAGATACACAGATGCGAACGAGTGCCACGAGCGGAGGAAGCCTGGATGAGACGCCGCGAGTCACCGCGCTCCATCTTTACTAACCGCTTTCAATTGATCGATATTCTGTAAGTGCAATACTTCCTATTTTCCAATAAATGTTTAAGCAGTATTACACTATGGAGTTTTTTTCTTCTTATGTTCTGAGAGACCAACCACCGTCCATATCCTTATCCAGTCATCGGTTGTGGGTCCTTGGGGAGACCTAAAATCCCTGTGCCTATACAGACCGCCGTTATAGTGGTCAACTCGATCTGGTAAGGAGATTACATTATCATTTTCTGCGGTGTCCCCACTGGTGGATGGAAGTCTTTTCTGTTAGGCCCCTTTCACACTGGGGCGGGCAAAGGCGGTGGTGGTATAGCGGTGCGGTTTTAACCCCCGCTAGCGGCTGAAAAAGGGTTAATACTATTGCCGCGGTTTGCGGGCGGTATTACCGCGGTGTCCCATTGATTTCAATAGGAAGGTGCGGTAAAGGAGCGGTATACGCACCGCTCCTTTACCGCTCTAAAGATGCGGCTTGCAGGAGATTTTTTTGTCTCCTGCCAGCGCACCGCCTCAGTGTGAAAGCCACTTCGGGTTATTAGCATGCAACTCACATCATTTATTTGATTTGGGACTTTTTTGTATGTTTATTTGGTTATATCTTTAAGAGTGTATATACAAATTTTTCTTAGTGTTTTGTCTTTTGCTTCATGGGTCATCATTTTCAATTAACAAGTCATTTATGTTATTGATGAGGTGTTTGCTCACATGCGATATTGTGTTTGCTCACTTTGACATGTATATCACTGGTGTCATTTTTTATTAATTCACTATACTGTTTATATTCCCTTTATTAAGTTTTATGTTCATTTTTTTTAGCGCTGTACCTACCCTTTTTGTATATGCTTTGAATTCTGTATCTGAATTTTGGTACTGGCAGCTTCTATTTCATTATATCACATTTATTTCACACTTTATTTTATCTAGCGCATTGTTCCCAAAAAATACATATATATATATATATATATATATTTTTTACACTTGCCGACTTATCAGTGCCCATTAGTGAAGGAGAAAACTTACTTATTTACAAAATTTTATAACAAACAAAAGAAAAACTTTTTTTTTTTCAACATTTCGTTATTTGTGTGCCAAAAAATAAAAACCCCAGCAGTGATCAAATGCCACCAAAAGAAAGCTCTATTTGTGGGAACAAAATGATAAAAATTTAGTTTGGGTACAGTGTAGAATGACCGCGCCATTGTCATTTAACCACTTCCATACTGGGCACTTATACAGCTTCCTGCCCAGACCAATTTTCAGCTTTCGGCGCTGTTGCACTTTGAATGACAATTGCGCGGTTGTGCTACACTGTACCCAAACTAAATTTTTATCATTTTGTTCCCACACATAGAGCTTTCTTTTGGTGGTATTTGATCACCTCTGCGATTTTTTTTTCTGCTAATTTTTTTTTAAAAAGACCGAAAATTTTGAAAAAAAAAAAAAAACATTTGTTTCAGTTACAAAACTTTGTAAATAAGTACGTTTTCTCCTTCACTGATGGGCACTGATGAGGCGGCGCGGATGGGCACTGATGAGGCGGCGCGGATGGGCACTGATGAGGCGGCGCGGATGGGCACTGATGAGGCGGCGCGGATGGGCACTGATGAGGCGGCGCGGATGGGCACTGATGAGGCGGCGCGGATGAGCACTGATGAGGCGGCCCGGATGGGCACTGATGAGGCGGCCCGGATGGGCACTGATGAGGCGGCCCGGATGGGCACTGATGAGGCGGCCCGGATGGGCACTGATGAGGCGGCCCGGATGGGCACCGATAGGCGGCACGGATGGGCACCGATAGGCGGCACGGATGGGCACCGATAGGCGGCACGGATGGGCACCGATAGGCGGCACGGATGGGCACCGATAGGCGGCACGGATGGGCACCGATAGGCGGCACGGATGGGCACCGATAGGCGGCACGGATGGGCACCGATAGGCGGCACGGATGGGCACCGATAGGCGGCACTGTACTGTAATGTGTTACTAATGGATGCCAATCAGTGCCAAACAATAATGCCTGCCAATCAGTGATGCCCATTGTGGGCACTGATTGGCATCCATTAGGGGCACTGATTGGCATCCCTGGTGGTCTAGGGAGGCATACCTGGTAATGGGCATCCCTGGTGGTCCAGTGGCATCCCTGGTGGTCCAGTGTGGGCATCCTCGGGGGGGGGGGGCTGTGCTGATAATTGATCAGCACAAACCCCCCCTGTCAGAGGAGCAGCCGATCGGCTCTCCTCTACTCGCGTCTGACAGACGCGAGTGAGGAAAAGCCGATTACTGGCTTTTCCTGTTTACATCGTGATCAGCCGTGATTGGATGCGGCTGATCACGTGGTAAAGAGTTTCCTAGATCGGTGTTGCGAGGTGTCAGACTGACATCCCGCAACAACGATCGCCGCGATGCGCGCCCCCGGGGGCGCGCAGCGGCTCAAAATCCTGAGGACGTCATATAACGTCCAGTCAGGATTTTGAAACCACTTTGCCGACGTCAATCCGCTATAGGGCGGGCGGCAAGTGGTTAAACAGCGACAGCGCTGAAAGCTGAAACATTGGCCTGGGCAGGAAGGGGGTGTAAGTGCCCCCCGGTAAGGAAGTGGTTAAAATAAAACGAAGGTAAAATATTTTCTTCGTTTTGGATGGAGAGGGATTAGAAACCTTGCCAGGTTACCCCAGTGAGCGGGGTGAAGCCGCCGGTGGAGGGTGTAGCAGTAGGGAGGAGTGGAGGAAGACTGAAGGAGTTACAGAGTCATCCCCGTACCGCTGAGGAGCGGTCATTGATTCATATTCATGCTCGTTATCTACCTAAGGGTAAGAGGCAGTGTGTTTGGGGGACGGTGGCGTTCTCTTCACTTATCTGATACCTCAAGACACATCCCTTTGGCTTATTTTGGACTTTTTAAAGTGAATTACATTTACATGTTTGTGCCAGTTGAGTCTGTGCCAGCAATATATTGTGGGTTCATGTTGGATTTCAAGCGCTTCACTGATTTTTCCATATATTCTACAGTGGAACCTCGGATTACGAGCATAACCCATTCCAGAAGAATGCTCGTAATCCAAAGTACTCGCATATCAAAGCGAGTTTCCTCATAGGAGTCAATGGAAACGAAAATAATTTGTTCCGCATTGACTTCAATGGTATGCAATACCGCATGCGGCCAGAGGTGCTGGAGAGCATCGGAAACGGCCGAAAAGGCCCGAGGACACCTCGGCTGACCTCTGCAAACCTCGGAAAGACTTCCTACCTGAGATTAGCCGAGGTCAGCCGAGCTGTCCTCGGGCCTTTCCGTGCATTTCCAAACGGCGATGTTCGGCTCTGCTCGGCTCCGGCGCCCCCCCACCCCACCTCAGGCCAAACGTGGTACTGCACACCGCTTTGGCCTGAATCTTGCTGGTTTTGCGAGACAACACTCGCAAACCGAGTTAGGATTTTTAAAACTACACAGCGCTCGTATTGTGAAACTCTCGTTAACCGCGTTACTCGCAATCCGAGGTTCCACTTCTATAATAAAACGTCTATTTGTATAACAAAGAATTGATATAAATAGCTCAAAAAAAACAAAACAAACAAACAAACAGGAGCCAGTTGACAAATGTATCAATATAAACACCTATTACCACTGAAGGGTGAACAGTCACCTGCATGAGGTCGGCATTTTCGAAGAATCTCCCGAGCGGCATGGGCTGGTTGCTGTCTTCATCGATGAACGGGGTGATGTCCGCACAGATTCCTTTCTTCTCCGGGTCTGAGACCACCAAACTGTCCCTGCTGTCATCTGACAATCGGCAGTAGGAAGAGTAATTGGTCCCATTGGATATTTGGCGATTGGTGAGGCGGGCGCTGACTTTCACCTTCGGGCACCTCCTGCTCCTGGGACGGTTGCTGGCCGTAGGCCGACTCTTGGCTCTTGCGTTTTTTTTGCCGGCTAGCTCCCGGTTTTGGTCACTTGTGCGGTTCTTGGAACGAGACCCATTATTGTCCATCTAGAAGAGAAGACAAAAATCCACTTCACAGAGGTGATAAAAAACAGACCAAAGGCCCAACTTTCCTCTCCATTGTTATAAAAACAGATCTCTCCAAACTAATAGCGCCCCGTCATTGGTGTCAGTGGGAGGCATGGCGCCCCGTCATTGGTGTCAGTGGGAGGCATGGCGCCCCGTCATTGGTGTCAGTGGGAGGCATGGCGCCCCGTCATTGGTGTCAGTGGGAGGCATGGCGCCCCGTCATTGGTGTCAGTGGGAGGCATGGCGCCCCGTCATTGGTGTCAGTGGGAGGCATGGCGCCCCGTCATTGGTGTCAGTGGGAGGCATGGCGCCCCGTCATTGGTGTCAGTGGGAGGCATGGCGCCCCGTCATTGGTGTCAGTGGGAGGCATGGCGCCCCGTCATTGGTGTCAGTGGGAGGCATGGCGCCCCGTCATTGGTGTCAGTGGGAGGCATGGCGCCCCGTCATTGGTGTCAGTGGGAGGCATGGCGCCCCGTCATTGGTGTCAGTGGGAGGCATGGCGCCCCGTCATTGGTGTCAGTGGGAGGCATGGCGCCCCGTCATTGGTGTCAGTGGGAGGCATGGCGCCCCGTCATTGGTGTCAGTGGGAGGCATGGCGCCCCGTCATTGGTGTCAGTGGGAGGCATGGCGCCCCGTCATTGGTGTCAGTGGGAGGCATGGCGCCCCGTCATTGGTGTCAGTGGGAGGCATGGCGCCCCGTCATTGGTGTCAGTGGGAGGCATGGCGCCCCGTCATTGGTGTCAGTGGGAGGCATGGCGCCCCGTCATTGGTGTCAGTGGGAGGCATGGCGCCCCGTCATTGGTGTCAGTGGGAGGCATGGCGCCCCGTCATTGGTGTCAGTGGGAGGCATGGCGCCCCGTCATTGGTGTCAGTGGGAGGCATGGCGCCCCGTCATTGGTGTCAGTGGGAGGCATGGCGCCCCGTCATTGGTGTCAGTGGGAGGCATGGCGCCCCGTCATTGGTGTCAGTGGGAGGCATGGCGCCCCGTCATTGGTGTCAGTGGGAGGCATGGCGCCCCGTCATTGGTGTCAGTGGGAGGCATGGCGCCCCGTCATTGGTGTCAGTGGGAGGCATGGCGCCCCGTCATTGGTGTCAGTGGGAGGCATGGCGCCCCGTCATTGGTGTCAGTGGGAGGCATGGCGCCCCGTCATTGGTGTCAGTGGGAGGCATGGCGCCCCGTCATTGGTGTCAGTGGGAGGCATGGCGCCCCGTCATTGGTGTCAGTGGGAGGCATGGCGCCCCGTCATTGGTGTCAGTGGGAGGCATGGCGCCCCGTCATTGGTGTCAGTGGGAGGCATGGCGCCCCGTCATTGGTGTCAGTGGGAGGCATGGCGCCCCGTCATTGGTGTCAGTGGGAGGCATGGCGCCCCGTCATTGGTGTCAGTGGGAGGCATGGCGCCCCGTCATTGGTGTCAGTGGGAGGCATGGCGCCCCGTCATTGGTGTCAGTGGGAGGCATGGCGCCCCGTCATTGGTGTCAGTGGGAGGCATGGCGCCCCGTCATTGGTGTCAGTGGGAGGCATGGCGCCCCGTCATTGGTGTCAGTGGGAGGCATGGCGCCCCGTCATTGGTGTCAGTGGGAGGCATGGCGCCCCGTCATTGGTGTCAGTGGGAGGCATGGCGCCCCGTCATTGGTGTCAGTGGGAGGCATGGCGCCCCGTCATTGGTGTCAGTGGGAGGAATGGCGCCCCGTCATTGGTGTCAGTGGGAGGAATGGCGCCCCGTCATTGGTGTCAGTGGGAGGAATGGCGCCCCGTCATTGGTGTCAGTGGGAGGAATGGCGCCCCGTCATTGGTGTCAGTGGGAGGAATGGCGCCCCGTCATTGGTGTCAGTGGGAGGAATGGCGCCCCGTCATTGGTGTCAGTGGGAGGAATGGCGCCCCGTCATTGGTGTCAGTGGGAGGAATGGCGCCCCGTCATTGGTGTCAGTGGGAGGAATGGCGCCCCGTCATTGGTGTCAGTGGGAGGAATGGCGCCCCGTCATTGGTGTCAGTGGGAGGAATGGCGCCCCGTCATTGGTGTCAGTGGGAGGAATGGCGCCCCGTCATTGGTGTCAGAGGGAGGAATGGCGCCCCGTCATTGGTGTCAGAGGGAGGAATGGCGCCCCGTCATTGGTGTCAGAGGGAGGAATGGCGCCCCGTCATTGGTGTCAGAGGGAGGAATGGCGCCCCGTCATTGGTGTCAGTGGGAGGAATGGCGCCCCGTCATTGGTGTCAGTGGGAGGAATGGCGCCCCGTCATTGGTGTCAGTGGGAGGAATGGCGCCCCGTCATTGGTGTCAGTGGGAGGAATGGCGCCCCGTCATTGGTGTCAGTGGGAGGAATGGCGCCCCGTCATTGGTGTCAGTGGGAGGAATGGCGCCCCGTCATTGGTGTCAGTGGGAGGAATGGCGCCACGTCATTGGTGTCAGTGGGAGGAATGGCGCCCCGTCATTGGTGTCAGTGGGAGGAATGGCGCCCCGTCATTGGTGTCAGTGGGAGGAATGGCGCCCCGTCATTGGTGTCAGTGGGAGGAATGGCGCCCCGTCATTGGTGTCAGTGGGAGGAATGGCGCCCCGTCATTGGTGTCAGTGGGAGGAATGGCGCCCCGTCATTGGTGTCAGTGGGAGGAATGGCGCCCCGTCATTGGTGTCAGTGGGAGGAATGGCGCCCCGTCATTGGTGTCAGTGGGAGGAATGGCGCCCCGTCATTGGTGTCAGTGGGAGGAATGGCGCCCCGTCATTGGTGTCAGTGGGAGGAATGGCGCCCCGTCATTGGTGTCAGTGGGAGGAATGGCGCCCCGTCATTGGTGTCAGTGGGAGGAATGGCGCCCCGTCATTGGTGTCAGTGGGAGGAATGGTCCCCCGTCATTGGTGTCAGTGGGAGGAATAGTGCCCCGTCATTGGGAGGAAGAGTGCCCCAAGGGTCAGATAAAAAGGTAAGAAAAGGGCCGCAGTGTGGAGATGACGGTTCTAAAGTCTACAGTGCTACAGCCATAATACTTACCGACTAGCAGCTATCAGAACCCCAACACATCCACTACAGAGTGCAGCACAGAGAAGAGAAAAAGACGGCCATTGTTTTATGAAGTGTTTCAGACGAGTTCTATGTACTAAGCATGTTACTGTGGCAGTTTTAGGGGGGTAGGTTACAGAAGAGTTAGGTGATCTCTTGGGGTAGCCGAGAATGAGCAACATTATGGAAGAAGAGGCCAGACAGATCTCTTATCATTCCTTACAACTACAAAAGCAGCAGTTTGTTACCCCCATATAAGCAGGACTTAAAGCAGGGGTCTCAAACTGGCGGCCCTGCAGCTGTTGCGAAACTACAAGTCCCATGAGGCATTGCAAGGGCGACAGTAACAAGCATGACTTCCACAGGCATGATAGGACTTGTAGTTTCGCAACAGCTGGAGGGCCACCAGTTGGAGACCCCTGACAAAGTAAACTTCTCACGTTCTCGATTCTCTAAACAGGTTCTCTTGAGTAAGACCCTCCCCTTCCCTCCTCTCCTCTCCCCTTCACTTGATTCTTGCCCTCATCCAGGTCACCCAGTTTGCCAACTAGAACCTTTGGAATACCCAGTACTTCCAGGTATGGGGGAGAGCATGTGACCACCTCCCTTTCCTGCCAGCATGCAGTACACAGTCCCTGAGCAGCCATTCTCAGAGCACTGTCACATGGGGGGCGGGGCATTGGTAGGAATCTTAAAGCTGAACTCTAGGAATTCAGTCACTTTGGAGAATGTTCTGGAATATTAAGGGTAGAGTCCATTCCACCTTGTGGACTTCTCTCTCCAACTTACATCTGACAGTTTTATGAAGCTCGGGGAGGATAGCTATGGCTGCAATCCCAGCAGTCTGACTCTGGACCTTCTGGTCTCAGCTATAGCAGCTGCAGAGTCGTTTTTCCCATTCTCTCTTTCTGCCCAATCACAGAGCGCTTTGTATTATATGAAGCTATTCACAAAATACAAAGGCTTCTGTGAAGGGGCAGCAGAGGGTAGAGGGGCAGGCACAGCTTTGGTGTGTGAGAAGGCAGCGTCTCTCCAGAGTATAGCGATAGCCGTGCTCCCGGGCTCCATAAAATTGTTTGATGTAAAGAAATAAGACCACAAGAGGAGTACAGGGGGCGCCAACTAAAAGCAGCATTAAAAACAATCTCTCTCTTAAAAAAACAATTGGTAACTCACTGTGTAAAAACATGATATGCCCATCAAATACAGATGCCCCTCTGGGGCGTTGCAGCCTGTTAGTGGGTTATTCTTTGATGGATCTTTCATGCGACCACCGGCATAGGGGATGGACGCTGATCAGACGAATCCAAAAAAGTCCCGGAACCACCTTGGCGCGCATGTGCGGTGCAGAAGTGGAAGTGACGTCACAGGAGGATGACCTGAGGCTAAGGGGTGTGGCTACGCGTTTCAGGGCTTGAGAAAGGATGCTCCCGGCATATGCATTTATTAAGCGTACCTTGTTTTTACAGTGTCTTTTTTAGAGTGTTTTCATGCTACACTTATTTAGCGCCACCTGTTGTCCTCTTCTATGCTTTGCAGAGATCATTCCTGTCTCTCGGAGGAGCTGCCACTTGTACTTATTATTCCTGTATAGTGATTGACTTTTCCCAATGGACTCTGGCAATATCCCTTACATCCAATATCTCTCATTACACCCAGCGGGCATGTTTTCCTTCCTGCACCAATCAATCATGCTCTCCAAGTCCACAAGGTGGCATGCACCTCATCGGATGCAACTCATAGCATGGCTGCACATTTTTACAGATTGCCTGAATTCCTCGAGTTCAGCCTTAACCCTTTTCGCTGTCAGTACACCATACAGACCTGACATCAGGGGGGGGGGGGTCACACATAATCCAGTGGCTGCAGCCGTCGCGCCCCCCCCCCCACCTTACGGTGTACTGACAGCAGGTTCGTACGGTGTACTGACAGCGAAAGGGTTAAAGCTGAACTCCAGGAATTCAGCCAATCTGTAAAAATGTGCAGCCATGCTATGAGTTACATCCAATGAGGTGCATGCCACCTTGTGGACTTGGAGAGCATGGTTGATGGTACAGGAAGGAAAACACGCCCGCTGGGTGTAATGAGAGATATTGTTAGAGTCCATTGGGAAAAGCCCATCACTATACAGGAATAATAAATCAGACAAGGCGATTCCTGCCCGTCAGGTGGAAGCATTTAGGTGGCTGCTCCTCCACCCAACTGCTTCCACCCCCACTGATAATGGCAGACCCCGCCCCCCACACATGTATCCCAGGCTCTGCTTCCCCATCTGCGGGCCTGAGACTGACATAGTGCGTGCCGCCGGATAGGTGGGTGGGAGCAGAATGGACTCACATCTGCTCTCCTCCCCTCCTTGTTGCTGACCCAGAAGGCAACGTGTATGACGTCACTTCCTGTTCCGCCTCTCGGTGTCCCCGGCCAGCATACCCGGAATAGAATGTATGGCAAAGCGATCTGCACTGTAATACATTCCGTGGAGACGCTGGGGGGTCCTTTAAACCTCGGATGTCTCACCAAAAAATCATCACAAAGGGGACTTTTTGTCTCCTATGTGAGGACAAAAAAATAAATATGTAAATAGTAAAAAATGTAAGTTACACCCAACCACATAAAATACCCCCCCAAATTTTTTTTAGTCCCCCCCGCACTCCCACATATGAACATAAACGCACGCACGGGGGCGCCTACGCTAAATTGATGACCTTTAAAGCATCCCCCCTATAGAAAATATTGGGTACTGAAGTTTGTCGCCATTTCACAGGCGCACTCAATATTAAAGGTTGGACACGTTGGGTATCCATTTACTCGGTGCCAAACGCATCTTTTATAGTTTACCAAAAAACAGGCTCATTTATTGCGTTTTTGTGCCCTAAAATACATTTTTGTTTTATTTTTTTAAAGAAATTTTACCTTTGCGGTAATATCGTGTGACATACAAAAAAAAAAAAAAATGCAACTACACTGTACCACTATTTATATTTTCCAGGGTGTCTGCTTTCAGAAAGTATTTAATGTTTGGTTTTTTTTGGGGGGGGGGGGGGGTTATGTAATCTCCGCCCACCGCTGCAAAAATTAAAAGCCAGCAGCTACACACTGTCCACATACTGTACAAATACTGCAGCTGCTGACTTTTAATAATCGGAGGCACTCGCCTGTCCTGGAGTCCAGCGATGTTGGCCCCGCTGCTCATGTTTCCATCAGCTGTCGGGTGCTGCCGCCTCCATTGCGAGTACGACCTCTTCACACTGAGGCACTTTTGCAGGCAAAAATAGCGCCTGCAAAGCGCCCTGAAAGAGCCGCTGCTGTCTGTCCAGTGTGAAAGCCCCGAGGGCTTTCACACTGGAGCGGTGCGCTGGCAGGACGGTAAAAAAAGTCCTGCTAGCCGCATCTTTGGAGTGGTGAAGAAGCGTTGTGTATAACGCTCCTCCTGCCCATTGAAATGAATGGGCACCGCAGCTATACCGCCGGCAAAGCGCTGCTGCAGCGGCGCTTTGCGGGTGGTTTTAACCCTTTTTTGGCCGCTAGCGGGGGTTAAAAGTGCCCCGCTAGCGGCCGAATACCCCCACAAATACAACAGTAAAGTGACGCTAAAAATATCAGTGCTTTACCGCCGACGCCCCAGTGTGAAAGGGGCCTAAGGGAACCCCGCAGTGTAGCCTTACGGCTTCACGCCGGGAACCCTACTGCACATGCGGCTCCGCTCCTCTCTCCTACTGGTCCGGCGGCTGGGGAAGGAGCCCGGGCTGTGACGTCAATACACGCAGCTCCCGGAAGTGGGAACAGGATACCTTTGAAAGACAGATAATCCCCCCCCCCCCCAAAAGGTGCCAGATGTGGCACCGGGGGGGTGAGTACAACAAGGGGAAGTTACACTTCTGGGTGAAACTCCACTTTAACAGGCCTAAAAAAATACAAAAATGTCTCTGGCTGTGAAAGGGTTAAAGTGTTAGCCATGTAAAGATTCTGAATGTGCACTGAATGAGACAGGTTCACGTTAAATTGGAGACATACACACCCCCCCCCGCGCCATAAAATATCGTCACTCACTGAGCTACTCTTTGCGGCATTCTTGTCAGATGGACGGGATTCGGCTTCGCTGTCGGAGTTCTGCCCCGCGGAGCAATTCTTGGCCTTCTGGCGAGCCGAGCATCGCACGCCCTCTGTGAGCTGAAAGGAAACATTTCCAGGAGTTATTCCCATTTCCATGGCGGGATAAATCCGCTAATACATCCCGCCGTATTACCGGCCAATCTATGCTAAAGAACACAGTGTGCGTCTGTAACAGGCCAACAGTATACAGAGGGAAAATTCAGATTGTCTCCCCTGCAGATTGTGTAAGTTTGCCCACTTACAAAGAAATGAAGGGTCTATAATATTTATCAAAAGTGTATTTTATATGACAGACAGAATATCAACCAAAAATCCAGAAAAAACACGATACAAATGTTATAAATGGAGTAAAATAAGTATTTGATCCCCGACCAACCAACAATAATTCTGCCCCCACAGACTGGCTACAGGAGGTGCTCATGTGGTACACAGATTAGTCCTGTCAATGTAAGAAGGTTCTCCTAACGACAACTCGTTATGTGTATAAAACAGGGCTTGACAAATTTGCTTAGAATCTAGGAGCCAACTGAAAAAGTTAGGAGCCAGTTTTTTAAATACGCTGCCCAGCGCCCAGAACTGCATGTCTGGGCCGTTGGGCAATAAGAATTGCTCACGCCTGATCTTAAGCGAAAAAAGACAGAATATTTAAAAAGACAAAACTTGTTTTTTAGAAGATTTTGCAAGTAAGTTATTTTTCTCCTTCACTTATGTGCGCTGATAGGCTGTACTAATGGGCACTGACAGGCAGCGGCTGTGTTGTCACAGTGGCTGCGTTTGATGGGGCACAGTGGCTGCGTTTGATGGCTGCGTTTGATGGGGCACAGTGGCTGCGTTTGATGGGGCACAGTGTTTGATGGGGCACAGTGGCTGCGTTTGATGGGGCACAGTGGCTGCGTTTGATGGGGCACAGTGGCTGCGTTTGATGGGGCACAGTGGCTGCGTTTGATGGGGCACAGTGAGGCTGCAATTGATGTTTTTTTTTTTTAGTTTGTTTGCGCCCCCCCAAAAAAAAAAATTGAGCACCAGCCGCCAATGACTTGGGCAGTGGAGTTCTGCCACTGGTCAGCAAGCAGGCCTGTGCTATACATACACATAGGCTGACAGAGCATGCTGGGGCTTGTAGTGCACCATACCAGGGAAATCCCAGCAGGCTGCTGTGTTGGTAGGGGGCACTGGAGGTGACAACACACTCTCTCTTCATGACTGAGCCACCTGTGTGCTGCTTTCTTTTTAATCAGGAAGAAAGTTTGTCCTGGATAGCTGTGGATCCCCTGTGGAGGGTTGCAAACTTGCATCATCCATGGTACATACACGCTGATCTTTCATCCACTATCTAGCTGCAGGCTCCTGGACTTTCCCTTTGCAAGGCAAGGAGCTGCCAGGGATTGGAGTGTGGGCGGGGCTGCTGGTACACACAGGAGAAGAAGATCCTGCTCTCTCTATCTCTTTTCTCTCCTGTACGAGGAGGAGGGGGGTGGGCTGTCAGTGCGGGGTCTGGGCAGTGTGACAGAGTCAGAGAGTAAGGCCCCATGCACACGAGACGCTGTTATTTGCTGTTGAACGCGCGTTCAGAGGCAGTTGGACGCTTTTTTCAACTGCTCCTGAACCCATTCAATGTTATCCTATGTGTCCATGCACACACTCTCGTTTTTTGGCGTTTACAAGCAGTTGCGTTTAACCTCGTTTTTCCAGAAGCAAAAAAATGGGTTCAGAGGCAAAAGTTTTCCACGTTTCAGACGCTAAACGCTGCTAAACGCGGCTAAACGCGGTGCCGGCGTTTTGCCGCGTTTGCGTTTATAAGCGTTTTTAAAGGTGACCTATTTTTTAACATTAGAAATCTCAAAAATGATGGCAAATGATGAAAAACTATTAAAAAATATAAAAGAAAACTGTAATTGCTTGCATTGCATTGTGGACAATCCACAACTTGTGGCAGGTGATGTGGCCAGGTGTTGTGGCCAGGTGACGTGGCAAGTGGACAATCCACAGCTTGTGGCAGGTGACGTGGCAGGTAACGAGGCTAGTTGACGTGGCCAGGTGACGTGGCAAGTGGACAATCCACAACTTGTGGCAGGTGACGTGGCCAGGTGACGTGGCAAGTGGACAATTCACAACTTGTGGCAGGTGACGTGGCACGTGATGTGGCCAGGTGACGTGGAAAGTGGACAATCCACAACTTGTGGCAGGTGACGTGGCTAGATGACGTGGCAGGTAATGTGGGCAGGTAACATAGCTAGGTGACGTGGCCAGGTGACGTGGAAAGTGGACAATCCACAACTTGTGGCAGGTGACGTGGCCCGTGATGTGGCCAGGTGACATGGCAAGTGGACAATCCACAACTTGTGGCAGGTGACGTGGCAAGTGGACAATCCACAACTTGTGGCAGGTGACGTGGCAAGTGGACAATCCACAACTTGTGGCAGGTGACGTGGCCCGTGATGTGGCCAGGTGACATGGCAAGTGGACAATCCACAACTTGTGGCAGGTGACGTGGCAAGTGGACAATCCACAACTTGTGGCAGGTGATGTGGCAGGTGACGTGGCAAGTGGACAATCCACAACTTGTGGCAGATGATGTGGCAAGTGACACGCTAAATACAAGTACACTGCGGCTCTCTCAGCTGCTGCTACTCACTCTGGTCTCACAAACTGGCTGAAATGGTTAAAATTTACTGTTTTTTGAGCTTAGGGAGGGTCTATGATGAAACGCTTATAAACACAAACGCGGTAAAACGCCGCTAAACGCGGCCGCAAACGCGGCAAAACGCGCGTTTATAAACGCCGGTTTCAGCGTTTAAAAACATGTGTTCAGCAGAGTTTGCACCTGCGTCTCGTGTGCATGGGGCCTAAGACGCTCTCTGCTCATAAATGCAGCCAGCAACCCTGGAGTGATATCCCGGGCTTCTGGATTTTGGAGGTGGGCGGGCAGTGAGAGCAAGCCGCGCTCATCACAGCATCGTCCACCAGAGGGCGCTGGTTTGCAGAAAGCGTGCATTTTCTCTCCAGTAGGCCACAAAGCCGGGGCCTCAATTTTGGTCAGCCCAGGCGCCAGGATGCGATTTCCAGTCGCAATTGCGACCTGGCGCCTGGGTTTTGTTGAAGCCTGGTATAAAAGACACCTGTCCACAGAATCTCTTTCCTCCAATCACACCTCACCATCATGGGGGAGACCAAAAGATCTGTCAGAGGACTTCGGGGAGAAGATTGGAGACCTGCACAAGGCTGGAATGGGCTACAAGACCATCAGCAAGAAGCTTGGTGAATAGGAGACAAATGTTGGAGAAATTATTCACAAATAGAAAAAATACAAAATAACCATCAATCGCCCTCGGTCTGGAGCTCCATGTAAGATTTTGCCTCATGGGGTGAGGATGGTCATGAGAAAAGTGAGGGATCCGCCCAGAACTACACGGGAGGAGCTTGTGAAGGATCTCAAGGCAGTTGGGACCAGTCACCAAACACACCATTGGTAACAAAATACACCGCCATGGACTGAAATCCTGCAGCCCCCGCAAGGAAGACACATGTACAGCCCATCTGAAGTCTCGCAATGAACATCTAAATGATTCAGAGAAGGATTGGGGAGAAAGTTCTGAGGTCAGATGAGACCAAAATTCAGCTTTTTGGCATCAACTCGACTCGCCGTGTTCGGAGGAAGAAAAATGGTGACTATGACCCTAAGAACTCCATCCCTACAGTCACACGGAGGGGGAAACATGGGGCTTTTTCTCTGATAAAGGTCCAGGCCGACTTTGCCGCATTGAGGGGCCAATGGACGGGGCCGTGTATTGTAAGATCTTGGATGAGAACCTTCTTCCCTCAGCCAGAACACTGAAGATGGGTCATGGATGGGTCTTGCAGCATGACAATGACCCAAAATATACCGCCAAGGTAACAAAGGAGAGTCTCAAGAAGAAGCACATTAAAGTCCATGGAGTGGCCTAGCCAGTCTCCAGACCTTAATCCTATAGAAAATTTATGGAGGGAGCTGAAACTTTGAGTTGCCAAGTGACAGCCAAGAAACCTTAAAGATTTAGAGAAGATCTGTAAAGAAGAGGAGCAAAATCCCTCCCGAGATGTGTGCGATCCTGATCACCACCTAAAAGAAACGTCTGACCTCTGTGCTTCCCAACAAGGGTTTCTCCACCAACTACTAAGGGGAGCAAATACCGTATATACTCGAGTATAAGCCGAGTTTTTCAGCACATTTTTTTTGTGCTGAAAATGTCCCCCTCGGCTTATACTCGAGTCACATTTTTGCGCCTGATCTCCTGGATTTTGGGGACCCGGTACCAGCTGGCCGTAGGTCCCCAGGACCCCAAACTTGGCACACATGTAGCCCCACTCTTCCTATGCAAGTGTGCAAAGTTTGTCTGGGGGACCTACGGCCGGGGAGCACCAATTTTTCAAAGCCGGGCACCCCTTCCATAGACTCCCATGTTAAATGGTAATTTCTCTGGTGATTTTGGGGACCCGGTCCCGGCCGGTCGTGGATTGCCTGTACCCGAAACTTGGCACACATGTAGCCCCACTCTTCCTCTACAAGTGTGCAAAGTTTTTCATCTGGGGGACCTATGGCCGGGGAGCACCGATTTTTCAAAGACGGGCACCCCTTCTATAGACTCCCATGTTAAACGTCAGTCTAGTCATAGGCACAGTGAGGCATGCAGATGGACACCCTAGGCTTATACTCGAGTCAATACGTTTTCCCAGTTTTTTTGTGGTAAAATTAGGTGCCTCGGCTTATATTCGAGTATATACAGTACTTATTTTACTCACTGAACTGCAACTCCATTTATAACATTTGTATTGTGTTTTTTGGTTGATATTCTGTCTACATCATATAAAATACACCTATGATAAAAATGATAGACCCTTCATTTCTTTGTAAGTGGGGGAACTTACCCAATCTGCAGGGGAGACAATCAGTATTTCCCCCCCACTGTAAAATCAGAGCGGAGAGAACCAAGACACATCTCCAAGCCGGACTGCGGCGCTCTTCTCTTCAGACAGCCATTGTCATCAGACAGCGGCCACACAAAAAAAAAAACGAATGTTGTCTGCATAAAGCTGAACTCCAAGCAAATTGATAAATACAAAACAGGAGCCAAAGGATTTGTAATTCTGATTAGCTAATCTTGTGATCCAGGCACCCCTGTCACAAAGCACAGCCAGATCCTAGACCATCACACAGACAGAAGTGCATTTAAAGTGGACCTTAAAGTGGGCATTTTTTTCTCCATGAATAAATTCCTGACGTGTCACAATATACAGTGACATTTTTTTAACAAAAAGCTTCACCTTCTATCAGTAACCCTCTAGCCAACGCCGATCAGCCATAACATTCTGACCACTGAAAGGTGAAGTGAATAACATTGATTATCTGGTTACAATGGCACCTGAAAATGGATGGGTGGGCAGCAAGTGAACATGTTGTCCTTGAAGTTGATTTAACGAAAGCAGAAAAAAAACGGGCAAGTGTAAGAATTTGAGGGACTTTGACACGGACCAAATTGTAATGTCTAGACCAGGGGTCTTCAAACTTCTTAAACAAAGTCAGACTTTAGGGGGGCCGGACTGTGGCCAGGGTAAGTAGAAAATGTCCTGGTGTCAGTGGGAATAAACAATGCCCCGTCTTTGGTATTAGGGGGGGGGGGGTAGTGGCCCATCACGGATGTCAGTGGAAGGAATAGTATCCCATCGTTGGTGCCAGAGGCAGGAATTATCCCCCATTGTTAGTGTCAACAAGATGAATAGTGCCCCAAGGGCCAGATAAAGTCATTGCCAAAAATGCACCTTTTTCATTTTCCCAGTCTGCAGTGGTCAGAACAGACCAATAGGGCTCATTGAAAGAGATGGAGAGGGAAGGCTCATTGGCGGAGGTGGGGAGGGAAAGCTCATTGGCGGAGGTGGGGAGGGAAGGCTCATTGGCGGAGGTGGGGAGGGAAGGCTCATTGGCGGAGGTGGGGAGGGAAGGCTCATTGGCGGAGGTGGGGAGGGAAGGCTCATTGGCGGAGGTGGGGAGGGAAGGCTCATAGGCGGAGGTGGGGAGGGAAGGCTCATAGGCGGAGGTGGGGAGGGAAGGCTCATTGATAGAGGTGGGGAGGGAAGGCTCATTGATAGAGGTGGGGAGGGAAAGCTCATTGGTGGAGGTGGGGAGGGAAGGCTCAAAGCTCATTGGTGGAGGTGGGGAGGGAAAGCTCATTGGTGGAGGTGGGGAGGGAAAGCTCATTGGTGGAGGTGGGGAGGGAAGGCTCATTGGTGGAGGTGGGGAGGGAAGGCTCATTGGTGGAGGTGGGGAGGGAAGGCTCATTGGTGGAGGTGGGGAGGGAAAGCTCATTGGTGGAGGTGGGGAGGGAAGGCTCAAAGCTCATTGGTGGAGGTGGGGAGGGAAAGCCCATTGGTGGAGGTGGGGAGGGAAGGCTCAAAGCTCATTGGTGGAGGTGGGGAGGGAAAGCTCATTGGTGGAGGTGGGGAGGGAAAGCTCATTGGTGGAGGTGGGGAGGGAAAGCTCATTGGTGGAGGTGGGGAGGGAAGACTCATTGGTGGAGGTGGGGAGGGAAGGCTCATTGGTGGAGGTGGGGAGGGAAGGCTCATTGGTGGAGGTGGGGAGGCTCATTTGATGGAGGTGGGGAGGGAAGGCTCATTGATGGAGGTGGGAGGGAAGGCTCATTGATGGAGGTGGGGAGGGAAGGCTCATTGATGGAGGGAAGGCTCATAGGTGGAGGTGGGGAGGGAAGGCTCATTGATGGAGGTGGGAGGGAAGGCTCATTGATGGAGGTGGGGAGGGAAGGCTCATTGATGGAGGGAAGGCTCATTGATGGAGGGAAGGCTCATAGGTGGAGGTGGGGAGGGAAGGCTCATTGATGGAGGTGGGGGAGGGAAGTCTGGCCCATGTAGTCTGATCCAATAAAAGAGCTGCTGGAGCTCAAGTTGCTGGAAAAGTGAATGCTGCTTCTGATAGAAAAGGTGTCAGAATACACAGATCATCGCAGGTTGTTGTTTATGGGGCTGTGTAGCCGCAGACCGGTCCGGGCATCCATGCTGACCCGTGCCCACAGCCAGAAGTGCCTATATCGGCATGTGAGCATCAGAAGTGGACCACGGAGCAATGGAAGGTGGTGGCCTGGTCCGATGGATCACGTTTTCTTTTACATCATGTGGATGGTCGGGTGCGTCACTTACCTGGGGAAGAGATGGCACCAGGATGTAGTATGGGAAGAAGGCAAGCTAGCAGAAGCTTAAAGGATCTGCTACTGACGGATTGGTGCCAGATACCACAGCATACCTTCAGAGGTCTAGTAGAGTCCATGCCTCGACGGGTCAGGGCCGTTTTTGTGGCAAAAGGGGGACCCACTCAATATCAGGTGAGTGGTCATAATGTTATGGCTGAATGGTGTATATGTGATAGCAAACGAGTGGGCTTTTATTCCAAGCTGCCGCAGATGCCTGGCTCAGGCTGTCTGAGGTTGTTTGACACACTCCTGGCACTATGCCCGAGCTGTCGAATTTGGCCACAAAAGTGGAAACACTTGAAGTCGGGGTTCCTCCTCACCATACAATTATTAGAAAGGTTCCTCTGGCAGAAAAGGCCGGTCTAAAGTATTTGAGATTCTATATAAAAATGTATTTCTAGGAAAGTGCTATAAAAATGTAGATTTATCAATCCCAACAGAAATGTACATGTAGAGGAAATAAAAACAGTTAAGTTAACCTTAGAGAGCGGCAGTCCTGCTACATACAGGACGTGTCTCTGCCCTGTATGGAGGGAAATCCACTGACTGCAGATGAGGTGTACGGCCGTCACTGTCCATTCAGCACCACCGAGCACCGCACATCACAGGACACATTCCGGAATTTTATTATATAGAGTACTGAGGTCTAAGAGAACGGTTTTCTTGTGTCCCAGATCAACCAGACTCTCTGGGGTCATCCTGAACCTCTCCGAGCTCATACTGGAACCTCTCCCAGCTCATACTGGAACCAAGACAGGGAGAGGGAGGCACTGGCTGGTGGCCATGGGAAGAGATCCTCGTTCTTCACACAGCGGATGATCGTAATTCACATCACTCCGATTTCACTGGAACAACCAATCTCCTCACCATCAATCTTCATATCTGAGATTGGTGACTACACAATACACACCACCACTCTGGAATAACACTATTACCACCGATACATCCATTACCAACCAACTGTAGCCGTACGTCACCGGCACTTCTATTACCCCATCAACTTACCAATATCACCAACTCTTCACCCCCCACAAACTTTATTACTGCCTTTGCTCACCCTGAACCCCACCAACCCCTCCATAACCCCGATATTCATACCCCACCAACCCCTCCATTACCCCAATATTCATACCCCCCAACCCCTCCATTACCCCAATATTCATACCCCACCAACCCCTCCATTACCCCAATACTCATACCCCACCATTACCCCAATATTCATACCCCACCAACCCCTCCATTACCCCGATATTCATACCCCACCAACCCCTCCATTACCCCGATACTCATACCCCACCATTACCCCAATATTCATACCCCACCAACCCCTCCATTACCCCGATATTCATACCCCACCAACCCCTCCATTACCCCGATACTCATACCCCACCATTACCCCAATATTCATACCCCACCAACCCCTCCATTACCCCAATATTCATACCCCACCAACTCCTCCATTACCTCAATATTCATACCCCACCAACTCCTCCATTACCTCAATATTCATACCCCACCAACTCCTCCATTACCTCAATATTCATACCCCACCAACTCCTCCATTACCCCAATATTCATACCCCACCAACTCCTCCATTACCTCAATATTCATACCCCACCAACTCCTCCATTACCTCAATATTCATACCCCACCAACTCCTCCATTACCCCAATATTCATACCCCACCAACTCCTCCATTACCCCAATATTCATACCCCACCAACTCCTCCATTACCCCAATATTCATACCCCACCAACTCCTCCATTACCCCAATATTCAAACCCCACCAACCCCTCCATTACCCCAATATTCATACCCCACCAACTCCTCCATTACCCCAATATTCAAACCCCACCAACCCCCCCCCCCATTACCCCAATATTCAAACTCCACCAATCCCTCCATTACCCCAATATTCATACCCAGAAAACTCCACTATTACCCCAACATTCATACCCCCACCAACTCATCTGTTAGCCTTTTTATTCACTCAGAACATTATGTATTTCTCCATTACCTAGTAAACTCCTCAATTACCCCTACACTCAACTAAAAGCCTCAGACTCCTCGAATATTCTCATACTCACCCTGAAGGGTTCTCTAGGACAGTGGTTCTCAACCCTGTCCTCAAGTACCCCCAACGGGTCATGTTTGCAGGTTTTCCTTTATCTTGCACAGGTGCTTTAAAGTGGTTGTAAACCCTTTACAACCACTTTAACCTACAGGTAAGCCTAGATCAGGGTTTGACAAATTTGCTTGGAATCTAGGAGCCAGCTAAAAAAGTTAGGAGCCATTTTTTTTTAACGACCAATGCGTGCAGAAGCGAACGCATACGTGAGTAGCACCCGCATATCAAAGCAGCGTTTTAACCACACGTGAAGTATCGCCGCGATCGGTAGAGAGAGAGAGCGAGCAATAATTCTAGCCCTAGATATCCTCTAACTCAAAACATGCAACTTGTAGAATTTTTTAAATGTCGCCTATGGAGATTTTAAAGGGTAAAAGTTTGTCGCCATTCCACGAGCGGACGCAATTTTGAAGCGTGACATGTTGGGTATCAAATCTACTCAGCGTAACATTACCTTTCACAATATAAAAAAAAAAAAAATTCGGCTAACTTTACTGTTGTCTTATTTTTTAAATTAAAAAAAAGTGTATTTTTTTCCTCAAAAAAAAGTGCGCTTGTAAGACCACTGCGCAAATACGGTGTGACAGAAAGTATTGCAACGACCGCCATTTTATTCTCTAGGGTGTTAGAATAAAAAATATATATATAATTGTAGCGCTGTCACTCACTCTCCCTCTTTCCCTTCTTGATGAACGGCTTGTGTCTAGGAGTACTTGGGAGAGGAGCGTGCAGGAACGCTACGCCAAGCTCTCCACTCGTATGTATAAGAGGTTTGAGCTGATTGGCTGATTTGCCACCCGGGTCTGTCCACTGCATACGAAGCCTCAGTTACACCATGGAAACGTGTCCGAAAATGATAGAGCCCCACACCAATCGAAAGTCCAACACTCCTTTATTTTCTTTACAATACGGTGAACACACTCAGTTGAACTTTCAATGACAGACGAACATGAGGGTGTGGGAACGAGTAGGCCCAGGCACAACTGAACTCTCCTATTCCTTTTCTAGTGAATAGGCCTGGCGCACGGTCTCTGCCACCGACCGTGAGTTTTGGTCTCTGCCACAGACCGGGTGAACCGTTGAGGCCCCTGCCACAGGCCTAATAGCAGGCCCCTGCCACTGACCTGATTGGAATAGCTGGACCGCTGCCACCGGTCATAGAACGTGAACTGAATTTCCTTTTTGATCTTGGCCCCTGTTCGGGAAAGATATCCCTCCGGGCGGTCTCCAGAGGTTCACCCGGCACTGGCAATCTGCTGCACCAGGTGAGTCCCTCCTCCGGTCCCTTACGCCACTGAATTCGGGTGCCCCACTCCCGGGGCCCCCTAGGATGATCCCTCCCTCACGGGACCCCAGCGGAAGGTACTGGGCCCCAGGCCTCTGGCCGAGTACCTCACCCCAGACTGAAGGTGTCTGGGATGGAACACGAACTCCGGGTGTCCAGGCCTAGGCCGCCTGGACACCTACCGCAAACTGCAGCCCTCAGGCTGAAGGTGCCCGGGACTCCAACCAACTCGTGGTGAAGATGTCCGCCCCCTTATACCCTCCCCCAGCAAGCACGGTGGGTTCCCCGCCCCGCCGTACAAGTGCTGTGAGAGAGGCCACAAAGGGTACGGCACTGCAGTGATGGTTCAACCCCAGTCCAAAGTGACAGCGCCACCTGCTGGGCCGCAGGGAACCATGCATCACTGGTGTCCTCACCAGTTTTAAAAGTACATACCCGCTACACACTCCCCCCTTTTATTTGACACTGGTCCCCAGTGTCTGGAGCAAACCATGCCCAAAAAGGGCTATCATAGCCTGATCCAGAAACCAACTAACGAATTAAAAAAAAAAAAAAAAGAGAAAAATATTTTTTTGAAAGCTAACCAACAGTTGTGCCTGAACCTGTCATAAAAGGGAAGGAAGGAAACAAACAACACAACACATTATCAGAATCACATGTTCACAACAACATTCCCTTACACCCATCCTGACTAAGACCCACCCCATTCTCAGTGGTCTTGATGAGATGTTCTTCTGCAGAGGGGAAAAAGAACGTTAGACACACATATCCCTGACACATAGGTTTGTGTAAGAATGAAAGAACCTCTCTGTAGAGAAGTCCTTTCCTTCTTTGAGTGTGTGAGTGAACAGTGAATATCGATGCGCAACACTGCCACCTGGTGACAGTGCCACGGTAACAACACTGGTTGAAAATCTTCTTCTCTTTTCTACACTAACTACCCCAAAGTCCATGATCACTTTGCGGGATGGAAGAATGAAGAACAACAACGGGAACAGTCCTTCAATTCCTCCAGAGAGCACAAGCACCCATAATACGGGTACAGTCACTGGGTTTTCCCGGGAAACAACCCCGGAAAGTTCAGTAGCAACAGATCATCAGCAAGGAGTCTTTTCTCCTACAAGTAGAACCTGGGATGCGGCAAGACAAGCGGCTTGAGATGCTTATTCACAGTCTCTATGTGATATTCAACATCCTCCCCCTCTTTCCGTCGGATCAACACTTTGTCAGCATGGATGTGCCGACCCAACATCCACTCTGCTTTACAGTCCTTGAACCGCTGAGCACCTTTAGGGGAACATGCAAGGTACCTGCGGGCATGTGGGACCTGGAGGTGCATCCACACAAATTTGTCATACCAGCGGTTCCGGCAGACTTCCACTTCATACAGAAGCTCCTTAGGCAAATACGGGTACTCCCATCCATATTCAGTAGCAACTTTTTGACCGAAGAGACGCTGAAGCCTTGCCAGCGGAGGCATGGTGGCCCGGTCCCCCTCGCCTGGTTGGACGATGGCGTCTGGGTGACGAGGTGCCTTGACCACCTCCACTCTAGGCCTAGCCGGCCGCAACAACAACCTCTTTTCCCCGGTGCCAGATGCAGGTGGCACCGGAGGTAGAAAGGCAGACTGGGGACAGGATCCCTCCTCAGGCGCTGGTGCCTCCACCCGGGGTGTACTATCCCCTGTAGACATGGGTGGATCCCTGACTTTTTGGGACGAGGAGAGAGGCATCTTGTCCCAGCCCTTCTTAGCGAAAAGTTCATCTATGATGACATCGTCTCCCAGATCGGAGAATGATTCCAGGTCGGAGGTGTCACACTCCTCCGCGGGCAAGTAGCCTCTAGTGGAGGCTGAATTGCTACCTCCCGCGGGCACACAGGGCCGTGACTCCCCGACACCTCCGTCCCAACACCAAGTCCCTTTGTCTGGCTTACCTTGGCCCAAAGTTGAGAAGGGATGTCTGGGACTCTTCCTACCGGATCCATCCAGGGCGGGCGTAGGCAAGCAGGGTGATCCACCGCGACCGTTGGACGGGGCAACCAAACCGGTCTTCCTCTTAGGTGGTGGACGCTGGGAAGCAGTGGCGACCGAGTCAGCATCCTCGGATTTCTCCCGTATCTCTGTGATTGCGACCTCCTCTGCGGTCGCTGCAGTGCGCACAGGGATGGCTGTAAAAGCAGCGATTCCTCCTTCATGAGTGGTGTGGCCTGTAGCACGGTTGAGATAGATAGTTCTGGGTTTTTCAATGGTTGGCTCCACCTCAAAAAAGAACTCTCCGCAGGCCTCGCAGTGTCCAAAGGGCTTTAGCTGACACACCAGTCCCAAACCCAGGGCCTCAATGTCCATGCACGAGTACAGGGCGAATCGTCCCTGGGGCTTTAGCCGAATCCCTGTATCCGTTATAGGAGCAGCAGTAGTCAAACTCATGGTAGTGGGATAAATAGGAATCCACGATGCATTGGTGAACATGGCGACTCTCGGCTGATCCATTGCGCACTGCCTTGTTGGCGCCAAAGTCCCCACGTGTAATCCTTCACACGATTGGACTCCTCCCCTGTTGCACTCCAGTTCACTGGCTTTCTCCTTACCTGGGTCACGCTCCCACGAACTGAGCAGGGAGGGTGTGCCTGATGGAGCAGTGGCCAATATGGCCGACCCACTCGGTACTCTTCCGGGCAGACACTTTCAATTTCCAGCAACTCCAGCTCCATTGTAGCGTGAACACATCCCGGACCAGAGCCCCCACGTGTAGCGCTGTCACTCACTCGCCCTCTTTCCCTTCTTGATGAACGGCTTGTGTCTAGGGGTACTTGGGAGAGGAGAGTGCAGGAACGCCAAGCTCTCCCCTCGTATGTATAAGAGGTTTGAGCTGATTGGTTGATTTGCCACCCGGGTCTGTCCACTGCATACGAAGCCATGGAAACGTGTCCGATAATGATAGAGCCCCACACCAATCGAAAGTCCAACACTCCTTTATTTTCTTTACAATACGGTGAACACACTCAGTTGAACTTTCAATGATAGACGAACATGAGGGTGTGGGAACGAGTAGGCCCAGGCACAACTGAACTCTCCTATTCCTGTTATAGTGAATAGGCCTGGCGCACGGTCTCTGCCACCGACCGTGAGTTTTGGTCTCTGCCACAGACCGGGTGAAACGTTGAGGCCCCTGCCACGGGCCTATTAGCAGGCCCCTGCCACTGACCTGATTGGAATAGCTGGACCACTGCCACCGGTCATAGAACGTGAACTGAACTTCCTTTTTGAACTTGGCCCCTGTTCGGGAAAGATATCCCTCCGGGCGGTCTCCAGAGGTTCACCCGGCACTGGCAATCTGCTGCACCAGGTCTTCAGGTGAGTCCCTCCTCCGGTCCCTTACGCCACTGGATTCGGGTGCCCCACTCCCGGGGCCCCCTAGGATGATCCCTCCCTCGCGGGACCCAGCGGAAGGTACTGGGCCCCAGGCCTCCGGCCGAGTACCTCACCCCAGACTGAAGGTGTCTGGGATGGAACACGAACTCCGGGTGTCCAGGCCTAGGCCGCCTGGACACCTACCGCGAACCGCAGCCCTCAAAAGACGCTCTCTACTGCGCATGCGCCGTCTTGAAAGGGCACTCTGTTCCTGTTATAAGCTGGGGTCATCCTGATAAAGGCGGTTCCTACGCGCATGCGCGGGAGTGACGTCACGCGACTCCGGTCAGTCACAGAGCCGGAGTTCGCAGCCCCGGAAGGAAGAGGGGTGAAGAATATACGCTCGCTGCTAGCGAGGAAAACGGGGAAATCGCGAGCTTCTCCTGCAGGTAAGTGTCACATAATGGACTAGTATGCGATGCAAAGCATAGTAGCCCATTATGCTTTACCTTCAGGGTTTACTTCCTCTTTAAATCAGAGTCAATGGCTTGGTATTTTGGACAGCTATTTTATCTAAGAGAAAGTCCCAAAACATGGCCTGTTGGGGGTACTTGAGGACAGGGTTGAGAACCACTGCTCTACAACACCATCAATGCACCAAAAAAAAAACAAAAAAAAACACCAACTACTGTAATTAGGGATGCACCGAATTTTCGGCCACCGAAACATATGGGACGAAAATGGCTCTTTCGGCAGAAAGCCGAAAGAGAAAATAGGCAGATACTGGAGCCGAAAATGGGGGGGGCTCCGCACCCCAACCCTGGTGCCGCCCATTACGAGGGGGGCCTTGTGGGAGAGGAGAGCCGCTGCCGCCTAGTGATTAGAGCGCCGGGAACATAACAGCTTTCATTTCAATAGCTATGTGTTCCCTGCGGCGCGCCATCACATACAGCCCCTCCTATTTGTCCGGGCACTTTGATAGACAGATCACCCGTCCAATCCTGGCTGGCTGCATCTGACGGGGACTGGTGAGGCTGCATTGATCTCCTGTACCACGTCTGCAGTCTCTGACCGTCTGCAGTCTCTGACCATCTCCTGTACACCGTCTGCAGTCTCTGACCATCTCCTGTACACCGTCTGCAGTCTCTGACCATCTCCTGTACACCGTCTGCAGTCTCTGACCATCTCCTGTACACCGTCTGCAGTCTTTGACCATCTCCTGTACCATGTCCCCAGTCTCTGACCATCTCTATGTATAAAAATATTTTTTTAAAACAGTCACTTTCGGTGCTGTTTCAGTATCAGTTTTCGGGATCAAGGAAGATTTATTTTCGGTATCGGTTTCGGCACCAAAAAACACATTCGGTACATCCCTAACTGTAATATTACCCCACAAAACTCACAAGTGTTCTCATTAACCTTCCCATTGGCGCAACCAGCTTCCAGCTGTGCTGCTTCTAAACTCCACCAGCTCATGTAACGTTCAGTCCACTCCAAACTCCACCCACTTATCCGTCACCCCATCACCTCCAAACTCCACCCACTTATCCGTCACCCCATCACCTCCAAACTCCACCCACTTATCCGTCACCCCATCACCTCCAAACTCCACCCACTTATCCGTCACCCCATCACCTCCAAACTCCACCCACTTATCCGTCACCCCATCACCTCCAAACTCATCTGTCACCCCCCAAACTCCACCCACTCATCCGTCACCCCATCCGCTTCAAACTCCACCCATGGGGTGGAGGTATGAATATTTGGGCAATGGAGGAGTTGGTGGGGTTCTGCACCTCATCTGTCACTCCCGTCTCCTCTGCACCTCACCCGTCACCCCCGTCTCCTCCGCACCTCACCCGTCACCCCCGTCTCCTCCGCACCTCACCCGTCACCCCCCGTCTCCTCACCCGTCATCCCCCGTCTCATCTGTACCTCACCCGTCACCCCATCCATACCTCACCCGTCATCCCCCGTCTCCTCATCCGTACCTCAACCGTCACCCCCGTCTCCTCATCCGTACCTCATTCGTCACCCCCGTCTCCTCATCCGTCACCCCCGTCTCCTCACCCGTACCTCATCCGTCACCCCCGTCTCCTCATCCGTACCTCACCCGTCACCCCCGTCTCCTCCGTACCTCACCCGTCACCCCCGTACCTCACCCGTCACCCCCGTACCTACCTCATCCGTCACCCACCGTCACCTTCGTACCTCACCCCCGTCTCCTCCATACCTCATCCGTCACCCCCGTACCTCATCCGTGCCTAACCCGTCACCCCCGTCTCCTCATCCGTCACCCCCGTCTCCTCATCCGTCACCCCCGTCTCCTATGCCTCAACCAGTCTACTCTGTACCTCATCCGTCACCTACGTACTTCATCCGTCACCCCATCTCCTCGCCTGCCACCCCCCTTCTCCTCTTCCGTCCCCCTCCTCCTTCACCCTCGTTCTCCGCCTCCCTCACACCCCAGTCCCCTCCTCCGTCAACCCCCGTCTTCTCCTCCTCCCTCACCCCCATCCCCTCCCCTGTCCCCTCCACCGTCACTCCCCCTACCCCCTCCTCCACCCCCCCTTTGTCTCTGTTACCCCCGTCTCCTCCTCCCTCACCCCCCTCCTCCCTCACCCCGTCGCCTCCGTCACTCCTGTCCCCTCCTCCCTCACCCCCGTCCCCTCCCCTCTCAACCCCCCTTCTCCTCCTCCGTCACCCCGTCTCCTCCTCCCTCACCCCCCTCCTCCGTCACCTCCTCCCTCACCCCCCTTCCTCTCCTCCGTCTCCTCCTCCCTCACCCCGTCTCCTCCCTCACCCCCCTTCCCCTCCTCCGTCACCTCCTCCCTCACCCATCTCCTCCTCACTCACCCCCCTTCCCCTCCTCCGTCACCCCGTCTCCTCCTCCCTCACCCCGTCTCCTCCTCCTCCCTCACCCCGTCTCCTCCTCCCTCACCCCCTTCCCCTCCTCCTCCCTCACCCCCCTTCCCCTCCTCCGTCACCCCGTCTCCTCCTCCCTCACCCCCTTCCCCTCCTCCTCCCTCACCCCCTTCCCCTCCTCCGTCACCCCGTCTCCTCCTCCCTCACCCCCTTCCCCTCCTCCCTCACCCCCTTCCCCTCCTCCGTCACCAAGTCTCCTCCTCCCTCACCCCCCCTTCCCCTCCTCCCTCACCCCCCTTCCCCTCCTCCCTCACCCCGTCTCCTCCTCCCTCACCCCCCCTTCCCCTCCTCCCTCACCCCCCTTTCCCTCCTCCCTCACCCCGTCTCCTCCTCCCTCACCCCCCCTTCCCCTCCTCCGTCACCCCGTCTCCTCCTCCCTCACCCCCCCTTCCCTCCTCCGTCACCCCGTCTCCTCCTCCCTCACCCCCCGTTCCCCTCCTCCGTCACCCCGTCTCCTCCTCCCTCACCCCCCCTTCCCCTCCTCCATCACCCCGTCTCCTCCTCCCTCACCCCCCCTTCCCCTCCTCCGTCACCCCGTCTCCTCCTCCCTCACCCCCCCTTCTCCTCCTCCGTCATCCCGTCTCCTCCTCCCTCACCCCCTCCTCCGTCACCCCCCCTTCCCCTCCCTCACCCCCCCTTCCCCTCCTCCGTCACTCCGTCTCCTCCTCCCTCACCCCCCTTCCCCTCCTCCGTCACCCCGTCTCCTCCTCCCTCACCCCCTTCCCCTCCTCCGTCACCCCGTCTCCTCCTCCCTCACCCCCCTTCCCCTCCTCCGTCACCCCGTCTCCTCCTCCCTCACCCCCCCTTCCCCTCCTCCGTCACCCCGTCTCCTCCTCCCTCACCCCCCTTCCCCTCCTCCCTCACCCCCCTTCCCCTCCTCCGTCACCCCGTCTCCTCCTCCCTCACCCCCCTTCCCCTCCTCCGTCACCCCGTCTCCTCCTCCCTCACCCCCCCTTCCCCTCCTCCGTCACCCCGACTCCTCCTCCCTCACCCCCCCTTCCCCTCTTCCGTCACCCCGTCTCCTCCTCCCTCACCCCCCCTTCCCCTCCTCCGTCACCCCGTCTCCTCCTCCCTCACCCCCCCTTCGTCACCCCGTCTCCTCCTCCCTCACCCCCCCTTCGTCACCCCGTCTCCTCCTCCCTCACCCCGTCTCCTCTTCCCTCACCCCCCCTTCCCCTCCTCCGTCACCCCGTCTCCTCTTCCCTCACCCCCCTTCCCCTCCTCCGTCACCCCGTCTCCTCTTCCCTCACCCCCCCTCCCCTCCTCCGTCACCCCGTCTCCTCTTCCCTCACCCCCCCTTCCCCTCCTCCGTCACCCCGTCTTCTCTTCCCTCACCCCCCTTCCCCTCCTCCGTCACCCCGTCTAATCCTCCCTCACCCCCCCTTCTCCTCCTCCCTCACCCCCCCTTCCCCTCCTCCCTCACCCCGTCTCCTCCTCCCTCACCCCCCTTCCCCTCCTCCGTCACCCCGTCTCCTCCTCCCTCACCCCCCCTCCGTCACCCCGTCTCCTCCTCCCTCACCCCCCTCCTCCGTCACCTCCCCTTCCCCTCCTCCCTCTCCCCCCCCCCTTCCCCATCACCCCCCCATCCCCTCCTCCTCCCTCACCAACCCCCCTTCCCCTCCTCCGTCACCCCGTCTCCTCCTCCCTCACCCCCCCTTCCCCTCCTCCCTCTCCCCCCCTTCCCCATCACCCCCCATCCCCTCCTCCTCTTCCCCATCACCCCCCCATCCCCTCCTCCTCCCTCACCCCCCCTTCCCCTCCTCCCTCTCCCCCCCTTCCCCATCACCCCCCCATCCCCTCCTCCTCCCTCACCCCCCCTTCCCCATCACCCCCCCCTCCTCCTCCCTCACCCCCGTTCCCCTCCTCCCTCACCCCCGTTGTCTCCTCCCCATCTCCTCCCTCAGGGTGTTATAGTCATGGTAGGTTCTACTCACCTACCCCATACCTCAGAGATCCATCTATTACCCCCCACCTTGATTGGATCTCCTCCTGTGATGACTGGACCCCCTGTGCCCCATCTCCCCCTCCTCCGTGCCCGGTTCTCTCACCTTCCTCTTCTTCATGGGTCTCTCCGGCTCCTCCGCCGCCAAAACTCTCCGGGAACTCCGAACTTTCCCCCGCCGGCCCCTCCCTACAAACTTTCTACCAGCGTCACCCGGGGAGCCAGCCTGCGTCTGACGTCACCTCGCGGTATCCTAGAGACGCGCTCGCCGGTCGGCCATCTTAGAGAAGGGCAACGCTCTGTGTAAGGCAAAGCACGCTACGTGCCGGGAGAGGCCCGGACTCCATTATTAAACTTGGCAAGGGTTAAACTGACCCCGTGTAGGCCGGGAGGTTCAATGTGTACAAACTGAGTCCTCTGTGTGTGTGATGTCACATGACAGCCGGGACATGCGAGGACTGTGCCATACAAAGCACAATATCTCATATTAAATGAAAGGGGATGAGATTGTCCTATGATATTATTATTATTATCACCCAGAATTCCCTTTTCTATAAAAAAAAAAAGATTAAAAAATAAAACTGACCGGCAATGCCCATCCCCCAATATTATATTCTGACCTCACATCAAATATTCGAAACTGCGAAACCTCCGCAAGAGGAGGATGTCCCTGAACCCCGACCCGACCGAGGACTACTGGAGGACGTCCCTGAACCTGTCCGAGGATTACAGGAGGATGTCCCTGAACCCCGACCCGACCGAGGACTACTGGAGGACGTCCCTGAACCTGTCCGAGGATTACAGGAGGATGTCCCTGAACCCCGACCCGACCGAGGACTACTGGAGGACGTCCTTGAACCCGACCCGACCGAGGACAACTGGAGGACGTCCCTGAACCCGTCCGAGGACTACAGGAGGATGTCCCTGAACCCCGACCCGACCGAGGACTACTGGAGGACGTCCCTGAACCCGTCCGAGGACTACAGGAGGATGTCCCTGAACCCCGACCCGACCGAGGACTACTGGAGGACGTCCCTGAACCCGTCCGAGGACTACAGGAGGATGTCCCTGAACCCGACCCGGCCGAGGACTACTGGAGGACGTCCCTGAATCCGACCCGGCTGAGGACTACTGGAGGACGTCCCTGAACCTGTCCGAGGACTACAGGAGGATGTCCCTGAACCCCGACCCGACCGAGGACTACTGGAGGACGTCCCTGAACCCGACCCGGCTGAGGACTACAGGAGGATGTCCCTGAACCCCGACCCGACCGAGGACTACTGGAGGACGTCCCTGAACCTGTCCGAGGATTACAGGAGGATGTCCCTGAACCCCGACCCGACCGAGGACTACTGGAGGACGTCCTTGAACCCGACCCGACCGAGGACAACTGGAGGACGTCCCTGAACCCGTCCGAGGACTACAGGAGGATGTCCCTGAACCCCGACCCGACCGAGGACTACTGGAGGACGTCCCTGAACCCGTCCGAGGACTACAGGAGGATGTCCCTGAACCCCGACCCGACCGAGGACTACTGGAGGACGTCCCTGAACCCGTCCGAGGACTACAGGAGGATGTCCCTGAACCCGACCCGACCAAGCACTACTGGAGGATGTCCCTGAACCCGACCCGGCTGAGGACTACTGGAGGACGTCCCTGAACCTGTCCGAGGACTACAGGAGGATGTCCCTGAACCCGACTCGGCTGAGGACTACTGGAGGACGTCCCTGAACCTGTCCGAGGACTACAGGAGGATGTCCCTGAACCCGACTCGGCTGAGGACTACTGGAGGACGTCCCTGAACCCCGACCCGACCGAGGACTACTGGAGGACGTCCCTGAACCCGTCCGAGGACTACAGGAGGATGTCCCTGAACCCGACCCGGCCGAGGACTACTGGAGGACGTCCCTGAACCCGACCCGGCTGAGGACTACAGGAGGATGTCCCTGAACCCCGACCCGGCTGAGGACTACTGGAGGACGTCCCTGAACCTGTCCGAGGACTACAGGAGGATGTCCCTGAACCCCGACCCGACCGAGGACTACTGGAGGACGTCCCTGAACCCGACCCGGCTGAGGACTACAGGAGGATGTCCCTGAACCCCGACCCGACCGAGGACTACTGGAGGACGTCCTTGAACCCGACCCGACCGAGGACAACTGGAGGACGTCCCTGAACCCGTCCGAGGACTACAGGAGGATGTCCCTGAACCCCGACCCGACCGAGGACTACTGGAGGACGTCCCTGAACCCGTCCGAGGACTACAGGAGGATGTCCCTGAACCCCGACCCGACCGAGGACTACTGGAGGACGTCCCTGAACCCGTCCGAGGACTACAGGAGGATGTCCCTGAACCCGACCCGGCCGAGGACTACTGGAGGACGTCCCTGAACCCGACCCGGCTGAGGACTACTGGAGGACGTCCCTGAACCTGTCCGAGGACTACAGGAGGATGTCCCTGAACCCCGACCCGACCGAGGACTACTGGAGGACGTCCCTGAACCCGACCCGGCTGAGGACTACAGGAGGATGTCCCTGAACCCCGACCCGACCGAGGACTACTGGAGGACGTCCTTGAACCCGACCCGACCGAGGACAACTGGAGGACGTCCCTGGACCCGTCCGAGGACTACAGGAGGATGTCCCTGAACCCCGACCCGACCGAGGACTACTGGAGGACGTCCCTGAACCCGTCCGAGGACTACAGGAGGATGTCCCTGAACCCCGACCCGACCGAGGACTACTGGAGGACGTCCCTGAACCCGTCCGAGGACTACAGGAGGATGTCCCTGAACCCGACCCGACCAAGCACTACTGGAGGATGTCCCTGAACCCGACCCGGCTGAGGACTACTGGAGGACGTCCCTGAACCTGTCCGAGGACTACAGGAGGATGTCCCTGAACCCGACTCGGCTGAGGACTACTGGAGGACGTCCCTGAACCTGTCCGAGGACTACAGGAGGATGTCCCTGAACCCGACTCGGCTGAGGACTACTGGAGGACATCCCTGAACCCCGACCCGACCGAGGACTACTGGAGGACGTCCCTGAACCCGTCCGAGGACTACAGGAGGATGTCCCTGAACCCGACCCGGCCGAGGACTACTGGAGGACGTCCCTGAACCCGACCCGGCTGAGGACTACTGGAGGACGTCCCTGAACCTGTCCGAGGACTACAGGAGGATGTCCCTGAACCCCGACCCGACCGAGGACTACTGGAGGACGTCCCTGAACCCGACCCGGCTGAGGACTACAGGAGGATGTCCCTGAACCCCGACCCGACCGAGGACTACTGGAGGACGTCCCTGAACCTGTCCGAGGATTACAGGAGGATGTCCCTGAACCCCGACCCGACCGAGGACTACTGGAGGACGTCCTTGAACCCGACCCGACCGAGGACAACTGGAGGACGTCCCTGAACCCGTCCGAGGACTACAGGAGGATGTCCCTGAACCCCGACCCGACCGAGGACTACTGGAGGACGTCCCTGAACCCGTCCGAGGACTACAGGAGGATGTCCCTGAACCCGACCCGACCAAGCACTACTGGAGGATGTCCCTGAACCCGACCCGGCTGAGGACTACTGGAGGACGTCCCTGAACCTGTCCGAGGACTACAGGAGGATGTCCCTGAACCCGACTCGGCTGAGGACTACTGGAGGACGTCCCTGAACCTGTCCGAGGACTACAGGAGGATGTCCCTGAACCCGACTCGGCTGAGGACTACTGGAGGACGTCCCTGAACCCCGACCCGACCGAGGACTACTGGAGGACGTCCCTGAACCTCTCCGAGGACTACAGGAGGATGTCCCTGAACCCGACCCGACCAAGCACTACTGGAGGATGTCCCTGAACCCCGACCCGAGGACTACTGGAGGACGTCCCTGACCCTGTCCGAGGACTACTGGAGGACGTCCCTGACCCTGTCCGAGGACTACTGGAGGACGTCCCTAAACCCGACCCGACCGAGGACTACTGGAGGACGTCCCTGAACCCGACCCGACCAAGCACTACTGGAGGATGTCCCTGAACCCCGACCCGAGGACTACTGGAGGACGTCCCTGACCCTGTCCGAGGACTACTGGAGGACGTCCCTGACCCTGTCCGAGGACTACTGGAGGACGTCCCTAAACCCGACCCGACCGAGGACTACTGGAGGACTTCCCTGACCCTGTCCGAGGACTACTGGAGGACGTCCCTGAACCCGACCCGACCGAGGACTACTGGAGGACGTCCCTGAACCTGTCCGAGGACTACAGGAGGATGTCCCTGAACCCCGACCTGCCTGAGGACTACAGGAGGATGTCCCTGAACCTGTCCGAGGATTACAGGAGGATGTCCCTGAACCCCGACCCGACCGAGGACTACTGGAGGACGTCCCTGAACCCCGACCCGACCGAGGACTAATGGAGGACGTCCCTGAACCCCGACCTGACCAAGGACTACTGGAGGACGTCCCTGAACCCCGACCCGACCGAGGACTACTGGAGGACGTCCCTGAACCCCGACTCGACCGAGGACTACTGGAGGACGTCCCTGAACCTGACCCGGCCGAGGACTACTGGAGGACGTCCCTGAACCTGTCCGAGGACTACAGGAGGATGTCCCTGAACCCGACCCGACCGAGGACTACTGGAGGACGTCCCTGAGCCCGACCCGACCAAGCACTACTGGAGGATGTCCCTGAACCCCGACCTGAGGACTACTGGAGGACGTCCCTGACCCTGTCCGAGGACTACTGGAGGACGTCCCTGACCCTGTCCGAGGACTACTGGAGGACGTCCCTGAACCCGACCTGACCGAGGACTACTGGAGGACTTCCCTGACCCTGTCCGAGGACTACTGGAGGACGTCCCTGAACCCGACCCGACCGAGGACTACTGGAGGACGTCCCTGAACTTGTCCGAGGACTACAGGAGGATGTCCCTGAACCCGACCCGACCGAGGATTACTGGAGGATGTCCGTGAACCTGTCCGAGGACTACTGGAGGACGTCCCTGAACTTGTCCGAGGACTACAGGAGGATGTCCCTGAACCCGACCCGACCGAGGACTACTGGAGGACCTCCCTGAACCCGACCCGACCAAGCACTACTGGAGGATGTCCCTGAACCCCGACCCGAGGACTACTGGAGGACGTCCCTGACCCTGTCCGAGGACTACTGGAGGACGTCCCTGACCCTGTCCGAGGACTACTGGAGGACGTCCCTAAACCCAACCCGACCCGACCGAGGACTACTGGAGGACTTCCCTGACCCTGTCCGAGGACTACTGGAGGACGTCCCTGAACCCGACCCGACCGAGGACTACTGGAGGACGTCCCTGAACCTGTCCGAGGACTGCAGGAGGATGTCCCTGAACCCCGACCTGACCGAGGACTACAGGAGGATGTCCCTGAACCTGTCCGAGGATTACAGGAGGATGTCCCTGAACCCCGACCCGACCGAGGACTACTGGAGGACGTCCCTGAACCCCGACCCGACCGAGGACTACTGGAGGATGTCCCTGAACCCCGACCTGACCAAGGACTACTGGAGGACGTCCCTGAACCCCAACCCGACCGAGGACTACTGGAGGACGTCCCTGAACCCCGACTCGACCGAGGACTACTGGAGGACGTCCCTGAACCTGACCCGGCCGAGGACTACTGGAGGACGTCCCTGAACCTGTCCGAGGACTACAGGAGGATGTCCCTGAACCCGACCGAGGACTACTGGAGGACGTCCCTGAGCCCGACCCGACCAAGCACTACTGGAGGATGTCCCTGAACCCCGACCTGAGGACTACTGGAGGACGTCCCTGACCCTGTCCGAGGACTACTGGAGGACGTCCCTGACCCTGTCCGAGGACTACTGGAGGACGTCCCTGAACCCGACCTGACCGAGGACTACTGGAGGACTTCCCTGACCCTGTCCGAGGACTACTGGAGGACGTCCCTGAACCCGACCCGACCGAGGACTACTGGAGGACGTCCCTGAACTTGTCCGAGGACTACAGGAGGATGTCCCTGAACCCGACCCGACCGAGGATTACTGGAGGATGTCCGTGAACCTGTCCGAGGACTACAGGAGGATGTCCCTGAACCCGACCCGACCGAGGACTACTGGAGGTCGTCCCTGAACCCGACCCGACCAAGGACTACAGGAGGATGTCCCTGAACTTATCCTGACCGAGGACTACAGGAGGATCTCCCTGAACCCGACTCGGCCGAGGACTACTGGATGACGTCCCTGAACCCGTCCGAGGACTACAGGAGGACGTCCCTGAACCCGACCCGACCGAGGACTACAAGAGGATGTCCCTGAACCCAACCCGACCGAGGACTACAGGAGAACGTCCCTGAACCTGTCCGAGGACTACAGGAGGTCGTCCCTGAACCTGACCCGACCGAGGGCTGCAGGAGGAGGTCCCTGAACCCGACTCGGCCGAGGACTACAGGAAGACGTCCCTGAACCCGTCCGAGGACTACAGGAGGTCGTCCCTGAACCTGACCGAGGACTACAGGAGGACGACCCTAAACCCGACCCGACCAAGGACTACAGGAGGACGTCCCCGAACCTGACTCGGCCAAGGACTACAGGAGGACGTCCCTGAACCCGACCCGACCGAGGACTACAGGAGGACGTCCCTGAACCCATCCGAGGACTACAGGAGGTCATCCCTTAACCCGACCCTCCGAGGACTACAGGAGGACGTCCCTGAACCTGTCCGAGGACTACAGGAGGACATCCATGAACCCAATCCGACCGAGGACTACAGGAGAACGTCCCTGAACCCGACCGAGGACTGTAGGAAGACGCCCCTGAACCCGACCCAACCGAGGACTACAGGAGGACATCCCTGAAACCGACCAAGGACTACAGAAGGACATCCTTGAACCCGACCCGACCGAGGGACTACAGGAGGACGTCCCTGAACCCCGACTCGACCGAGGACTACTGGAGGACGTCCCTGAACCTGACCCGGCCGAGGACTACTGGAGGACGTCCCTGAACCTGTCCGAGGACTACAGGAGGATGTCCCTGCACCCGACCCGACCGAGGACTACTGGAGGACGTCCCTGAACCCCGACCTGAGGACTACTGGAGGACGTCCCTGACCCTGTCCGAGGACTACTGGAGGACGTCCCTGACCCTGTCCGAGGACTACTGGAGGACGTCCCTGAACCCGACCTGACCGAGGACTACTGGAGGACTTCCCTGACCCTGTCCGAGGACTACTGGAGGACGTCCCTGAACCCAACCCGACCGAGGACTACTGGAGGACGTCCCTGAACCTGTCCGAGGACTACAGGAGGATGTCCCTGAACCCGACCCGACCGAGGATTACTGGAGGATGTCCGTGAACCTGTCCGAGGACTACAGGAGGATGTCCCTGAACCCGACCCGACCGAGGACTACTGGAGGTCGTCCCTGAACCCGACCCGACCAAGGACTACAGGAGGATGTCCCTGAACTTATCCTGACCGAGGACTACAGGAGGATCTCCCTGAACCCGACTCGGTCGAGGACTACTGGATGACGTCCCTGAACCCGTCCGAGGACTACAGGAGGACGTCCCTGAACCCGACCCGACCGAGGACTACAAGAGGATGTCCCTGAACCCAACCCGACCGAGGACTACAGGAGAACGTCCCTGAACCTGTCCGAGGACTACAGGAGGTCGTCCCTGAACCTGACCCGACCGAGGGCTGCAGGAGGAGGTCCCTGAACCCGACTCGGCCGAGGACTACAAGAAGACGTCCTTGAACCCGTTCGAGGACTACAGGAGGTCGTCCCTGAACCTGACCGAGGACTACAGGAGGACGACCCTAAACCCGACCCGACCAAGGACTACAGGAGGACGTCCCCGAACCTGACCCGGCCGAGGACTACAGGAGGACGTCCCTGAACCCGACCCGACCGAGGACTACAGGAGGACGTCCCTGAACCCATCCGAGGACTACAGGAGGTCATCCCTTAACCCGACCCTCCGAGGACTACAGGAGGACGTCCCTGAACCTGTCCGAGGACTACAGGAGGACATCCATGAACCCAACCCGACGAGGACTACAGGAGAACGTCCCTGAACCCGACCGAGGACTGTAGGAGGACGCCCCTGAACCCGACCCAACCGAGGACTACAGGAGGACATCCCTGAAACCGACCAAGGACTACAGAAGGACGTCCTTGAACCCGACCCGACCGAGGACTACAGGAGGACGTCCCTAAACCCGACCTGACCGAGGGCTACTGGAGGAGGTCCCTGAACCCGACCCGACCGAGGACTACAGGAGGACGTCCCTGAACCCGCCCGAGGACTACAAGAGGACATCCCTGAATCCGACTTAATCCGACCGAGGGCTACTGGAGGATGTCCCCTGAACCCTACCCGACCGAAGACTGCAGGAGGACGTCCCTGAACCCGACCCGACTGATGGCTACTGGAGGAGGTCCCTGAACCCGACCGAGGACTACAGGAGTACATCCCTGAACCCGCCCGAGGACTACAAGAGGACGTCCCTGAACCCAACCCGACCGAGGGCTACTGGAGGATGTCCCTGAACCCGACCTGACCGAGGACTGCAGGAGGACGTCCCTGAACCCGACCCGACCAAGGAATACAGGAGGACGTCCCTGAACCCGACCCAACCGAGGACTACAGGAGGATGTCCGTTAACCAGACCCGACCGAGGGCTACAGGAGGATGTCCCTGAACCCAAACCCGACCAAGGCCTACAGGAGGACATCCCTAAACCCGATCGGGGACTACAGGAGGACGTCCCTGTACCCGACCCAACCAAGGATTGCAGGAGTACATCCCTGAACCCGACCGAGGACTACAAGAGGACGTCCCTGAACCCGACCAAGGACTACAGGAGGACATCCCTGGACCTGACCGAGGACTACAGGAGGACCTCCCTGAACCCGACCCGACCGAGGCCTACAGGAGGACGTCCCTGAACCCGATCGGGGACTACAGGAGGACGTCCCTGTACCCGACCCAACCAAGGACTACAGGAGTACATCCCTGAACCCGACAGAGGACGTCCCTGAACCCGACCAAGGACTACATGAGGACCTCCCTGAACCCGACCCGACCGAGGCCTACAGGAGGACGTCCCTGAACCCGATCGGGGACTACAGGAGGACGTCCCTGTACCTGACCCAACCAAGGACTACAGGAGTACATCCCTGAACCCGACCGAGGACGTTCCTGAACCCGATCAAGGACTACAGGAGGACGTCCCTGAACCCTCTGTGTGTGATGTCACATGACAGACAGGAACATGTGAGGATGGTGTCCTGCAAAGCACAACGTCTCATTATAAATGAAAGTGGGGCCCCTAGACACTTAGGGCCCTAGGGGCCTGTCCTGTGAGGGCCACCCCTACAGGCTAGTGAAGTCAGTGGATAGGTGTCATCTAAAGGGGATAGTAGTGAGCGTCCCTAAGAAAAGTGGTGCATTGAGTCTGCTGCCAAAGCGAGAAATGGACTTATCTTCCCACACAGCCATAGTGTAGCCAGCAGTGAATCTGCTATCCGGATCAATTTATTGGGGTCAAGTAGGAGTTGTCCTCATCTGTACATAGTCCAAGTTGGATTATCCCACCAATCCCTTCTCCTATCCAAGTTCTACCAATAAATAAAATAAAAAATAAAAATACCCTAGGCCTAGACTGATCATTGGATAATGAGCAGAAGAGTGTGCGGGTGATAGTGTGAAAACACCCAAGTGTCTGGCTGCAGGATAATCAGAGGGAGGCCCAGGAAAGACCATACTCAGCAACCCTTGCGGAGGGGGTGCTACACAAGGAAATTAAACTCCCATTCCTGCACCCAAAACAGAGCACCTCTGTGTTCCGAGATCAGGGGCCCCCCAGCTCTCCTCCTCCCCAAGGGTCTCCTTATCTTCTTACTACGTCTCCCAGCACTTGGAGACAGTTGGCCATCCTCGTCCATGGTAGGACAGACCACAAAGCATGGAATGTATCAATTTCAGCACCCATACCAAGGAACTGAAACATCCATTCTTTTACCCAAAACAGTGCCCCCGTTATACATAGCACTTCTATGCATTCAGATAAGAGCCCCTAGCCTCTCCTTAAAAGAGAAGTACGGGTTTCCTTTTTTTTGCTTACATCTATTCTATGTGAGCTGCTGATATCTATAAACCCTCCCAGCCCTCTCAGAAGTGCCCCCATTCTGTTAAAATCGAGATAAATACCTGTGGGAGGTCCTACAGTCTTTCATGCAGCATCACCCAGACAATGGTGTGAATATAGAGTCTGGATCCACCCCCTTTCCTGTCATTTTGCTTGATTGATGTCGGCTCTCCTCCCTCTGCTTGTTTCTGAGACTTCACAGAGGTAGATGCTCCCTTCTCCCTCCTCCCTCCTCCCCCTCCCTATCTATCTATCAGCACAGCCACGTCTCTTAGGGGAGTGGGGACAGAGGCAGGGGGTGTGTTGGTGGAGATGTTCACACCCCCTGAGAACTTTTCAAACTGAAAATGGACTGTTTTTGCCAGCAGAAGGAAAGTTCATGTGCACATGCTGTAAAAACTAAAAGAGGTAGGAAAAAACGATTAGCTGATATGTAACTAATGTGCTGTGTACTAGTTTTTTAACACATCCTATACTTCTCCTTTAATACTTATACCTTTCCCACAACTTGGAACAGGTTGCAAAGGCCAGTCATCCATGCTAGGACATACCACCAAGCGTGCAATGTACAAATTTCAGCACCCATAACAGGGAACTGAAACACCCATTCCTTCACCCAAAACAGCACCCCCAGGGTCCTTCCCATGACTTATGGCTTCTCTGGGAGCAGGAACACGGGGGGAGGGGGGCAAAGCTGACAGCCACCTGTGTGGAAAGAGATTAGGGGATAAAGGGACCACTTCACCAGGAAACGTCCAGAACCGGTTCATCTGTCTGAGGGATCAGTGAGAAAAGTTGGTGAGAACTTTGTATATACCGTATTTTCCGGCGTATAAGATAGGGTGACCAGACATCCCTGGTTTCCGGGGACAGTCCCCGGATTGAGGACACTGTCCCCGGACCAAGTCTGTCCCCGGTTTTGTCCCCGGATTGGATTTGAACAGGGGCTGGGGCAATTTCAAAGACAGTCAGTGCAGAATAAAAAAAAACGAAATTCTGAATTACACACCCCCACTCTGCCACTCCTACTAGCTTAGGGGGTGTATTATTTCCATTATCTGTGCCCCTTTCTGATGATCATGTGCTGGTCGGAGCGGAGAGAATATTTCTTCAGTTTCGGGCGCATGCCCATTCAGCTCGGTTTGCATGTTCTTCTGCTCAAGTCCCGGCCAGCCACCTGCCTGCTTATCTCCTTGCCTTCCCTGGTGGAGGGATCTTCCTCCACTCCCCACCCAGTAGTAGCCGGGGCCCGGAGAGTAAGACTTGACAGGCTGTGAGGCGGGCAGCGATGGGCAGAGAGTCGCTGATTGCCACCATTACTAGTAAAAAATAAAAAAATATGTCCCCGGATTTCATTTAAAAAATCTGGTCACCTTAGTATAAGACGACCTTTTGTACTTAAAAATATGCCTCAAAACTCGGGGGTCGTCTTATACGCCGGTACCTGTATGCAGAGTCTCAGTCAGACTGCGGGCGTCCATTGTTCAAAAGCCGCGCCTCCTTCTCGTTCTGTTCCGTGATAGGCGGAACACTCAGTTTCCCAGCAGAGCCTGTGTTCAGTGTTCCACCTATCACGGATGTCCTCTCGTCCGAGGCCGAGGAGAAGAAGACATCCGTGATAGGCGGAACACTGAACACAGGCTCTGTTGGGAAAACTGAGTGTTCCACCTATCACGGAACAGCACGAGGAGGAGGCGCGGCTTTTGAACAATGGACGCCCGCAGTCTGACTGAGACTCTGCATGTCAGGGATGAGGTATGGGATCATCGAGGTGAGGTATGCAATGGCACAGTGAGGTATGCAATGGCACAGTGAGGTATGCAATGGCACAGTGAGGTATGAAATGGCACAGTGAGGTATGCAATGGGCACAGTGAGGTATGCAATGGGCACAGTGAGGTATGCAATGAGCACAGTGAGGTATGCAATGGCACAGTGAGGTATGCAATGGGCACAGTGAGGTATGCAATGAGCACAGTGAGGTATGCAATGAGCACAGTGAGGTATGCAATGGGCACAGTGAGGTATGCAATGGGCACAGTGAGGTATGCAATGAGCACAGAGAGGTATGCAATGGCACAGTGAGGTATGCAATGAGCACAGTGAGGTATGCAATGAGCACAGTGAGGTATGCAATGGCACAGTGAGGTATGCAATGGCCCAGTGAGGTATGCAATGGCACAGGGAGGTATGCAATGGGCACAGTGAGGTATGCAATGGCACAGTGCGGTATGCAATGGTCCAGTGAGGTATGCAATGGGCACAGTGAGGTATGCAATGGCACAGTGAGGTATGCAATGGCCCAGTGAGGTATGCAATGGCACAGGGAGGTATGCAATGGGCACAGTGAGGTATGCAATGGGCACAGTGAGGTTTGCAATGGCCCAGTGAGGTATGCAATGGGCACAGTGAGGTATGCAATGGCACAGTGAGGTATGCAATGGCCCAGTGAGGTATGCAATGGGCACAGTGAGGTATGCAATGGCACAGTGAGGTATGTAAATGACACAGTGAGATTTGAAAAAAGCTGAATAAAGCCTGTTCCTGTCAGCGGTTGTTCCTGTCAGCGGTTTTTCCTGTCAGCGGTTGTTCCTGTCAGCGGTTGTGACTGTCAGCGGTTGTTCCTGTCAGCGGTTGTGACTGTCAGCAGTTGTTCCGGCTACCCCTCAGCTTCCAGACAGACTAGCAGGAAGGGGGTCGTCTTATACGGCCAGTATATTCCCAAACCAACCTTTTAGCTGGAAAATTAGGGGGTCGCCTTATACGCCGGTGTGACAGGAGGGTCACTTTGGACACAGGGTGAGCCAGGAAATAATGGACATTAAGAAATATATCTTGGGCTACCTAAAATGGGTCTGTAATATTTATCCACCATATCCCCAAGGATATCTGTAAAGGACTATTTACTGTTTCTAAACTCAACAGGTTAATTGAGAGATACTGAGGTGTTCAGCCTCAATCACCTGTCTAGTGTAATGCTAATGAATTCCAGCTTCTAGAAGACCTGTTCATCGTTTGTGGTGATGTGGATTGGGGAAATTAAGTCTGTCCTTGTGTGTATTGTAAAGTATTAAACAGTCTGGTGACTATAAAGGTCATGCATAGTCATTCAAACATAAAGGGGATTATTAGAACCTGTTGTCTCCTAGCAGACGTCAAAATAATGTGTTGAATCTTGTAATTAGTGATGAGCCGAACACCCCCGGGTTCGGTTCGCACCAGAACCCGCGAACGGACCAAAAGTTCGCACGAACATTAGAACCCTATTAAATACAATGGATGCGAACGTTCGAATTCTAAAGTGCTAATTATAACAACTATTATGCATGTTATTGTCCTAAAAAGGGTTTGGGAACCCGGGTTCTGCACCAGGGGACATGTATCAATGCAAAAAGAAGTTTTAAAAACGGTCGTTTTTCGGGAGCAGTCATTTTAATGATGCATAAAGTGAAAAAAAAAAGTCAAATATTCCTTTAAATATCGTACCTGGGGGGTGTCTAAAGTATGCCTGTGAAGTGCCACGTGTTTCCCGTGTTTAGAACTGTCCCTGCACAAAATGACACTTCTAAAGGAAAAAAAAGCCATTTAAAACTGCTTGCGGCTTTAATGTAATGTCTGGTCCCGGTAATATGGATGAAAATCTTTAAGAAAAATGGCATAGCTACCCCATGACCCCCCCCCCCCCACCCCAGCCCATTACCAGCCCCTTTGGGTCTTGTATGGATATTAAGGGGAACCCCGCACATAAAATAAAAAAGGCCCTATATACTCTGAACAGCCGTATACAGGCGGTGCATACAAGACAGGGACTGTAGGTTTGTTCTTATGTAGAATCTGTTTGTAATTTTGAACAGGTACTTTGTTTAAGTGTAGCTCCAGCCCAAAAATCTATTTTTAAACTTTTTGGAAAACATAGGTAAGGGTTATCACCCCTGTAACATTTGTTTTGCTGTCTGTGCCCCTGTTCAGAACATTTCACCTCACTTTCCGTCCCAATGACAACTGTTTTTGAAATGTGGTGTTTTTCTTGAAACAAGGATTGCTGATAAAGCATCAGTACAGAGGAGACACCTTTCTCCCATATTAATTCTTACAGGAGACAATTTTCCTTCCAAGGGGTAGATTTCCTCTCACTTCCTGTTGTCTTCTTGCGTTTGCAAGTAGGAGTCGTTTGTAAGTTGGATGTTTGAAAGTAGGGACCTGCCATATATACTCTGCAGAAATAGGCCCCTTAGTTGTTGGTGTTGGCACAACACTGTAAGCACTCACAGTTACTCTTGGTTGGTGCTGGAATGCCCTGCTGTCAACTATTATATCAGGAATTTTAATTACATATAATTGTTGAACAGTGGTAGTAAAAATTGGGCCTTTGATGGTGGTGCTGGTGCCACAACACTGTAAGCCCTGACAGTTACTCTTGGTGGGTGCAGCAATGGGCCCTGCTGTGAATTATTAGATCAAGAATTGTAATTGCATGCCCCTGTTGAACAGGGGCTGAAAAATTGGGCCTTTCGTGGTGGTGGTGGTGGTGGCGTTGCCACAACACTGTAAGCCCTCAGAGTTACTCTTGGTGGGTGCAGGAATGGGCCCTGCTGTGAATTATTAGATCAAGAATTGTAATTACATGCCCCTTTTGAACAGGGGCTGAAAAATTGGGCCTTTCGTGGTGGTGGTGGTGGTGGCGTTGCCACAACACTGTAAGCCCTCAGAGTTACTCTTGGTGGGTGCAGGAATGGGCCCTGCTGTGAATTATTAGATCAAGAATTGTAATTACATGCCCCTTTTGAACAGGGGCTGAAAAATTGGGCCTTTCGTGGTGGTGGTGGTGGTGGCGTTGCCACAACACTGTAAGCCCTCAGAGTTACTCTTGGTGGGTGCAGCAATGGGCCCTGCTGTGAATTATTAGATCAAGAATTGTAATTACATGCCCCTGTTGAACAGGGGCTGAAAAATTGGGCCTTAGGCACTGGTGGCACAACACTACAACCCCTCACAGATACTGTACTTGGAGCACAGCAATGAGCCCTGTTGCAAAGTATTGCTTCAAAAATTGTAATGACACGCCCCTGTTAAACAGGGGCTGAAAAATTGGGCCTTAGGCACTGGTGCCACAACACTCCAACCCCTCACAGATACTGTACTTGGAGCACAGCAATGAGCCCTATGGCAAATTATTGCTAAAAAAATTGTAATTACACGCCCCTGTAAAACAGGGGCTGAAAAATTGGGCCTTAGCCACTGGTGGCGGCACCCATAAACAAAAATGATCTTCCAAGCTATCATCATCAATCGTATCATTGAGGACTCGGAGGAGGAGGATAGCCAGTCAACATAACAGCACAGGCACTCAGCATCAGCATCAGTCTTGAAGGGATGTGACATGTTAAAATCAATTAGTCTGTTATATCAGCATCAGGTGTGTGGTAGCTGGTGGTGATCCAAGACTGGTTCATCTTGATGAAAGTCAGTCGATCAACCGAGTCGGTGGACAGGCGCACCCTGTGATCCGTGACAAATCCTCCAGCAGCACTGAATGTGCGTTCCGAAAGAACGCTGGATGCAGGACAGGCCAGTAGCTCAATTGCATACTGTGCAAGCTCTGCCCAGTGATCCATCCTCAAGACCCAGTAAGCCAGAGGATTTTCGGTGGGGAAGGTGTCCAAGTCTGACCTTGCCCCTAGATATTCCTGCACCATGTTTATCAGACGCTGGCGATGGTTGCTGGAACCGATCATACTTTGGGGCTGCGGACTAAAGAATTGTCTGAACGCATCGGTCAGACGGCCACCTTCCCCTTCTTTGACTGGCCGAAGCCTCAGCAACTCGTTGTCCAGGACCAGGAGTTTGTAACCTCCCAGTCTCTGGGAACGCGTTGCACAGACCTTTCTGCAAGGCCTCCCGGAGTTGTCTCATCCTCTGCTCCCTCTGCGACGGTAACATAAGGTCCGCAACCTTACCCTTGTACCGTGGATCAAGGAGAGTGGCCAGCCAGTAATGGTCCCTCTCCTTGATCCGAAGAATACGAGGATCCTTCCGCAGACTTTGCAGGATCAGGGAGGCCATGCAGCGTAGGTTTGCTGAGGCATTCGCTCCGGAGTCCTCTGGGTCACTAAGGACGACATGATCCGCAGCCACCTCCTCCCAGCCACGTACAAGTCCACTGGTTTCTTGGGACTGTAAATCATCCCTAAAAGACTGCTGCTGATGATGCTGAGTGCCAGCCTCCACCTCCATGCTGACACAATCCTCCTCCTCCTCCTCCTCCTCCTCTTCCTGTGCGATGGGTGGGACAGAAGGAACACTGTCTGGGTAAAGGGGGCCTTGAGAGGCGAGGAAGTCCTCCTCTTCCTGCCTCTGTTCTGCCTCAAGTGCCCTGTCCATTATTCCACGCAGCGTGTGCTCCAACAGGTTGACAAGAGGTACAGTGTCACTGATGCATGCACTGTCACTGCTCACCATCCTCGTGGCCTCCTCAAATGGTGCCAGGACAGTGCATGCATCCCTGATCATGCCCCACTGGCGTGGAGAAAAAAAACCAAGCTCCCCTGACCCTGACCCTGTCCTGGTGCCGTAGTCGCACAGGTACTCATTGATGGCCCTCTGCTGCGTGTGCAGCCGCTGCAGCATGGCCAACGTTGAGTTCCACCTGGTGGGCATGTCACATATAAGGCGGTTCTTGGGCAGGTTCAACTCCTTTTGCAGCTCAGCCAGGCGAGCACTGGCATTATAAGATCTGCGGAAATGCACACAGACTTTCCTGGCCTGCCTCAGGACATCCTGTAAGCCCGGGTACCTGCCCAAGAACCACTGCACCACCAGGTTAAGGACGTGAGCCACACAGGGCACATGGGTCAGTTGTCCCTGTCGGAGGGCGGAGAGGAGGTTGGTGCCATTGTCGCAAACCACCATTCCTGACTTAAGCTGGCGTGGCGTCAACCACCTCTCGGCCTGGCCCTGCAGAGCAGACAGGACCTCTGCCCCAGTGTGGCTTCTGTCCCCCAAACACACCAGCGCAAGCACGGCATGGCATCTTTTTGCCTGCGTACTAGCCCCTTGAACGGCTACGGAGCACCGCTGGTTCAGAGGACAAACCACAGGAAGAGGCCATGGAGGAAGAAGAAGAAGAGGAGGGGGTGGAGGAGAGAGGTGTGTCACAACCAGTAGTAGCATTTTGGAGGCGTGGCGGTGGAACAACCTCCAACACTACTGCACCTTGTCCTGCATCCTTCCCAGCTGCCAAAAGAATGACCCAATGGGCCGTGAAAGAAAGGTAACGTCCCTGTCCATGCCTGCTGGACCATGAGTCAGCGGTAATATGCACCTTACCGCTGACCGCCCTGTCCAGCGAGGCCAAGACATTGCCTTCCACATGCCGGTAGAGAGCCGGAATAGCCTTCCGTGAGAAAAAGTGGCGTTTGGGAACCTGCCACTGAGGAACCGCACATTGCACAAACTCACGGAAGGGGGCCGAGTCTACCAACTGAAAAGGCAGCAGTTGAAGCGCTAGCAATTTAGCCAAGCTAGCATTCAACCGCTGGGCATGTGGATGGCTGGGAGTGAACTTCTTTCGACGGTCCAGCAGCTGGGGCAGGGAAATTTGCCTGCTAGAATCGGACGTCGGTGTACTGCTAGCAGAGTGGCCGCAAGTACTTGGCTGTGACACACCTAATTCTACACCTTCATTCCTCTCAGTGCATGTTTCAGAGAGGACTGAAGTTATAGTGGGGTTGGAGATCCCAGCTGATGCGGTGCAAGGAGAGGTCCGCTTTGTTCTTTGGTGTGGGTCTTTGAAGTAGGCTTGCCAGCGAGCTGCATGGCAGGTCAACATATGTCTGGTCAGGCATGTGGTACCCAAGCGGCTGATGTTTTGGCCACGCGATATACGCTTGAGACATATGTTGCAAACAGCAGCTGTGCGATCTGATGCACTAGCCTCAAAAAAGGCCCACACCAAAGAACTTTTTGAATGACGGGCAGAGGCAGCGCCCTGCACAGGCGGAGCTCTGCGGTGTGATTCCGTCGGTGTACTGCCCTTACGCTGGCCACCAAAGGGCATCCTGCCTCGTTGGAGATGTGCCTCCTCCTCATCCTCCTCCTCCTCCTCTCTCCTATTAGGCACCCACGTGGAGTCAGTGACCTCATCATCCCCTCCCTCCTCATCACTGGAGCCAATCTGGCAGTATGCTGCAGCTGCTGGAACATGACTGCCAGATTGGTGTCCTTCTTGAGCATCCCCTCTGTCTGCTCTCACGCTACTGCCTTCCTGTAGCTGGGTTTCATCATCAGACCCTTCGAAACGCTGGGCATCCTCCTGGAGCATGTACCCAACACTGTGCTCAAACAGTTCGGGGGACTCCTCAGGAGGAGGACATGGTGGGTCTAGGGAAGGAGTGACTGATGATGAGTCTGACATTGATACCAGGGAAGAGGACGCTTTGGCAGCTGCTTTGCCAGTACCCTGAGCCTGGGTGAGAGAGGATGAGGAGGAGGAGGAGGGCTTGGTCATCCACTCTACCAAGTCTTCGGCATGATGTGGCTCAACATGTCCAGCTGCCGAAAAGAAGGACAAGCGTGTCCCATGGCCATGTGCTGATGACAATGCACCGCGTCCACGACCAGCACTGTTGCCCCCAGACACAGAGCCTGCTTGCCCTCTTTTATTGCCTCCTGACTGTCTGCCTCTCCTTGTTTGCCTTCCAGACATTCTAATAGATGGCCTGCAGGGAGATGGGAAAAAAGCAATAAGGGCTACCTTCAGGTGTCCTTCTCTGTCCCTTTACTTAAGGATTTCTAAATATGGTTGAGGATGATTGCTTTTGCACAGAATAGCACAACGACAATTTCCCTGACTGTCCAAAAAACAAGGATTTCAAAGATGGTTGATGAGGAATGCTTTAGCACACTATAGCACAAGGAGAATTTCCCTCACTGTCCTTCCCTGTCCCTAGAAACAAGGATTATCACAGTGAAAGAAACTGACACTCTTCCTACCTATAGTTTTCTGTCCCTAGAAAAAATGTTTTTTTAAAGCACACTATAGCACAAGGAGAATTTCCCTCACTGTCCTTCCCTGTCCCTAGAAACAAGGATTATCACAGTGAAAGAAACTGACACTCTTCCTACCTATAGTTTTCTGTCCCTAGAAAAAATGTTTTTTTAAAGCACACTATAGCACAAGGAGAATTTCCCTCACTGTCCTTCCCTGTCCCTAGAAACAAGGATTATCACAGTGAAAGAAACTGACACTCTTCCTACCTATAGTTTTCTGTCCCTAGAAAAAATGTTTTTTTAAAGCACACTATAGCACAAGGAGAATTTCCCTCACTGTCCTTCCCTGTCCCTAGAAACAAGGATTATCACAGTGAAAGAAACTGACACTCTTCCTACCTATAGTTTTCTGTCCCTAGAAAAAATGTTTTTTTAAAGCACACTATAGCACAAGGAGAATTTCCCTCACTGTCCTTCCCTGTCCCTAGAAACAAGGATTATCACAGTGAAAGAAACTGACACTCTTCCTACCTATAGTTTTCTGTCCCTAGAAAAAATGTTTTTTTAAAGCACACTATAGCACAAGGAAAATTTCCCTCACTGTCCTTCCCTGTCCCTAGAAACAAGGATTATCACAGTGAAAGAAACTGTCACTCTTCCTACTGTGAGGGGGTTAACTCGGTAGCGGGTGTGTGTGACCCCCTGGTTGGGCTCCCCACACAAAAACAGGGCCAGCAGACGGAGGTTGTGGTTTTCAAAATCAAAAGGTGCGGTTTATTTCTCTATGTACAGTGACAAAAACCACAGCAAAGCCAAAAAGAAACATAAACAAAATAAATCCTGGTCAGTTTGACCTCTGACTAAACATGCAGGTTTCCTAAACTAACAACTGGGATCAGCCTGGTGCTGTCCTAGTCCCTAAGTCCCTGGTTTAGTAAAAGTCCAAACAAATAGCCACACAGGCTTTGCCTCACCGCACAGGGGTTCACTCTCCCTAGACAGTCCACACAGGTCTGGTTCCAGGCATGAGCTAACATCTAATGAAGCTGGGAGTTCTTATAGAGGCCTAAATGAGCTGACAAGCTTCAGCTGGTCTCATCAACTCCCTGTCTGCACGACGCCCCACACTCTCCCTAGACATATGAGTCATCCATGAGCCCACTAGCCTTAGCTGGGCTTATACAACTCTCCACCTAGTTGTATAAGTCGGCGTAAAGCCTGAATCTGGGCGAAATATATCTACCCCCCTGGATGCAACCAGGTGACTTTACCTTCCTGCTGTCACATACCCCCCCCTCTTGTTTTAACCTCGGGGTTGGAACACCAGCAATCAGGCATTCATGTACTCGAGACAAAGCATCCACATTCCCCATTTGAACGCCAGGGCGATGCTTTACTGTGAAGTTGAATTCCTGGAGGGCCAGGAACCACCTATTCACTCTTCTATTTGTTTCCTTGTTTTGAGCCATCCACTTTAACGGAGCGTGATCCGTAACCATGTCAAAGTGCCTACCTAGCAGATAGTACCGAAGGGAATCTAGAGCCCACTTCACCACTAAACACTCCTTTTCAACCGTGGCGTAATTTACCTCATGGGACTTCAACTTCCTGCTGAGGTAAATGACTGGGTGCTCTTCCCCGTTCCAGACCTGGGACAATACTGCTCCTAACCCCACATCTGACGCATCACTTTGTACGACAAAGTCTTTAGAGAAGTCGGGTGAGTACAACACTGGCTGGCTACATAAGGCTTGTTTCAAGAATTGGAATGCTGCCTCAGCCTCGGGGGTCCATTTAATCATGACCGACCCTTTCCCTTTCGTCAGGTTGGTTAGGGGCACAGCCTTAGAAGCAAAGTGGGGAATGAAGCGCCGATAATAACCCGCGATTCCCAGAAAGGCCCGTACCTGCTTCTTGCTGTTGGGACGTGGCCAACTCTGGATGGCCTCGACTTTGTTGAGTTGGGGTTTTATCACTCCCCTGCCAATGGTGTACCCAAGATATTTGGCCTCCTCCTGCCCAATGGTACACTTCTTGGGGTTAGCCGTAAACCCCGCTTCCCGGATAGAGTCTAGGACTGCTTGCACTTTTGGCAGATGTGAGGCCCAATCTGTGCTATGGACAATTACGTCATCCAGGTAAGCCGCAGCATACTTCCGATGGGGCCTCAGTATCTGGTCCATTTTCCGCTGGAATGTGGCCAGCGCATTCTGTAACCCGAACGGCATTCTCTTATATTGGAACGCCCCGTCTGGGGTTACAAATGCGGTTTTCTCTTTGGCCGACTTGGCCAGGGGAATTTGCCAATACCCTTTTGTGAGGTCAAGAGTCGTCATGTATCGGGCTGTTCCCAGCCGGTCGATCAACTCATCTATACGTGGCATGGGGTAGGTGTCAAATTTTGTAACTTTGTTCAACTGACGAAAATCGTTACAAAATCGCCAGCTCCCATCCGGTTTAGGCACCAACACAATGGGACTAGACCAATCACTTTGGGACTCCTCTATCACCCCTAAGTTCAGCATTTTCTGTACTTCCTCCCGTATTGCCTCCCGTCGGGCCTCTGGGATCCGATAGGGTTTTAACTACACCCTTTCACCGGGCGGGGTAATAATATCATGCTCTACCCCAGATGTTTGTCCCGGCAGCTCAGAGAACACCTCCTTGTTGCGAAGCACAAACTCCTTAACCTCCTGTTGTTGGGGTTGTGACAAGGTGGCTGCTATTCCAACCTCCGGAATCACGCAACCAGTTTGAGCTGGTGACCAAGTTTCTGCGACTAGGGACTCTCTATCCCTCCAGGCTTTCAACAGATTAACGTGATATATCTGTTCGGGCTTTCGCCTTCCTGGTTGTCTGACCTTGTAATTCACTTCGCTCACTTTTTCCATTATCTCGTAGGGGCCTTGCCATTTGGCAAGGAATTTACTTTCAACCGTAGGGACAAGTACCAATATCCTATCCCCCGGGGAAAAGGTACGGGTCTTTGCTCCACGGTTGTACACTCTCTGCTGTGCCAACTGCGCTTGGGCCAAATGTTCCTTCACGATGGGCATTACCTGTGCAATTCGATCTTGCATCAGGGCGACATGCTCAATCACACTCCTGTGGGGAGAACTCTCACTTTCCCAAGTTTCCTTGGCAATATCCAACAGCCCTCTTGGGTGTCTCCCATACAGTAACTCAAAGGGGGAGAATCCCGTAGAGGATTGGGGCACCTCCCTAATAGCAAACATCAAATAAGGAAGTAGACAGTCCCAATCCTTTCCATCTCTATCCACCACTTTCTTCAACATTTGTTTTAGGGTTTTGTTGAATCTTTCAACCAGCCCATCGGTTTGGGGGTGATACACAGATGTACGCAATTGCGTCACTTTGAGCAATTTACACAGCTCTTTCATAACCCGGGACATAAAGGGTGTACCTTGGTCCGTAAGCAGTTCTTTACAAATACCCACCCGGCTAAAAACAAGAGATAGCTCTTTGGCTATGGTTTTGGCCGAGGTATTTCTGAGAGGGATCGCTTCTGGATAACGGGTGGCATAGTCCATTATAACCAATATGTACTGGTGCCCCCTAGCGGACTTGATTATAGGACCTACCAAATCCATTGCGATTCTCTCAAACGGGACCTCAATGATGGGTAGAGGGACCAGCGGGCTACGGAAATGTGGCATCGGGGCCGACCTCTGACACACAGGGCAGGAGGAACAATAATTTTCTATGTCCTTCATCACCCCAGGCCAATAGAATCTCTGTAATACCCTCTCTCGGGTTTTCTCTGTCCCCAGATGACCTCCAAGAATGTGCCCATGGGCCAACTCCAACACCAACTTCCTGTAAGGTTTGGGCACCACAAGCTGCTCAACGGTTTCTTCTGCCCTTTTTGCCACCCGATACAGTAGGTCCTTCTCTACGCTGAAGTATGGGTAAGTGCAGGTATTATCTGGGTTCACTAACTCGCCATCTATTTCCACTACGTTTTCCCGTGCCTTTATTAGGGCGGGGTCTTTTAACTGTTCTGTGGCAAAATTTTCCCTGTGAACCTCCAGATCAGAAAACTCCACAGACGGTAGGTTTTCGTCTGAGGAGGTGGGCTCCTCTCCAGTTTCTTGAGTCTCCCCTGCCAATACTGACAAGGGAAATTCTGGAGAGTCCTCACCACTCTCAGAGGAGTTCTGGCTATCACATTCCTGGTACATAGGGGCACCAGTGGGGGGCTCAGGATCATCCCACAGTTCCCAGAACTTCGGAAAATCCCTTCCCACAATGGCATCATGCGGTAATTGAGATACTAACCCCACTGGACGAGAGAGGGTACCTTTGGGGGTCTCGAAACACACTGTAGTCACTGGATACTCTCGGGTGTCCCCATGCACACAAATAACAGCTACCTTGCTATTCCCAGAGACCTCTGTTTTAACTAATTCAGCCTTTATCAGGGTCACAAGGCTACCTGAATCCAGTAATACCACAACATTTCTACCATTAATACACATTTTGCATAAATGTTTCTCAGTTCCCCGAATGGCAGTGCATGCGACTGTCACACACAGCGACTGACGTCTGTCCATCAGAAAGTCACATTGCATGGGTTCCTCCACAACCGGGCAATTTGCTGCAATATGTCCCGCTTGCCGGCAGCGGTAGCAAACGATCCTTCTTGCCGCCTCTTGAGCCGCTGATTTCCCAGGCTGTTCTCGCCAAACTTGGGGTAGAGCTCCCACCCTCTCACTCTCTCCACCCTTACCCCTTGGAATCCTCTTATCCGCCCCTGGGGATGGTCTGGTCTTAGGGTGGAAAGTCCGAGAGTCTCTGGAAGAGGCCGTCAGGTTCTCTGTAGCCAAGTATTTCTCTACACGATCCACAAGACCACCGGCCGTCTCTGGGTCTCCATGGCTTACCCACTTTTGGATGGCAGTAGGAAGAGCTCTCAAAAACCGATCCATTACAACACGTTCCACAATCTCTGGTGCGGACAAAGTCTCTGGCTGTAGCCACTTCCTGCTCAGGTGAATGAGATCATACATTTGAGACCTGGGGGGTTTTCCAAGCTGGAAAGTCCAGTTATGCACACGCTGAGCCCGGACAGCCAGGGTGACACCCAGCCTTGCCAATATTTCAGCTTTTAGCATCACATAGTCTTTTGCTTGGTCAGGCTCTAGGTCATAGTAAGCCTTCTGCGATTCACCAGTTAACAGAGGAGCCACCAGTCCAGCCCACTGCTCCTCAGGCCACTTTTCTCTTTCAGCAGTCCTTTCAAATGTGGTCAAAAATACCTCTGGATCATCCTCTCCAGTCATTTTTGTCAATAAACGACTCACCCCAAAGGACGCGGTATTAGTGGGACGGCTTTCCTCACTGGTCTGCGGACGTTGCTGCATTACTGCTTCCATTTGTTGTAGTCTCTGCTCTTGCTTCTGTAACAGGTCTATGAAGCGGGCCTCAGATTGCTGCTGGGCTTGTTGATGAGCTTGCTGCTGGGCTGCAAGGCTCCTTTGCAAACCTGCATTTGTCTGCTGTTGATTGGCATTTGCTAGAGCCAGCTGTTTCAGTATCTCCTCCATGCTGGCTTAAAAAAAACTGCCACTGGTTCTCCACCAACTGTGAGGGGGTTAACTCGGTAGCGGGTGTGTGTGACCCCCTGGTTGGGCTCCCCACACAAAAACAGGGCCAGCAGACGGAGGTTGTGGTTTTCAAAATCAAAAGGTGCGGTTTATTTCTCTATGTACAGTGACAAAAACCACAGCAAAGCCAAAAAGAAACATAAACAAAATAAATCCTGGTCAGTTTGACCTCTGACTAAACATGCAGGTTTCCTAAACTAACAACTGGGATCAGCCTGGTGCTGTCCTAGTCCCTAAGTCCCTGGTTTAGTAAAAATCCAAACAAATAGCCACACAGGCTTTGCCTCACCGCACAGGGGTTCACTCTCCCTAGACAGTCCACACAGGTCTGGTTCCAGGCATGAGCTAACATCTAATGAAGCTGGGAGTTCTTATAGAGGCCTAAATGAGCTGACAAGCTTCAGCTGGTCTCATCAACTCCCTGTCTGCACGACGCCCCACACTCTCCCTAGACATATGAGTCATCCATGAGCCCACTAGCCTTAGCTGGGCTTATACAACTCTCCACCTAGTTGTATAAGTCGGCGTAAAGCCTGAATCTGGGCGAAATATATCTACCCCCCTGGATGCAACCAGGTGACTTTACCTTCCTGCTGTCACACTACCTATAGTTTTCTGTCCCTAGAAAAAATGTTTTTTTAAAGCACACTATAGCACAAGGAGAATTTCCCTCACTGTCCTTCCCTGTCCCTAGAAACAAGGATTCGCACAGTAAAACACACTGACACTCTCCCTACCTATAGTTTTCTGTCCCTAGAAAAAATGTTTTTTTAAAGCACACTATAGCACAAGGAGAATTTCCCTCACTGTCCTTCCCTGTCCCTAGAAACAAGGATTATCACAGTGAAAGAAACTGACACTCTTCCTACCTATAGTTTTCTGTCCCTAGAAAAAATATTTTTTTAAAGCACACTATAGCACAAGGAGAATTTCCCTCACTGTCCTTCCCTGTCCCTAGAAACAAGGATTATCACAGTGAAAGAAACTGACACTCTTCCTACCTATAGTTTTCTGTCCCTAGAAAAAATGTTTTTTTAAAGCACACTATAGCACAAGGAGAATTTCCCTCACTGTCCTTCCCTGTCCCTAGAAACAAGGATTATCACAGTGAAAGAAACTGACACTCTCCCTACCTATAGTTTTCTGTCCCTAGAAAAAATGTTTTTTTAAAGCACACTATAGCACAAGGAGAATTTCCCTCACTGTCCTTCCCTGTCCCTAGAAACAAGGATTATCACAGTGAAAGAAACTGACACTCTTCCTACCTATAGTTTTCTGTCCCTAGAAAAAATGTTTTTTTAAAGCACACTATAGCACAAGGAGAATTTCCCTCACTGTCCTTCCCTGTCCCTAGAAACAAGGATTATCACAGTGAAATAAACTGACACTCTTCCTACCTATAGTTTTCTGTCCCTAGAAAAAATGTTTTTTTAAAGCACACTATAGCACAAGGAGAATTTCCCTCACTGTCCTTCCCTGTCCCTAGAAACAAGGATTCGCACAGTAAAACACACTGACACTCTCCCTACCTATAGTTTTCTGTCCCTAGAAAAAATGTTTTTTTAAAGCACACTATAGCACAAGGAGAATTCCCTCACTGTCCTTCACTGTCCCTAGAAACAAGGATTCGCACAGTAAAACACACTGACACTCTCCCTACCTATAGTTTTCTGTCCCTAGAAAAAATGTTTTTTTAAAGCACACTATAGCACAAGGAGAATTTCCCTCACTGTCCTTCCCTGTCCCTAGAAACAAGGATTCGCACAGTAAAACACACTGACACTCTCCCTACCTATAGTTTTCTGTCCCTAGAAAAAATGTTTTTTTAAAGCACACTATAGCACAAGGAGAATTTCCCTCACTGTCCTTCCCTGTCCCTAGAAACAAGGATTCACACAGTAAAACACACTGACACTCTCCCTACCTATAGTTTTCTGTCCCTAGAAAAAATGTTTTTTTAAAGCACACTATAGCACAAGGAGAATTTCCCTCACTGTCCTTCCCTGTCCCTAGAAACAAGGATTCGCACAGTAAAACACCCTGACACTCTCCCTACCTATCCTTCTCTTTCCCTAAACTAAAGGAATCCAGGTTAAGCAAGAAAAAATAAATGTCACTGTCCCTGCCTATGCTTCTCTTTCCCTGCTCCGGAACACACTACACTAGGCCGCCGTGCTGGCGGCCTTTTATAGTGTGGGGCGTGTACTAAACACCCTCAGCAATAATTGGCCACAGGCATCCTGCCTGTGGCCAATCATGGCTCTCCTCGCTGCCGGCGCTGTGATTGGCCAAGCATGCGGGGTCACAGTGCATGCTTGGCCAATCACAGCGCCTGGATGACACTGCGATGGCGTAGTGCATTGTGGGCCGTTCGCGTCACTCGAATTAGGCGCGAACGGCCCAAATCGTTCGATCTTCGTCGAACGATCGAACAGCCGATGTTCGAGTCGAACGTATGTTCGACTCGAACACCGAGCTCATCCCTACTTGTAATGTGTGGGTGGAGCTGGGCCATTGTTAATGTTAAACTACTGTGTATTAGATGTATATAAAAGTTTCAATGTTTCTCAATAAAAGTCATTCGATCTTAGGAAGATACAGAGCCTGTGTCTCGTTCTTCCAGAAGGATTAATTCCTATGGGAAAGGGTCGCCTGGCTGTGGAAGATTGGTAGCGAGTGGGTGTCCAGGAGAGGGAACATCTTATACGGCGTTAACCCCCTTCGTATTTGGGGTGCCGTTACATTGGTGGCAGCAGCGGGATTTTCCCTCCAGTTCCTGGGACACTCCAAACCACCACAGTGAATGACCAGCTATGCAGCCTGCAGGAAAGTCACGCTGAAAGACCTACTTGAGAGCCGAGATGGACCAGAAGTAGGGTGATGCAGGACCCCGGTCAGTTGAAGATTTGTTTCAGCAACGAGTTCAACAGCGCTTGGCATTATATGGTGCTAACCCATCAGAGACCGCCATACAGGAAGCCATTAGAGGCATCCAGCTGCAGGATGCGCGACAAGAGAGAGAACGACAGCGTCAAAAGAGAGAACTAGAGCGGAAACATGAGTGGAGAATGGCGGAAATACGGCAATCGGAGATCGCCTACAGACAGCTGCTAGAATCTGCTTAGCAGCAGGGTGGGGCCCCCTTTGCCTGGGACTATCAGGAAATACCAGTGGACAACTCTGAAATCCTGGCTGAAGAATCGGCAGTGGAAAATCTGGAGATTGCCATCCCTAAAGCCGAAGTGGATGATATGGAGTTCCAGGGAGCTAGCCTGGCTGAAGAATCAGCAGTGGAAAATCTGGAGATTGCCATCCCTAAAGCCGAAGTGGATGATATGGAGTTCCAGGGAGCTAGGGCAGTTGGCTCATCTCCCCAGCCACAGATTACAGAAGGTATGGACTTAAGGGACTGTTCAGAGGATGTTAGGGATTATGCATCGCCTGCCCAAGTACTGGCAGCAGGACAGAGTACTGCAGACCCTGGCTCTACACCCGTGGCAGTTTTGGAGGCCCGAGGTGAGAAGGTGATGGTTCCTCTTTCCCAGGGGATTTCAGAGATGCAGGGAGGAGAAGCAGCTCTTTTCCCTCCCCAACAGTTAGCCAGAGAAGATGGTGTGAAGTCCACAGCAGAAGTGCTGGCAACAGGGCAGAGTGATAGCAACCTCTGCACAGCACCGGAAGCAACTGTGGAGTTTCAGGGAGCCGGGGCAGTTGGCCCCTCTCTCCAGCAACAAGCTGAGGTGGTAAAGCTTTTACCCACAGCTGAATCACTGGTAGCAGGGCAGAATGCTACTGGCCGCTGCACACAACTGCCACTTGAGCGGATATCGGTGGATGGGACTGCGGTCTCCACTCACAGCAACCCAGCACAAGAGCTGGCAACAGAGCAGAGTGCCGCGGGCCTCTGCTCTCAACTATCAGAAGAGGGAGTTCCTGTGGTATTTGATGGGACTTCGGTCCTCACTGACACAACCTCAGAAAATGGTGTGACACTGAGACAGGAGGATGTCAGCCTTACTTTGCAAGCACTGGGGGATTTTCACCTGCCACAAGGGGATGGGACTTCAGCCTCCACTTGTATACCCCAGGGATGCCGGGCAGTCGACCCAGATCCCCAACAGCATGACGGACTGAGCCCAGTCACCCTGTCTTCTCTCCAGCGGCTGAAAGGACTGCAGGGAGAAGGGCCAGTCCAGGCCTCTCCCCAGCGGCGGGTATGTTCTCTGAGAGAGGCAGAGGTTGGCTGGGTAAGTAATGCTCTGTTTGGAGCAATTTATTTGGGGTACTGTGTGGATACCGGCATTAGAGGAATGGACCTATGGACTAACTTCGGAGTCAACCCGTCTGGGGTCGCCTCCTATGTTAGTCTCCTGCCGAAAGGGGAGATGTGTGACAGGAGGGTCACTTTGGACACAGGGTAAGCCAGGAAATAATGGACATTAAGAAATATATCTTGGGCTACCTAAAATGGGTCTGTAATATTTATCCACCATATCCCCAAGGATATCTGTAAAGGACTATTTACTGTTTCTAAACTCAACAGGTTAATTGAGAGATACTGAGGTGTTCAGCCTCAATCACCTGTCTAGTGTAATGCTAATGAATTCCAGCTTCTAGAAGACCTGTTCATTGTTTGTGGTGATGTGGATTGGGGAAATTAAGTCTGTCCTTGTGTGTATTGTAAAGTATCAGACAGTCTGGTGACTATAAAGGTCATGCATAGTCATTCAAACATAAAGGGGATTATTAGAACCTGTTGTCTCCTAGCAGATGTCAAAATAATGTGTGGAGTCTTGTAATGTGTGGGTGGAGCTGGGCCATTGTTCATGTTAAACTACTGTGTATTAGATGTATATAAAAGTTACAATGTTTCTCAATAAAAGTCATTCGATCTTGGGAAGATACAGAGCGTGTGTCTCGTTCTTCCAGAAGGATTAATTCCTATGGGAAAGGGTCGCCTGGCTGTGGAAGATTGGTAGCGAGTGGGTGTCCAGGAGAGGGAACATCTTAATCGGCGTTAACCCCCTTCGTATTTGGGGTGCCGTTACAGCCGGCAAATACGGTAGTCTGTTCTAGCTCAGGTTTGGCTGTCAAGCTACAAGGGCTGTACCGAAAGTAATACAAAAGTGGGCATAACTTTTTTTATTAACTCACATTGGTTATTCAAATGTCACATATTGATGGAGTAATTCTTCTTCTTTTTCATTGCGGGAAAATAATGGATTATAAGCAGAAGCAATGTGCCATCACTGTGTTCTTGATGAGGGAGGTGTGCAGGATCTCCAACATCCACAGTGAGCAGTGCCGACAGCTTTATACGAGCCTCAATTTAAGCCTCACCAATGTTCTGAATATATCAATGTAACAAAGTCCTGAGCCTTTTTAGGCCTAATGGTGACCTCCAGCTGACATCCTTCTGTGTAGAGTGGGTTACAAGGCATGGTGGGTGTAATGCAAGATAATCAGGCGGGCGCCAGACACTTTTTGAATGCAAAGAGATTTATTGTCTCTTAAACAGAACTGTGGGAGAGAGGGTTAGGGGCCAGGACACCCTTAGATAGATGCAAAGATAATTGGCAGACTCTGAGACTTCTATAGGTAGACAGCTATACAGGTGAAGGCTTCCAGCCGGACACCACCTCTGTATAGGTAGGACCGCTGTCTCTTATTGCAACAATCTTGTAGCTGTTACTAACGACAATTGTACTCAACTATTTGCAACACGAACAGTTCTCAGCTTCCCCCACACTCACTCACTGTGGGTCTCAATGAGCTCCCAGTCTCTCTCACTAGACCTCAGATTCACTAGCCACTGGATCCCCTGAGCTCTTCCACTTTAGCACTTGGTATCTTCCTCAAGCGTCACCCCCGCTTCCCTGCTGGGTCCCTGGTTTGGCACTCACAGACACTCCTCAAGCTTCACCCCTGCTGACCCGCTAGGTCCCTGGCTCGGCACTCACTGATGCTCCACAAGCGTCATCTCTGCTGTCCCGCTGGGTCCCCGACTTGGCACTTGCTGAAGTTTTCCCACTTCTTCACTGTCCCCGGCTGGTGAGAAGTTTGCTCTGGTACTGGCTCCAGCTTACTCACAGTGGTCTCCGGTAGCAAGGTGGATGGTCTGTTAGTGGCAACAGCTTCCCCTCTACCTCCAACCACAACTGGTTCCCCAGCCGGCAGAACCGTTACTTCTACTACTATGGCTGGACTACAAGCCCACAGTCCCAACTCTACGCTGCTTTTCCTGCTTCTGGATAGGCCCTCAGACAGTCTAGCAGCCAGATGTCCCCGGATAGGCCTTAGGTTTCTGGCCTAGCAGCCCAGGGCGATACAACACACGTCCACCCAGACAGCCATCCAGGTGGCACAGAACCCTGATCACCTGACTCCACCCAAATAAATAGGCTCTCCCACCCAGCAGGCCAAGGGACCCAAGAAAATCCCTGCCCATTGGCTGAGACACCCCATTCCTTCCTAATCTGTCCTTGCTATGCCCTTGTCTTATCTAATGCCACCAGATACCCGGCCATCTAGTGACAGAAGAGAGAAATTCAGCAATTCCAGAATTAGGGCAAAATCAATTGATCTCCTAACAATTGGCCAAGGCAACTATTACCTAGCAACTAAAATTAATAGCATCCCTTCCTAAACATCAGGGTGCTACCATTAAGATTTTCAACCCTGAGGAAGGGAGAAACAATAACCCTAAACGTGTTGGCTAAACCTGTTATTTTCAATACGTTTCTTAAATAAATCCTTGAGTAAGACAATCTTTTGTTACTCTTCTACAGGGCCGCCATCAGGGGGTACAGGCAGTACACCTGTAAGGGGCCTGGAGGTCCCCAGGGGCCCGGATGGCAACCCCCCTTTTTTTTTATTTACTATTATTTTTTGTAATGGGCACAGAGGTCCCCAGGGGCCCGGATGGAAACCCCCCCTTTTTTTTATTTTTATAAAATTTATTAATCTATTTTTATTATTTTTTATTTATTTATTTTGTTTTGTAAGAGGCCCAGAGGTCCCCAGAGGCCCGGAGGTCCCCAGGGCCCCGGATGGCAACCCCCCCTTTTTTTTATTTTTATCTTTTTTGTAAGGGGCCCAGAGGTCCCCAGGGCCCCGGGTGGCAACCCCCCTTTTTTTTTGTTCTTGTTCGTCAGCACCCAAAGCCCCCACGACCTCAACAATTCGCGGCGGCAGCACCCCCCTGCTTCTCAATTCGTGGCACCCACCTGCTTTCCAATTCGCGGCGGCCCCCCTGCCTCTCAATTTGCGGCGGCAGCACCCCCTCCGGTTCTCCTCTGCCCCAGGGGGCCCATGCCTGAAGCTGTGTAAGGGGCCCCAAAATTCCTGATGGCGGCCCTGCTCTTCTATAACCAAACCCAATGTCTCCTGCTGAGACCTCCTCGCTGTCCTATCAGAGAGGCAGCAGCCCAACACCATGACAGAGTCTACTGCCATTGTCCCTCCATTGGGCATTGAGCCCCCCAGAAGGAAGTGGTTCCCCACAAATATATCCATCAATACACAACTTGGAGCCCATCCGTCCAGCACTGTCATCCACACACTCCAGACACCCCGTATGGGCAAAGTACATCACTTTAATGGGCCAACCTGACGAAGATCTGAAGCTTCCGTCCAGATTTATTGAGCATAAATGTAAAGGAAATACATTGCAGCTTTACATTGGCTTCCCTGAAGTGTGATGGATATCTTCTGTCTTTAGGTAAAATGGGCCTGTTTTTCAAGACTGGCGCACTTCTTATTATTACCATGACGATGTTCCTCCAGGAATTAGTCACGTTCCAAGTAGCTGAACATTTATTTTATGATGTCGGGTTCAATGTGCATGAACTGGCCTTCTCAGCCATAAACGCTAAACACATAATCAATATTTATATGAGCGGCTCGGTGATGTCGCGTTGTAGCTGCTTCACGTTTTATTGGAAATTTTCTTCGTGTCAATTTATCCAGGAGGAATAGACTCAGGCGGCACTCCAGGAAGATGTAGAAGAACCCAACTACAGTCCATGTAAACCCTAAGAATCAACGTCTCTGATTTTCTCCCTTTCAGTCTGTTAAAGCTGGACTGCGGGAATCAGATAAATTGCGGTTCCCCCCGCAATGCAAGGTTTAAATTCTCATTTTAGCCTTGGGGTGCAGAGATAAGGTGTATTACTCACCCTACCCCTCAATCTGAAAAGCTCCAGCGAGGCAGGGACCTGGGCCATCTTAATGCAAGGGCACTCCTGGGCACTGCCCAGGGGCCCCAGGTACATGGGGGGCCCCACAATAATCTTGCATTACATCATGCTTGCCAACTGTCTCGGATTTGCTGGGACAGTCACGCTTTTTACTAAACTGTCCCGATATGGTCGTGTCCCGGGAAGCGTCCCAGAACCTATACTGTGCCCTCCTGATCCCAGAATTGTGCCCTCCTGACCCCCCTCCATGTACTGTGCCCTTCTGCACCCCCCCCCCTGTACTGTGCCCTTTGTGTTGACTAGTCTTTGAGTTATGGAATGTTTTCCTTTTGTAAAATCGATTTTATTTAAAAGTACTAATGAATATATGTTTAAAGCGGAGGTCCACCCTGAAAAAATTTTAACATTAAAAATCCTAAAAAAAAAATAAAAAAAAAAAAAATTCATAGAAAAAAATAATAATTTTATACTCACCCTAAATGCCTGTTGCTATGTGGAAGTCCCGTAATCTGCATCTGATGTTCCTCTTCTCGTCTGCGGTGGGTCTCCTTCCACTTCCTCTTCTTGTGAATGGGGCACGCTGCCTTCTGGGAACTGTGTGTATCCCAGGAGGCAAGCCACCCATTCACAAAGCGCCGTGCGAGTGGCGCATGCGCAGTAGGAAACGGGCAGTGAAGCCTTACGGCTTCACAGCCTGTTTCCCCTACTCAGGATGGAGGAGCCGGGAGCTGCCAGCAGCGATCGATCGCCCTGGCGGGACTGACATCGCGGGCGAGTAGGACAGGTAAGTGTCCTTATTAAAAGTCAGCAGCTATTGGGGTAAGCTTGTAGGGGCCTCAGCCAACGCTGTATCCTGGCCTAGGCCAACAAGGCCCAGGCCTAGGGCAGCACTTTGCAGGGGGGCGGCACGGAATGAGTCTGTGCTATATGTTTTCTGCTGCACCATTGGCATGGTTATATCTTCTTAGTCCTCTCCATAAAATTATCAGAAATTTGTGCTTAAAGTAGAAATTTAGGCAACCCCTTTTTTTTTTTTTTATTTGGATAGAGTAAGGGAGGGTTAGAGCCCCTGTCAGTTTATTTTTTACCATCCCTGTCCCATTGCAGAGATTTCCCTTCACTTCCTGCCCCATAGCCAAACAGGAAGTATGAGGAAATCTATGCAAATTAGGGTAATTAATTGCCCCCCCCAGGTCCTCAGAACTAGTGTCCCCACTCGAAAATTTCAGAGCGGGTCCTAAACAGCAAGGGGTGTGGCCTTGAAAGAAAGGGGTGGGTTATATTTAAATTAGGGGGTGCACGAGTCAGGCCTAGGGCAGCACAAAATCTAAATCCACTACTGGCCTCAGCGCATTACTTTGCCCAGGGGCCCATGATAATATTAAGACGGCCCTGGCCGGGACAATGGGTGGGCAGGCAGGGCGGCTGCCCTGGGCACTGTTCTATCATGAGAGGTGGGGGGGGCACCACAAGGAGGTTGGGAGGGGGATTTGTGTTGGGAGGGGGAATTTGGGGAATGGCAGGGGATAAGAATTGTTCTAGAAGGGGAAATTTAGGGAGGCATGCTAGAAGTGGAGATTTGTGTTGGGACGGCGGATGGGGTAAGAAGATTTGTGCTAGGAGGGGGAATTTTTTGGGGGGGGGTTTGTGCTAGAAAAGGTAATATGGTGAGGGGGATTTGTGCTAGATGGGGATTTTTTGTTTTGGGGGGGGGGTGGATTTGTGCTAGCAGGGGTGATTGGAGGTATTTGTGCTAGGAGAGGATATTTTTGAGGAGGGGGATTAGTGCTAGGTGTTAGGATGGGGGATTGGGGAGAATTTGTGCTGGAGGGGGGGGGGGATTTGGAGTGGGGGGAGAGGATTTGTATTTGGGGGGGGTTGGAGGAATTGTGCTGAGGGCATATGGGGAATAAGAGGATTTTAGCTCGGGTAGGGGGGGGGGCATAGATTCGTGCTGGGAAGGGTATTTCAGCAGGGAGTGGATTTGTATGGGGAGGAGGGGGAATATATGCTTAGGGGGTAGGCATGCAGATTAGTACTCAGGGGGGCATTTTTGCTGCCACATAATGCTCATACATCTTGTATGGGGTGCAATTTGGCATGTACGCCCTAGGCTCTAGATGACCATGTCCCGTCACTGGGTTCCAGCGTTTTCTTCTTTTACTCAAAGCTCTGGGTTATGTGGGCGACCCCTCAGCATCATAATGTACAGTGTAGGGCTGCGTTGTATGTGGTGGGGTGAACATGCAACCACAGATGGGAGCGCCTTAAAGAAGCTGCTGTGTTGGACCAGAGAATGGAGGAAGCCTGTACACTCCATCCTTGCACCCTGAGACTGAACAGGCAAGCTTTGGTCTAGGTCCCTCAGTTTAGCTGATGATTATAAGAACTTTTTTAAATTAGATGCAACAAGACTGGAAAAGTCTATAGGTTCACAGCTGGGGACCGTGGAGCAGCTTGCAGTATAGATAGTCTAGACTGGAACAGTCTAAAGGTTCACAGCTGGGGACCGCGAAGAAGCTTGCAGTATAGATAGTCTAGACTGGAACAGTCTATAGGTTCACAGCTGGGGACCGTGGAGCAGCTTGCAGGATAGATAGTCTAGACTGGAACAGTCTATAGGTTCACAGCTGGGGACCGTGAAGCAGCTTGCAGTATAGATAGTCTAGACTGGAACAGTCTATAGGTTCACAGCTGGGGACCGTGGAGCAGCTTGCAGTATAGATAGTCTAGACTGGAACAGTCTATAGGTTCACAGCTGGGGACCGTGGAGCAGCTTGCAGTATAGATAGTCTAGACTGGAACAGTCTATAGATTCACAGCTGGAGACCGTGAAGCAGCTTGCAGTATAGATAGTCTAGACTGGAACAGTCTATAGGTTCACAGCTGGGGACCGTATAGCAACTAGCAGTATAGATAGGCTAGACTGGAACAGTCTATAGGTTCACAGCTGGGGACCGTGAAGCAGCTTGCAGTATAGATATTCTAGACTGGAACAGTCTATAGGTTCACAGCTGGGGACCGTGAAGCAGCTTGCAGTATAGATAGTCTAGACTGGAACAGTCTATAGATTCACAGCTGGGGACCGTGGAGCAGCTTGCAGTATAGATAGTCTAGACTGGAACAGTCTATAGATTCACAGCTGGGGACCGTGAAGCAGCTTGCAGTATAGATAGTCTAGACTGGAACAGTCTATATGTTCACAGCTGGGGACCGTGAAGCAGCTTGCAGTATAAATAGGCTAGACTGGAACAGTCTATAGGTTCACAGCTGGGGACCGTGAAGCAGCTTGCAGTATAGATAGTCTAGACTGGAACAGTCTACAGGTTCACAGTTTGGGGACCGTGAAGCAGCTTGCAGCATAGATAGTCTAGACTGGAACAGTCTATAAGTTCACAGCTGGTGACCGACGACCGTGAAGCAGCTTGCAGTATAGATAGTCTAGACTGGAACAGTCTACAGGTTCACAGTTGGGGACCGTGAAGCAGCTTGCAGTATAGATAGTCTAGACTGGAACAGTCTACAGCAGGGGTCTCAAACTGGTGGCCCTCCAGCTGTTGCAGAACTACAATTCCCATGCGGCATTGCAAGGCTAAACAGTTACAAGCATGACTCCCATAGGCAGAGGCATGATGGGACTTGTAGTTCCGCAACAGCTGGAGGGCCGCAGGTTTGAGACCCCTGGTCTACAGGTTCACAGCTGGGGACCGTAAAGCAGCTTGCAGTATAGATTATGGTGTGGGGGTGTTTTTCAGGGGTTGGGCTTGGCCCCTTAGTTCCAGTGAAGGGAACTCTTAAGGCGTCAGCATACCAAGACATTTTGGACAATTTCATGCTCCCAACTTTGTAGGAACAGTTTGGGGACGGCCCCTTCCTGTTCCAACATGACTGCGCACCAGTGCACAAAGCAAGGTCCATAAAGACACGGATGAGCGAGTTTGAGGTGGAGGAACTTGACTGGCCTGCACAGAGTCCTGACCTCAACCCGATAGAACACCTTTGGGATGAATTAGAGCGGAGACTGCGAGCCAGGCCTTCTCATCCAACATCAGTACCTGACCTCACAAATGCTCTTCTGGAAGAATGGTCAAACATTCCCATAGACACCCTCCTAAACCTTGTGGACGGCCTTCCCAGAAGAGTTGAAGCTGTTATAGCTGCAAAGGGCGGGGCCAACTCAATATTGAACCCTACGGACTAAGACTGGGATGTCACTAAAGTTCATGTGCGTGTAAAGGCAGGCGTCCCAATACTTTTGGTAATATGTGTATGTGATGTTTATAGCACATTACCACCCAGGGGCCCATAGAGAAAAAAACATTTGGTGGAGTTTATTACCGCTTTAAAAAAAAAAAAACAGAATTCCGATCCTGCTAACACTGGGAGCGCGGTGGAATTTGTTTCGAATCCTGGTTGACAATACAGACAGACAATTATTTCGGAGCTTTTCATACACGAGGCCGGAGACCTTCCAAGGAAATAAAATAACTCGCTTGGTTTTTAGCTCTTTTGAAAAAGACAATTTTTTTTGAATCCTCCATAATTCTCCACATAGATCACCGCCTGACACAGAATAGCGCAGATTTCCCTCGGGATCTTATCTCGGTGATTGAAAATGTCATCGCAAAATTAAATTGATATATCAAGTCATAATAGTAACACTTTTTCTTTACAACTCAGTTATTTTCATGTCGGGGACGAGCGCGAGAACGACGGAGAAACGAAAGAAAAGGAAGAACCTCCATAGACTTCAATCGGAGGAAGTCCTGTGATCAGGGCCGCCATCAGGAATTTTGGGGCCCCTTACACAGCTTCAGGCATTGGCCCCCTGGAGCAGAGGAGAACCTGGGGGGGGTGCTGCCCCTGCAAATTGAGAAGCGGGGGGGGGCCACGAATTGAGAAGCGGGGGGGGGGGGGTGCCACGAATTGAGAAGTGGGGGGCTGCCACGAAATGAGAAGTGGGGGGGTGCCACGAATTTAGAAGCGGGGGGGGGGGGGTGCCACGAATTGAGAAGCGGGGGGGGTGCCACGACCTGAGAAGCGAGAGGGTGCTGTCGCCGCAAGTTGTTGAGGTCGGGGGGGCTTTGGGTGCTGACGAACAAAAAAAAACAAACACAAAAAGAAGGGGGTGGGGGGGTTGCCACCCGGGGCCTCTGGGCCCCTTACAAAAAGAAAAAGGAAAAGAAATAAAAAAAATTCAAAAAGAAAATACATTTTTATAAAAAAAAAATTCTAAAAAATATTTTTTAAAAAAAGAAAAAAAATTATAAAAAAAAAAGGGGGGTTTCTATCCGGGAGCCCTGGGGACCTCTGGGCCCCTTACAAAAAAAAAAAAGAAATAAAGAATTAAAAAAAAGAAAATAAATTTTTATAAAAAAAAAAAAATCGAAAAAATATTTTTTTTAAAAAGGAAAAAAATTTATAAAAAAAAGGGGGGTTTCCATCCGGGGCCCTGGGGACCTCTGGGCCCCTTACAAAAAAAAAAAAAAAAGAAATTAAAAATAAAAAAAAAGAAAATACATTTTTATAAAAAAAAAAATTCTAAAAAATATTTTTTTTAAAAAGGAAAAAAAAATATTAAAAAAAAGGGGGGTTTCCATCCGGGGCCCTGGGGACCTCTGGGCCCCTTACAAAAAAATAAATAAATAAAAAAAATAAAAAAAAATATATTTTTTTTTTTATAAAAAAAAAGGGGGGTTTCCATGGCGGCGATCACAATCAATAGAAGATGAATTATAAAATATCCGCTGCGTTTTCTTCAGACATCGGAAGATACAATCAGGACTGTTTTAGTGAATATTCATTGCGCTGTTCCTAGATAATTCCACTTAAAGTAAATCTATAGACAAAACTTAGTTTTTTCCCATTTTGGGTGGAGTAGGGGAGGTTTTAAAACCCCGATGGCTCATTCACACTATACAGGTGCGTCTGGGCGAGCGTGTTTTTTTGGGCTTTCCTGCGCGACGTGTTTTTGTCAGCCCATTAAATTCAATGAGCTGGCGAACGCGTGGGAACACGCAAAAAGTACAGCAGGCACAATGATTTAAAATCATGCCACACCAAACTGCATGGGAGATATAGAGGGGAGATAGAGAGATACAAAGTATCATTGTTTATAAAAATTGATCAGGTGGGAGATAGAGAGATACAAAGTAACATTGTTTATAAACATTGATCAGAAAGGAGATAGAGATACAAAGTGACATTGTCTAGAAACATTGATCAGAAAGGAGATAGAGAGATACAAAGTAACATTGTTTATAAACATTGATCAGATGGGAGATAGAGAGATACAAAGTAACATTGTTTATAAGCATTGATCAGACAGAATATAGAGAGATACAAAGTGACATTGTTTATAAACATTGATCAGACAGGAGATAGAGAGATACAAAGTAACATTGTTTATAAACATTGATCAGACAGGAGATAGAGAGATACAAAGTAACATTGTTTATAAACATTGATCAGAAAGGAGATAGAGAGATACAAAGTAACATTGTTTATAAACATTGATCAGATGTGAGATAGAGAGATACAAAGTAACATTGTTTATACACAATGATCAGACGGGAGATAGAGAGATACAAAGTAACATTGTTTATAAACATTGATCAGACAGGAGATAGAGAGATACAAAGTAACATTGTTTATAAACATTGATCAGACAGGAGATAGAGAGATAAAAAGTAACATTGTTTATAAACATTGATCAGACAGGAGATAAAGAGATAAAAAGTAACATTGTTTATAAACATTGATCAGACAGGAGATAGAGAGATAAAAAGTAACATTGTTTATAAACATTGATCAGACAGGAGATAGAGAGATACAAAGTAACATTGTTTATAAACATTGATCAGACAGGAGATAGAGAGATAAAAAGTAACATTGTTTATAAACATTGATCAGACAGGAGATAAAGAGATAAAAAGTACCATTGTTTATAAACATTGATCAGACAGGAGATAAAGAGATAAAAAGTAACATTGCTATAAAAGTTGATCAGAAAGAAGATAGAAAGATACAAAGTGACATTGTTTATAAACATTGATCAGATGGGATATAGAAAGTTACAAAGTAACATTGTTTATAAACATTGATCAGACAGGAGATAGAGAGATAAAAAGTAACATTGTTTATAAACATTGATCAGACAGGAGATAAAGAGATAAAAAGTAACATTGTTTATAAACATTGATCAGACAGGAGATAGAGAGATAAAAAGTAACATTGTTTATAAACATTGATCAGACAGGAGATAGAGAGATACAAAGTAACATTGTTTATAAACATTGATCAGACAGGAGATAGAGAGATAAAAAGTAACATTGTTTATAAACATTGATCAGACAGGAGATAAAGAGATAAAAAGTACCATTGTTTATAAACATTGATCAGACAGGAGATAAAGAGATAAAAAGTAACATTGCTATAAAAGTTGATCAGAAAGAAGATAGAAAGATACAAAGTGACATTGTTTATAAACATTGATCAGATGGGATATAGAAAGTTACAAAGTAACATTGTTTATAAACATTGATCAGACAGGCGATAGATACAAAGTAACATTGTTTATAAACATTGATCAGACAGGCGATAGATACAAAGTAACATTGTTTATAAACATTGATCAGACAGGCGATAGAGAGATACAAAGTAGCATTGTTTATAAACATTGATCAGATTCTCCCATTGTTTGGTGGGTGTAACAAGTAAGAGAAGGTTATTGTTCGGGTTTACAGACACTTTAGTCCGTATGTAAGAAAAAAATCTTCACTGTGTGGATTTAACAAACATTTACACAATCATGATGAAAATCTCCATATTTTCTCGAATGCCTTGTACACACGATCGGAATTTCCGATGGAAAAAATCAGACAGACTTTTTCCATCGGAAATTCCTACCGTGCGTGTGCCCCATCGGAGAAATTCCGATGAATTCCATCGGAGTTTAAATATAGAACATGTTCTATATTCCTCCGATGGAATTCCGATGTGAGTTTGGTGGGACAAAGGTCCGGTCATGTGTACGGGGCATAATATGTGTAGTTCCAATATCGTCAGCGCTACCTAGTGGCCATAATTTGTCCCCCCCCCCCTTCCCCAAATACCTCAATCAGAAAGAAACAAACATATTGCGGCCACTAGATGGGGCTGACGATACGGGAACTACACATAAAGCCCCATACACACAGTCGGACTTCCATCGGACTTTTCCGTGTTTTTTTGTCCGAACGGAGTTGGTCGGGCACACCCATAGCATACACACCACAGGACTTTTCTGCAAACTTTCCCAAAACTTTTTGCAACAACACGTGGTTTTTCTGCTCTTTTCTGCTCTTTCCCGCCACCCTTTGGTCAACTTCTGCTATTGTTGGTTGATTTTACATTAGTTGTTTTGTCCATCAGACAAAAGTCCGATGGTTTTCTGTACAAACGGTCGGACTTTGCTTCATCGGACTTTTGTTGGGCAAAAGTTTGTCCATTCGCAGACCCAACTTTTGTCCGATGAAAACAAGAAAAAAGCAGAAAAGGTTTGTCCGATGGAGCGTACACACGGGTCGGATTGTTGGTCCAACTTGCTCAAAATGAAGTTTGTTGGGCAAAAGTCCGACCGTGTGTACGGGGCTTAACCACTTGCCGACCGCGCCATGTACAAAAGACGTCCACAGCGCGGTCGAGTTATCCTGAGTGGACGTCCCAGGGACGTCCTCACAGAATCTTGCTCCCGCGCGCCCCCTGGGGCGCGCTCCAGGATATGACCGTGACCGCCGGGTCCGGAAGACCCGGCGCATCACGGATCACGGTAGATGGCCGCTAATTGCGGCCGTTTACCACGTGATCGCTCCGTCAAATGACGGAGCGATCACTTGTAAACAGACCGGCGTCATGTGATGACGCCGGTTCCTCCCTCCCCTCTCTGTACCGATCGGTACAGTGTGAGAGGAGAGGGGAGGGAGCGGATCATGTCCGCTCCCTCCCCCATGTCAGATCATGTCAGCTGTGGGCTGGATCTGTGACAATTGCAGTCACAGATCCAGCCATCCATCCATCCCTGCTCAGCCATCCCTGTGCAATACTCTGCCAATACTCTGCAATACACCCTGTGCAATACTCTGCAATACACCCTGTGCAATACTCTGCAATACCCTGTGCAATACTCTGCAATATCCTGCCCATACTGTGCAATACCCTGCCATACTGTGCAATACTCTGCCATATTCCGCAATACCCTGCCATACTGTGCAATACTCTGCCATATTCCGCAATACCCTGCCATACTCCGCAATACTCCTCAATACCCTGCAATACTCCTCAATACCCGGCAATACCCCTCAATACCCGGCAATACTCCACAATACCCGGCAATACTCCTCAATACCCGGCAATACCCCGCAATACTCGGCAATACTCCGCAATACCCGGCAATACCCGGCAATACTCCGCAATACTCCGCAATACTCCGCAATACCCGGCAATACTCCTCAATACCCGGCAATACCCCGCAATACTCGGCAAAACTCCCCAATACCCGGCAATACCCCGCAATACTCTGCAATACCCGGCAATTTTCCGCAATACCCGGCAATACTCCGCAATACCCTGCAATACTCCGCAATACCCTGCAATACTCCGCAATACCCTGCAATACTCCTCAATACCCTACAATACTCCTCAATACCTGGCAATACTCCTCAATACCTGGCAATACTCCTCAATACCCTGTAATACTCCGCAATACCCGGCAATACTCCGCAATACCCGGCAATACTCTGCAATAACCACTTCCCGCCCGCCGGCCGTCATATGACGTCCTTGACTTTGTGCGGAGATATCTGAATGATGGGAGCAGCTACAGGCATCATTCAGATATTCGCTTTTTCAGCTGGCGATTCCCTACACCATAAGACCGATCATAGCGGCTGTTCCACCGCTTGATCGCTCTTACGGAAGGTGAGAGGGGATGCCCCCCCTCCCGCTGCCCTCCGGTGCTTCTACCGACTCACCGCTACGATCAAAGCCAAGATTGTTTTTTTTTTGTTTTTTTTCAGGCTTCCCAGCCTAGAGGTGAGATGTGGGGTCTTATTGACCCCATATCTCACTGTAAAGAGGACCTGTCATGCCATATTCCTATTACAAGGGATGTTTACATTCCTTGTAATAGGAATAAAAGTGATCAAAAAAAAATTTGGGGCGGAAAAACATGTCAAACTAAACTAAATAAAGTAAAATGAACAATAAAATATATATATATTTTTTAAAGCGCCCCTGCCCCCGCGAGCTCGCATGCAGAAGTGAACGCATACGTAAGCCCCGCCCACATATGAAAACGGTGTTCAAACCACACATGTGAGGTATCGCCGCGAACGTTAGAGCGAGAGCAATCATTTTGGCCCTAGACCTCCTCTAACTCAAAACATGTAACCAGTAAAAATATTTAAAGCGTTGCCTATGGGGATTTTTAAGTAGCGAAGTTTGGCGCCATTCCACAAGTGTGTGCAATTTTTAAGGGTGACATGTTAGGTTTCTATTTACTCAGCGTGACTTCATCTTTCACATTATGCAAAAACATTGGGCTAACTTTACTGTTTTTTTTCTTTTAAGCACAAAACAGTTTTTTTCCGTAAAAAACGCGTTAGAAAAATTTCTGCGCAAATACCGTGCAAGATAAAAAGTTGCAATGACCACCATTATATTCTTTAAGGTCTTTGCTAAAAAAAACATATATAATGTTTTGGGGTTCTATGTAATTTTCTAGCAAACAAATGATGATTTTTACATGTAGGAGAGAAATGTCAGAATTGGCCTGGGTGCTCCAGAACGCCTGAAGGTGCTCCCTGCATGTCGGGCCTCTGTATGTGGCCACGCTGTGTAAAAGTCTCACACATGTGGTATCGCCATACTCGGGAGGAATAGCAGAATGTGTTTTGGGGTGTAATTTGTGGAATGCATATGCTGTGTGTGAGAAATAACCTGCTAATATGACAATTTTGTGGGAAAAAAAAAAAGAAAAAAAAATCTTGATTTTTGCAAAGAATTGTGGGAAAAAATGACAACTTCAAAAAACTCACAATGACTCTTTCTAAATACCTTGGAATGTCTTCTTTCCAAAAAGGGGTCATTTGGGGGGTATTTGTACTTTTCTGGCATGTTAGGGTCTCAAGAAATGAGATCGGCCGTCAGTACTTCAGGTGTGATCAATTTTCAGATATTGGCACCATAGCTTGTGGACACTATAACTTTCACAAAGACCAAAAAATATGCACCAATTTGTACTTATTTTTACCAAAGATATGTAGCAGTATAAATTTTGGCCAAAATTTATGAAGAAAAAATACTACTTTGCAAAATTTCATAACGGAAACAAAGAAAAATTCTTTTTTTTACAAAATTTTCAGTCTTTTTTCTCTTATAGCGCAAAAAATAAAAAACCCAACAGTGATTAAATACCACCAAAAGAAAGCTCTATTTGTGTGAAAAAAAGGACAAAAATTTCATATGGGTACAGTGTTGTATGACTGAGTAATTGTCATTCAAAATGTGAGAGCACCGAAAGCTGAAAATTCGTCTGGTTAGGAAGGGGGTTTAAGTGCCCAGTTGTCAAGTGGTTAAGAGATAAAGAGCGGCAGTTCTTGTCCGGATTGCACAAACTCTTATTTTTTTCTTGCAGGAAGCTGGAGGTTTATGTAATAGGAACGGATCCTTCCGTCTGTCAATTTTTTAAATTTTTTCCCGAATTCCCAAACAAGGAGAAAGAAAATGAACAGGAGCGTTGCGAAGACTCCGGGGGTCCTATGCGGCACGCAGCGAAGCCTCAAACGCAGTTTTTTTTCTCACGAGCGTCCTATCAATTCTTCTCCCGTGTATCAGCCTCATAATCAGGATCAGCTTTGTCTCTAAACAAATTACCGCCGTCCGGTTCCTCGCCATTAATCAGGAAAAGCTTTGTCTTTCGACAAATGACTCCAATCCGTTTTATTTCTTCCCGCGGCGTCCGGGAGAATAGCGCAGACATGTCACTGCGAGGAAGTGACAAAGATTGCTTCACATCTAATAGAATTCCACGTTTACTGACTTCTTCTCATTGTTACTGTGGGGGGGGGGGATGAAGAAAATATCGCATTACTGCGTCCTCTCTACTTATTACCAATGTAGAAGCACTGGACTCCGGGGACGCTCCCGGGGTGTAGAAATCCATCCCTGGAATCGGGAATAACGCGCCCAGCTTTATGTTTGACGTTTAATTCCTTCCAATCTATGGACTTGTTTATTCGGCAATAACTTTGCCCTCCGAAAGATTTACTCCCCCCTTTTATGACCAGGCCATTTTTTGCACTACGGCACTGCCTTTATTTAACTGCCATTTGCGTGGTTATGCAACATTGTCATTGGCATGCGCACGGGGTGTGCTGGGTGTGCCTGGGCACACCCTAATTACCCTGTGTGGTGCAGAATCCCCCCTGCTGCCCAGGAACCCCTTAGTACCGATTGCTCACTTTCATTTCATTTCAGTCTCCATTCATAACTGAAGCATAGTAAACTGCTATGATTCCATTTGTAAATGAACAGGAAGCCTCTCAACACAGAGTACTTCCCATTCATGTATTGTCCAGTGCAGCCAAGGCTATAGGGAAAGAGACTGAGGAATCTGTGTCCTCATCCCTTTCTCCGTCTCAAAAGTGATTTAGACCCCTGATATTTTACCAAAGTCCCCCCAACGAGACTCCTAAAAAACATTGTAAAATAATAATATAAAATAATATTATATACAAAAAATAATAACATTGTAAGAAATAATTAAAAAAATAAAAACTACTGACACCGTCCACTGCTCTACTGACACCGTCCACTGCCCTACTGACACCGTCCACTGCTCTACTGACACCGTCCACTGCCCTACTGACACCGTCCACTGCTCTACTGACACCATCCTCTGCTCTACTGACACCGTCCACTGCCCTACTGACACCGTCCACTGCTCTACTGACACCGTCCACTGCCCTACTGACACCGTCCACTGCCCTACTGACACCGTCCACTGCTCTACTGACACCATCCTCTGCTCTACTGACACCATCAGTGCTCTACTGACACCGTCCACTGCTCTACTGACACCATCCACTGCCCTTCTGACACCGTCCACTGACACCGTCTACTGACACCGTCCACTGCCCTACTGACACCGTCCACTGCTCTACTGACACCGTCCACTGCCCTACTGACACCGTCCACTGCTCTACTGACACCATCCTCTGCTCTACTGACACCATCAGTGCTCTACTGACACCGTCCACTGCTCTACTGACACCATCCACTGCCCTTCTGACACCGTCCACTGCTTTACTGACACCGTCCACTGCTCTACTGACACCGTCCACTGCTCTACTGACACCGTCCACTGCTCTACTGACACCATCCACTGCCCTTCTGACACCGTCCACTGCTCTACTGATACCGTCCACTGCTCTACTGACACCGCCTACTGCTCTACTGACACCATCCACTGCCCTACTGACACTGTCCACTGCTCTACTGACACCGTCCACTGCCCTACTGACACCGTCCACTGCTCTACTGATACCGTCCACTGCTCTACTGACACCGCCTACTGCTCTACTGACACCATCCACTGCTCTACTGACACCATCCTCTGCTCTACTTACACCGTCCACTGTCCACTGCGTCCACTGAGGCACTCTACTGACACCGTCCACTGCTCTACTGAAACCATCCACTGTCCTACTGACACCGTCCACTGATTTTCGAATTTCGAATTTCTGAATTATCGAATTTCTGAATTTACAAATTTACGAAATTTTGAATATTAGAGTTTACGAGGGTAGCGGAGGCCATGTTGGTACACCCAGCTGCAGGAAGGTGTTAGAGGCCATGTTGGTACACCCGCACTGCTTATACTGAACCTTTTCATCACAGATGTTAACATACTATATTTATTTTTATACGCTCACTTTATTGCTAAAATGACTGTTAAATTAAAGACGTAGCTGGGTGTAGTAAGATGTCTGCTGTCTTCTTCTGACGGCAGGTGTTCCGTCAGATTAGGAGACCTGGTAGCGGGTGTACGCAGGCGACGAAACGTCACTTCCGTTACCTAATCTGACGGGTCGCCGATTCTGATGAAACACCAGCTTTTTTTTTGACAGCTCTGAGCAGAGACAACTCTGCACTTGTTACATTGAATCGTGGAAATGCCAGATTAAGATCGTGAGGGGGGGTTGAATCGAGATCGCGATTTTTTAACGATTAATTGCGCAGCTCTACTTTAGTGTATTTTTTTTCTAAAAAAATTGCACTAGTTGTGACATAAAAAATACCAACATTTTATTCCCCAGGATCTCTGCTTTCAGAAAATATATAATATATGGGGGGTTTTAACTAATCTTCCGGCCTAAAAGGATTAATTTACCAAAAACGTGCAAGAATGCGGCAGCAAAAGTGTAAAAATCCTTGACTGAGAAAGCTATTATTGTCTCTTTTATGTTTCATTGTGTCGGGTTTATTGTTCCTTTTTTTTTTTCCTCTCTTGTTTATTTTTTAGAACAAAACTTTTTTTTTTGGCTGAACCTTGAAAGGAGTTGATATAACGAGCTCCTGACCGCGTCTCTTTGACAGCATTCTTCTCCGACAAACACAAAATCAACACGCTGGACCTTTGCCAGCGCGGGCACTTAATGCAGTAAATGACACCGATTCTCTGGTATTTGGTCTCAGAGACAGTACAATACGATCGACCTACGTAGTAATAATACGCTGATTTCTCGCTGCTTTTCCGTGCTGCTAAAAGTATTTGTGGCTTAGGAGAGATGTTTCTGCACCTAAAAACAGCAGACGGGTTTACATTAAATTGGAGTTTCCTCGCAGTTTATTGACTTTTCATGCCGAGTGTGTATGTGTGTTTGCTATGACTCCATATGTCTCTCTCAGATGTTTTAGAGGCTTATAAACGAACTACATGGATAGTATATTTACTGAAATTACACAGGAGGGATTCATAAAGCCCCCTAGTTATTTTTTTTGCTGTCTGTGAACCATTAGGGGCATTCCCCTCTACTTCCTGTCCCAGAGACACAACAGGAAGGGGGAAGAAATCTCCCCAAATTCTTCTTTTAGATAATTGTCCTTGGAACAGTTGTCCCCATGATTGGTGTACCTCCTAATTTTCTGAGAGGGAAAAGAGGGACACCTTTTAAAAGAAAGTATGGAGGCAAAAGACACGCCCTCCATGCCCCCAGTTATGCAGACCATGAAGAATGGACCTCCAATATTCACATAATCCCTGCTGGATCTTCCAAGACTCCCAGGATCTCCAGTATTCACAGGATCTCTGGTGTGTCTTCCAAGACTCCGAGGACCTCCAGTATTCAAATAATCTCTGCTGAGCCTTTCAAAAATCCTAAGACATCCAGTATTTACAGGATCCCTAGAGGGCCTTCTAAAACTCCTAGGACCTCCAGTATTTACAGAATTCCTGATGGGTCTTCCAAGACTCCTAGGACCTCCAGTAATCACAGGATCTCCAATGAGTCTTCCAAAACCCATAGGGCCTCACGTATTTACAGGATCCCTGCAGGGTGTTCCAAGACGCCTAGAACCTCCAGTACTTACAGGATCCCTGCAGGGTCTTCCAAGACTCCAAGGAACTCCAGTATTTACAGGATACCTAAGGAGTCTTCCAAGACTTCTAGGACCTCCAGCATTTAAAAGGTCCTTCCTGGGTCTTCCAAGACTCCTAGGGTCTCCGGTATTCACAGGATCCCTGCAGGTTCTTCCAAGACTCCTATCACTTCCAGTATTTACTAGGCTTGTGCAATTCGTTTCGTAACGAATTGAAATTCGTCCGAATTTAGCAACTTTCGGACATTCGGAAGCATTCGAATTTCCGAACAAAGCAATTACGAATAAGACCGAATCCGAAATAAATTATACCGCAAATAGCGAATGCCCGAATGTCTTCGGCATAATTCGTTATGAAAAAGTTACGAATGTACGAATCCATACGAAGCACAATAACACTCACTCTGCTCTGCTCTCTGCTTCTCCCACACCGTGCTGAACTCCCTCTCAAAATGGTGTACAGGGGCGGAGGTTATAGCCGCATGTAAAAAACGAAAGTAAAATACGAGATTTCGAATCCATTCGAAGCACAATAACACTCTGCTTTGCTCTCTGCTTCTCCCTCACCGTGCTGAACCCTCTCAAAATGGTGTACAGGGGCGGAGCCTATAGCCGCATGTTAAAAACGAAAGTAAAATACGAGATTTCGAATCGTTACAAATAACCGCAATGTATTTAGAAAAGTACAAATCCATTCGAAGCACATTAGGCATAATAGGCAGCGTCGTTGTGAGAGAGACACGGAAAATTACGAATCAACGAACCCAAAAAAAGTTACGAAAGTAGGAGTTGTGTCCAGAATCAACGAAAAACAACGTACTCTACCGAAAGTACGAACCCAAAAAAAGTTACGAAAGTAGGAGTTGTGTCCAGAATCAACGAAAAACAACGTACTCTACCGAAAGTACGAATTATAAAGCAACAAAAAATTCAACGAAAAATGTCGCTTGCAAAAATACGAATGAGTCCGAACACGAAAAATCCCGTCTAGCAAAATTACGAATGATTACGAATCAACAGGACCGGAAAGAAACGAACCGAAACGGAACGAATTTTTCCGTTGTGCACAAGTCTAGTATTTACAGGATTACTGATTGGTCCTCCAAGACTCCTAGGACCTCCAAAACTCAGGAAAGGAAAAACGTACCGCTCATAAGCTTGAGAATGAGTAAGCGTCAATTCGTGACGTGAAACGCGTTAGCCACCCTTCCCTGCATGCATACTATCTACATTTGTTGTTTTGGATTTATGGATTTATTTTGAATTTGGATTTTTTACTTGAAATTTTGGAATAAATACCTGTCTATACAGAGTGCGGCAGTCCAGGGTTTCTTTTTCTCCCAGACCTCCAAAACTCACAGGATCTCTGATGGTCTTTCAAGACTCCTAGGACCTCCAGTGTTTATAAGGTTCCCTGCAGGGTCTTCCAAGACTCCAAGGAACTCCAGTATTTACAGGATACCTGAGGGGTCTTCCAAGACTTCTAGGACCTCCAGTATTTTAAGGTCCTTGCTCGGTCTTCCAAGACTCCTAGGGTCTTCAGTATTCACAGGATCCCTGCTGGGTCCTCCAAGACTCCTAGCACCTCTAGTACTCACAGGAACTCTGGTGGTCTTTCAAGACTCCTAGGACCGCCATTATTTACAGGATCCCTGCAGGGTCTTCCAAGACTCCAAGACTCAGTATTTACAGGATACCTAAGGGGTCTCCAAAGACTTAAAAAATCTCTAGTATTTACACGATCCTTGAGGGGTCTTCCAAGACTCCTAGGACCTCCAATATTTACAAGATCCTTGCTGGGTTTTCCAGGACTTCCTAGGACTTCTAGGACTCACAGGATCCCTTCTGGGTCCTCTCAGACTCCTAGGGCCTCCAGTATTCACAGGGTCCCTGCTAGGTTTCCAGCATTTCCAGGATTCCCAGAACCTCAAGTACGCACAGGATTTCAAGGATTCCTAAGACCTCCAGTATACACAAGATTCCTGCTGGGTCTTTCAGAATATCCAAGATTACCCAAACTTCTAGTATTCACAGGATCCATGCTAGGTCTTCCAGGATTTCCAGGAAGCCCTGTACCTCCATAACTCACAAGATCCTTGCCAGGGTTTTCAGGATTTCCAGGATTCCAATGACCTCCAGTACTCACAGGATCCTTGCCAGATTTTCCAGGATTCCCAGGACCTTCACTGTCTCTCGAAAAAGATGGACAACTGTGGAGGGAAGAGGGACAGAGAGATTTGTTTCCAAATGAGGGGCACTTGAAAGATACACCTATGGAAGATTTCCAATAACTTAATTTTCTGCGGACAACTCCAACCTTTTAAAGTGGAAAAAAACTGCGCTAGAACCCAAAATAAAGGTAAAACACAAGCTGCTAGCACTCAAACAATGTAAACTGAAAATATAAATAAATAGTGCAGTGCTACAATGATAATAATGGTAAAAGGAATTTCCACTCTGTGATATAGATAATAAACCAAACATCAGTGGTGAAACACAAAAGTAAAATGTAAGAACTCATGTTTAAAGTAAAGTCCAAAGGAAGTGTACACAATGGATATGTGAAAAACTTCAATGGATGCGACAAAGTCCATAAACTATAACCACACTCTGTGATATTCCTTCCCACGGAATGACCCGGGTTAACAGGAGCAACAAGTTAACTGTTGAGATCAAATACTGGTGTAGCAGGCTTTTAATTCTGGTGAAGACATCAGTGATGTCTAGTTCCCTGCGGCCCAGCAGGTGGCGCTGTCACTTTGGGCTGGGGTTGAACCATCGCTGCAGTGCCGTACCCTTTGTGACCTCTCGCAGCAGTTGTACGGCGGGGCGGGGAACACGTTGTGCTTGCTGGGAGAGGGTATAAAGGGGCGGACATCTTCGCCACAAGGTTCGAGTCCCAGGCACCTTCAGCCTGAGGGCTGCTGTGCGCGGTCGGTGTCCAGGCGGCCTAGGCCTGGACACTTGGAGTTCGTGTTCCATCCCAGACACCTTCAGTCTGGGGTGAGGTACTCAGCCGGAGGCCTGGGGCCCAGTACCTTCTGCTGGGTCCCGCGAGGGAGGGATTGTCCTAGGGGGCCCCGGGAGTGGGGCACCCGAATCCAGAGGCGTAAGGGATCGGAGGGATATCTTTCCCGAACAGGGGCCAAGTTCAGAGAGGAAGGTAGTTTGTGTTCTATGGCCCGTGGCAGCGATCCAACTATTCAACTCAGGTCAGTGGCAGAGACCTGCTATTAGGCCTGTGGCAGGGGCCTCAACAGTTCATCCGGTCGGTGGCAGCGAAAAAAACTCACGGTCGTGGCAGGGACCGTGCGCCAGGCCTATTCGCTAGCAAAGGAATAGGAGAGTTAATTTGTGCCTGGGCCTGCTCGTACCCACACCCCTGTTTGTCTGCTACTAAAAGTTCAACTGATTGTGTTCAACCTGAAAACAGAGAAATAAAGGAGTGTTGGACTTTTGATTGGTGTGGGACTCTATTATTGGCAGACACATCTCCATGGAACAACTGAGGCTTCGTACGCAGTGAACAGAACCGGGGGTAATTCAACTAACTTGCTCAACCCTCATACACATATGAGGGGAGAGTTTGGCGTAGTGTTCCTGTACTCTCGTCTCCCAGGTACCCCTAAACACCAGCCACTCAAACGAGAAGAAACCGAGAGGGAGAGTGAGGGGTACAGGCGCTACACGTGGGGGCTCTGGTCCGGGATGTGTTCGTGCTACAATGGAGCTGGAGTTGTTGGAATTTGAAAGTGTCTGCCCGGAAGAGTTCCGAGTAGGTCGGCCATATTGGCCACTGCGCCACGAGGCACACCCTCCCTGCTCAGTTCGTGGGCGTGACCCAGGGAAGGAGAAAGCCCGCGAACTGGAGTGCAAGAAGGGAGGAGTCTAATCGTGTGAAGGACTACACGTGGGGACTTTGGCGCCAACAAGGCAGTGCGCAATGGATCAGCAGAGAGTCACCATGTTCAGCAATGCATCGTGGATTCCAATTCATCCTACTACCACAAATCTGACTACTGCTGCTGCTCCGATAACGGAGACGGGGATTCGGGTAAAGCCCTGGGGACGATTCGCTCTGTACTCATGCATGGACGTTGAGGCCCTGGGTTTGATTTGTCCCGGCTGGTGTGTCAGCTGAAGCCATTCGGGCGCTGCGAGGCCTGCGGAGAGTTCCTATTTGAGGTGGAACCACCTATTGAGAAACCCAGAACCATCCACCTCAACCGCACAACAGGCCACACCACTCAGGAAGGAGAAATCGCTGCTTTTACAGCCATCCCTGTGCGCACTGCCGCGACCGCAGGGGAGGTCGCAATCACAGAGATACGGGAGAAATCCGAGGATGCTGACTCGGTCACCACTGTTTCCCAGCGTCCACCGCCAAAGAGGAAGACCGGCTTGGTTGCCCCGTTCAGCGGTCGCGGTGGATTACTCTGCTCGCCTACGCCCGCCCCGGATGGATCCGGTCGGAAGAGTCCCGGACATCCCTTCTCAACTTTGGGCCGAGGTAAGCCGGGCGGAGGGACTTGGTGTTGGGGCGGAGGTGTCGGTGATTCACGGCCCTGTGTGCCCGTGGGGGGTAGCAATTCAGCCTCTACTACAGGCTACCAGCCCGCGGAGGAGTGTGACACCTCGGACCTATAGTCGCTCTCCGATCCAGGACACGGCGTCATCATAGATGAACTTTTCGCTAAGAAGGGCTGGGACAAGATGCCTCGCTCCTCGTCCCGCAGAGTCAGGGGTCCACCCATGTCTACAGGGGATAGTACACCCCGGGTGGAGGCACCAGCGCCTAAGGAGGGATCCCGTCCCCAGTCTGCCCTTCTACCTCCGGTGCCACCTGCATCTAGCACCGGGGAAAAGAGACTGTTGCTGCGGGCGCCTATGCCCAGGATGGAGGTGATCAAGGCACCTCGTCACCTGGACGCCATTGTCCTACCGGGTGAGGGAGACCGGGCCACTATGCCTCCGCTGGCGAGACTACAACGCCTCTTCTACCAAAAAGTTGCCGAGTACGGGTGGGAGTACCCGTACTTACCTAAGGAGCTGTTATATGAAGTGGAAGTCTGTCGGGAACGCTGGTACAATGATTTTGTGTGGACGCACATTCAGGTCCCACATGCCCGCAGGTACCTCGCGTGTTCCCCCAAAGCCTCTCAACGGTTCAAGGACTGCAAGGCAGAATGGATGCTGGGTCGGCACATCCACGCAGACAAGGTGTTAATTTGGCGCAAAGAAGGGGAGGATGTCGAATACCATGTAGAGACAATGGACCAGCACTTAAAACCCCTTGTCTTGCCGCACCCAAAGTTCTATTTGTAGGAGAAAAAATACTCCGTTCTTGCTTTGCCTTGTTGCTGTTGAACTTTCAGGGGTTGTTTCCCGGGAAAACCCAGTGACTGTGCCCGTGTTAATGGGTGTTTGTGCTCTCTGGAGGAATTGAAGGACTGTTGCCGTTGTTTGTTCTTCATTCTTCCATCCCACAAAGGGATTATGGACTTTGGGGTAGTTAGAGCCAGAAAAAAAAAAAGAGGATCTTCAACCAGTGCAGTTACCGCGGCACTGTCACCAGGTGGCAGTGTTGCGCACCGATATTCACTGTTCACTCACACACTTATAGAAGGAAAGGATTTCTCTGCGGAGAGGTTTTTTCGTTCTCACACAAACATATTTGTCAGGGATATGTGTGTTTAACATTTCTTTTCCCCTCTGCAGGAGAGCATCCCATCAAGACCACTGAGAATGGGGTGGGTCTTAGTCAGGATGGGTGGGGGGAGATGTTAATGTGAACATGTGATGCAAAATGTTGTTATGTGTTGCTTGTTTCCCTTCCCTCCCCTTTCATGTCAGGTTCAGGCACAACTGTTTAGTCAAATTTCAATTTTTTTTTGTATTTTTGAAATTGTTAGTCGGTTTCTGGATCCGGCTATGTTGGCCCCTTTTTTGGGCATGGTTTGCTCCAGACACTGGGGACCAGTGTTCAATAACCATGGGGAGAGTGTAGCGGGCATATACTTTTAAATCTGGTGAAGACATCAGTGATGTCCAGTTCCCTGCGGCCCAGCAGGTGGTGCTGTCACTTTGGGCCGGGGTTGAACCATCGCTGCAGTGCCGTACCCTTTGTGACCTCTCGCAGCAGTTGTACGGCGGGGCGGGAACCCGCTGTGCTTGCTGGGGGAGGGTATAAAGGGGGCGGACATCTTCGCCATGAGATTCGAGTCCAAGGCACCTTCAGCCTGAGGGCTGCTGTGCGCGGCCGGTGTCCAGACGGCCTAGGCCTGGACACTTGGAGTTCGTGTTCCATCCCAGACACCTTCAGTCTGGGGTGAGGTACTCAGTCGGAGGCCTGGGGCCCAGTACCTTCCGCTGGGTCCCGCGAGGGAGGGATTGTCCTAGGGGGCCCCGGGAGTGGGGCACCCGAATCCAGAGGCGTAAGGGACCGGAGGAGGGACTCATCCGAAGATCTGGTGCAGCATATTGCCAGTGCCGGGTGAACCTCTGGAGACCGCCCGGAGGGATATCTTTCCCGAACAGGGGCCAAGTTCAGAGAGGAAGGTAGTTCACGTTCCATGGCCGGTGGCAGCGGTCCAACTATTCAACTCAGGTCAGTGGCAGAGACCTGCTATTAGGCCTGTGGCAGGGGCCTCAACAGTTCATCCGGTCGGTGGCAGCGACCAAAACTTACAGTCGGTGGCAGAGACCGTGCGCCAGGCCTATTCGCTAGCAAAGGAATAGAAGAGTTAATTTGTGCCTGGGCCTACTCGTACCCACACCCCTGTTTGTCTGCTACTAAAAGTTCAACTGATTGTGTTCAACCTGAAAACAGAGAAATAAAGGAGTGTTGGACTTTTGATTGGTGTGGGACTCTATTATTGGCAGACACATCTCCATGGAACAACTGTGGCTTTGTACGCAGTGAACAGACCCGGAGGTAATTCAACTAACTTGCTCAACCCTCATACACATACGAGGGGAGAGTTTGGCGTAGTGTTCCTGTACTCTCGTCCCCCAGGTACCCCTAGACACCAGCCACTCAAACGAGAAGAAACCGAGAGGGAGAGTGAGGGGTAGAGGCGCTACACTGGCAAATGGAAAAGTAGATGGGGTACTTTTACCGCAACAGGTGGACTCATCTATCATATAACAGTGAGTCAAAAAGGCTTGGGGTCTCAACGACCTGGATCGATGGAACAGGATCTCTGTGGATACCGTGGAGGTCTGAAGCGGTCCTGAGGAGGATGGTCCAATGAGCTGAGATATTGATACAGCACTCTTCCCGCATGCAGGCTCCAAAATGGAGAATGGGAACAAAAAATAAAGACAAAAGGGCCATTGGTGCAGGTCAATAAAACCAATCAAGGTTTATTGAAATAAAATGTCATACAGACAAATAACGAAAATACGGACTAAAAAAGTGATCACAAATTAAAAGCAATGTGGGGTGCAGTGATGCTCCAATGGTGCAGGTCAAAAAGTATGAAAAGGTTTTATTTGGATAAAACCACAAAATTTTACATTAAAAAGTGATCACAAAATAACAAGGGGAAAAAAAAAGGCAATATGGGCGTTTTTTTTTTTTTTTACCTTGTATGTGTGTTGGAGGAAGTGTGTTGGAGGAAGTTTTTGGAGCCGTTTCATCGTTTCCATTTACCCCTTTGGGGTTCCTTTTCATCCAAATCCTTTCAACATCGATTGGAAACAGGGTGGACACCCTGTGAGCTCGGGTTCGCTCCATCTATCCGGGATATCCATCCATCCAGGGTCTAACAACTGTCGAGTCCCAACGGTTAAGTTCGTTCGTGGTCCTAACTTCACAGGAGTCGTCAGACAAGTTGATCTGTTTCGTGGTTGGATTTCCCGTGCTTGCATGATCTGCTGTCGCTGACAGGCAGATCCACGGGTTCCGGTAAGAGTATTCCATCTATTTCATTTAGTCGGAAGAAAACGTTTCCATGATGACCCACATGACTGCATGTTTATTTATTCCACTGTGTAATTTACATGTCACATTGATGGACATTCATTTTTCACTTTTTTGTTTTTTCCTATGTGGACTTATTAGCCCATTTTTTTTTTTTTTGGTTGGTTTGTTTGTTTTATATTTTTCACATTCAGTGACTTTATTTACTCAGTGAGACATTCACTTGTTTCCCTAACCACTAGCGCTACATTTTCCACATTTATCTCTTTTAATAATATGACACTTACCTGTCCTGGAGTCCAGCGATGTCGGCACCGCAGCTGATGTTTCCATCAGCTGTCGGGTGCTGCTGCCGCCATTGCTGGTAAGGGAACCCTACTGCTTCACGCCGGGAACCCTACTGCGCTTGTGCGAGGCTGCGCATGCGCGAGGCTCCGCTGCGCTCTCCTACTGGCCCGGCAGCGGGGGAAGGAGGAGGGAGCTGAGCGGCTGGGGAGTTGTGAGTTTGTTCACCTTTTAATTTTTCGTGAACTAACCCTTTCATTAACTTTCAGCTTTAAAAACTTCCAAAAAAAAAAAATGAATTGACCCAAATCTATAATCTTAAAAAAATAAAACAGACCCTTCAGCATATATCTACGTGAAATGCTCCAGCGCATGCGTCGGATGCATTGGCGTGTTTTTAAGTGAAATCTTTGGGTCCTCTTGCTGGTTTTCAGTGAAGTCTAAAAATAAATTTCAGCCGTGTCCAATCCATACCATCTGATGGTATTTGGTGTTCATGTCCTCAGAAAGCGGCGTTCATGAATCAATGGAACTAAGCGTATGGAAACTGTTTACCCATTGGCTCTGAGGCCCATCGTCCAGGCTTCGTTCCATGTCCTGGGTCTATGGGAACAATGATCCCTCTGGCTGGCTCGCCAAATTCTCCATTGTCATACAGTCAGACCTCCAGCAGGTGGCAGTGTTTCCCCACTGATGGATCACATGGCTTTATCAGAAAACAATTCCTATTTAAAAAAGAGAGAAAAGAGATACAGAAGGACGGCACAGGGAACCGTATGGGGCGTACAGCGAGAATTACAGAATTGCAAAGTACGTCGATCTGACGGCATTTTCCAAAATACAAAACTGAGAGCTGAGTCATGTAAAACATACATACGTCCTGCAGGCACACCGCATACAATTCATGGAAACCTCATTTAATTATAACTGTTCATAAACTGCTGGAATTATATTCCTTATTTTAAAGAAACTCTCTCTCTCTCTCAATACCAAAATTGTACCTACAGAACCCTGGAAGACAAGAACCATCCTACCTATTTGTTGAAAACCCACAAAAGGGGAAAGAAGGGGAAAAATGGGATTTTATAAAACAATGTAGATGAAAAATAAAATCACATACAGGGAAAAAAGTATTTGACCCCCTGCTGATTTTGTGCGTTTGCCCCACTGACAAAGAAACGATCAGTCTATAATTTTATTGGTCGGTTTATTATAACAGTGAGAAATAAACAACAAAAATTATCCAGAAAAACGCATTTCAAAAAAAGTTATAAATTGATTTTCATTTTAACTACTTCAACACCGGGCCTATTCTGGCACTTCTCTCCTACATGTACAAATCATCATTCTTTTGCTAGAAAATTACTCAGAACTCCCAAACATTTTATATTTTTTTTTTAGCAGACACCCTAGGGAATAAAATGACGGTCATTGCAACTTTTTTTCTTGCACGGTATTTGCGCAATAATTTTTCAAACGCCTTTTTTTGGGAAAAAAATGGTTTCATGAATTAAAAAATAACAAAACAGTAAAGTTAGCCCACTTTTTTGTGAAAATATGAAAGCTTATGTTACGACGAGTAAATAGATACTTAACATGTCACGCTTTAAAATTGCGCACACTCATGGAATGGCGCCAAACTTCGGTACTTAAAAATCTCCATAGGCGACGCTTTACATTTTTTTACAGGTTACCAGGTTAAAGTTACAGAGGAGGTCTAGTGCTAGAATTGTTGCACGCGCTCTAACGCACGCGGCGATACCTCACATATGTGGTTTGAACGGCGTTTACATATGTGGGCGGGACTTACGTGTGCGTTCGCTTCTGATCGCGAGCTACCGGGGACGGGCGTTTTAATTATTTTTTTTTTTTTTTTACTTATTTTATTATTTTTTACACTTAGTTTCCTTTTTTTTTATCACTTTTATTTCTATTAAAAGGAATGTAAACATCCCTTGTAATAGGAATTGTTAGTGACAGGTCCTCTTTATGGAAAGATGCAGGGTCAATAAGACCTCCCCCTCCCCCCACATCTCTCCTCCAGGCTGGAAAGCATGAGATCAGTGAATTTTTTTTCACTGATCTCATACTTAATAGCCGCAATGGCGGGTTTGTTTACATATGAGGACCCGGGCGTGACGTCATCACATCGCGCCCGGGCCTCCGACGATCATAGAGCTGACTGGTGACCATCTGGTCACCAGTCATCTCTATGCTCGTCACGTGACCCACCACCGGCGCCGGACGATTCTCTCCGGGTCCCCGATGGCACGGGAGAGCCCGGAGAAGCACCGGATGGCGGCGGGAGGGGGTGATGTCCCCTCCCGCCGCCTATAAGAACGATTAAGCGGCGGAACTGCCGCTATGATCGTTCTTATGGTGCGCAGGATCGCCGGCTCTAAACAAGTGTAGCGGGGTCCTCAAATTGATGGGATACACCTGGGCAATAGTGTGACCCAGGTGTATAATTGTGTTAGGATTCAGACCCCTTTTTGTTTCGTGGAGGATTGGAGGATGTAGTATTCTCCTTTGCCTGTGGGTGGCGGGGTACCCACGGGCTTCAGGTAGAATCATCCCCTGCAGTGCTCCCTGTTTGGTCTCTTCCCGGAGATGGTATGGCTGGGGCGGGGAACCCGCCGGGCCGTTGAAGGGAGGAGATAAAAGGGGGAGACGCCCTGACCACGAGGTCGTCGTCTTGCGGAGAAGGAGGTCCTCGGAGGAGGAGGGTTGCGGTCCGCACCCAGGGCCCTTAGGCCTGGGTGCGGGAGATCCAGGAGTCTGGTCCAGGTGCCCATGGCCTGGTCCGGAGTCATGTTGGCGTCCATCCCAGGCACCTTTAGCCTGGGGTGAGGTACTATCTAGGAGGCCTGGGGCCCAGTACCTTCGACTGGGTCCCGCTAGGGTGGACTGTCCGAGGGTCCCTGAGCGGAGGGACTCGTACCTGAGGTGAGGAGGCCGGGGAGGTTACCCACTGGAGACCCGGAGCAGCACCAACCCGGTGACAGTGGGCCTCTGGGAACTCTCTTGGGAGGACACATCCCCCTGATAGGGGCCACAGCGTATCGAAGAGGGCTCCATTGCTGTTCATAGGGGTTGCTGGAAGAGACCCCATCCTTCCTGTTCTGTAACAGCCGGATTGGCTTAGGCGCCGCTGGTCATAGTACAGTGGCATAGAACTCAAACTTTAGGAAGTGCCTCGATCTGCTCGCCCCACCGTTGGCAAGGTTATAGGTCCCAACCAGTTTGCTGCAAAAGAACTGTTTATTGTGCTTTGCGTATTGGAGTGTCAAATAAACAAGTGTTGGACCTTTCTCCGGTGTGTGAACTCCAGTTACTGGAAGCAAAGGGGAGGCTGGTGAGCTTGCAATTACAGACTCAGTGCATTCACAGAACACACCGGCCCGAGGAAACATCAGTAAGTGGCCTTCACCTCCCTACTACAATGGGGAGGACATGGGCCGTGGCGCATCTCACTCTCACAACCCAGGAACCCCTAGACATGAGTTGGTGTGTAACCGATAAAGATGGAGAGAGGGTGAGGCCGCTACACGTGGGGGCTCGTGAGTCCGGGATAGAGTGTGTTCTAAAGATGGACTTGAGAATGTCTACATTTGAACTTTGCTGCCCAGAGGAGTTCCGAGCAGATCGGCCAAATTACTGGCCAAAGTGCGTCCCTGCTCGGAGTTGTGGAAATGACCCTAACACGGGAAAGGCCCATGCGGAGGAGCGGAAAAAGGGAGAGGTCCAGCCGTGTGACGTACTGCACGTGGGGACTGTTAACGCACTGCGCCACGAGGCACCCCATGGCGACATCGTTCGTGGGCGGAGTCAAGAGGAAGCCCGCGAAAATGTACAGCTCATGGGAGGAGTCTGGCCAAGTGTGGGGATACACGTGGAGACTCCGGCGCGGGGTCAGTGCATGATGGAGCAGCAAACAGTCGGGATGACCTCAAGTGCCCCGTGGATTATGGTTCCTCACCCCACGAGAATGACTTCCTTTGCTGCCCCCATCACAGACACAGGGATAAGACTTAGGCCCCGAGGGCGGTTGGCTCTGTACACTTGCAGAGACACGGAGGCCCTCGGTGTGATCTGTCCCGGCTGCTCGGGACTGGTGGTCACCCTGAAGCCATTCGGGCGATGTGAGGAGTGCAGAGAATTCCTTTTTGAGGTCGAGTCGTCCACAGCAAGGCCCCGGGCCCTTCGCCTCAATCACCTCACGGGTACTGCTACTCCGGAAGGGGAGATCAAGGCCTTTGTCGAGGTTCCTGTGCGCGCTGACCAGGGCGATGGACTGCCCAACAGAGAAAAATCCGAAGATGCTGCTTCGGTCGCCACAAGTTCTTTGCTTCCACCACCGAAGAGGAAAGTTGGCCTAGTACAGGCATCCTATGGACGTGGTCGAGCTTCACCCCACTGCTTGCCTGGCCTGGATGGCGCCGGTCGAGATGGAAGTCCCGGACATCCCAGTCTTCTACAAGGGTCAGGTGAGCCAGGGGCTGGAACTGTGGTGGTGGTTGGAGGTGTCGGGGGCCCATTGGAGGTGGAACCCCCCAGAGAAGATGATTCTGTGTCCACCGGTAGATATCTGCCTGCGGAGATGTATGACACCTCCGACCTAGAGTCGCTGTCTGATTGCGGAGATGATGGCGAGATAGACGAACTGTTCAGCCGCAAGGGCTGGGATAGAGTGCCACTTCTTGCTTCCCGTGCGGTACGGGATTCACCTATGTACACAGGAGACAGCACGCCTCGGGTGGAAGACCCGCAGCTTACGAGGGAACCTACCCCTCCACCTGTGTCCTCATCTACTGTTACCTCACCTACTTTGGTTGTGGGGACACCCCGCGCTTCTCTGAGAGCGCCGAAAGTCATTTCCAGGGAGCTGGTAAAGGTACCTCGGCATCCGGAAGCTATTGTGCTGCCTGGAACTGGAGAGAAAGCCACTATGCCACCTTTGGCCCGCTTGCAGAGACTGTTTTGCCATAAAGTAGCTCGGGAATATGGGTGGGAGTACCCGTATCTACCCCGGGACTTGCTGTATGAGGTGGAAGTCTGGAGAACAAGATGGTATGACGAGTTTGTGTGGGACAAGTTGAAGGTGCCCCATGCTCGCAGGTACCTGGAATGTGTGCCGTCAGTGTCTAAGAGGTTTGAGGACTGCAAAGCTGAATGGAAATTGGGGCGCCATATCCATGCTGACAAGATAGTCATTTGCAGAAGAGAAGGAGAAGATGTCGAGTATTCGATAGAGGCATTTGACAAACACCTGAAACCCCTGTATCTGCCGGATCCAAAGTTTTACTTATAGGAGAAAAGAACTCCTGTTTATTTCTTTTGTGCACTTGAACTTTCTGGAAGAGCCATTCCCAGACACGCAGGACTGTGCCCTGCTTTTGTTTTTGTTTGGGCTTTTCTTTTTCTCGTTGGAGACTTGGGGACTGTTGTGTTTTCGTGTTTCCCCTTTTCTTCATGTGCCAAAGGCAAGGACATTTGGGAAAAGTGGCAGAGTAGGGAAAGCTGGAAGAACGAAGATTCGTTGAGTGTCATGACCGCGGCGTTGTCACCAGGTGGCAGTGTTGCGCAACAAATGTTTGAAAATATTTCACCCACACATCACCTTGCTTGTTGGAGTGAGTGGGTCTCTCGGCTGACGGGCCCACTCATCCCAAATGACACGAAATTATGTTAGGATGTTGTTTTTCTTTCCCCTGCAGGAGAATCGTCAGTCAAGATCATTGAGAATGGGTGGCTCTTAGACAGTGTGGGAGAGGGGCTGTGACTAGGCAGATGTTTAAAGTGTTTTATGACATAAGTTGTTTTATATGTTCCCCATTCCCTGAGCAGGTCTTGGCACTTGGGAAATTTAGAGGAACTGCCTCAGGGGTTTCACTCCATGTCACCACTTTATGGGAGGCATGGGTGTGCACCTGACGCTGGGGACCAGCGTCAAATTACAGGGGGAGTGTGTAGCGGGGTCCTCAAATTGATGGGATACACCTGGGCAATAGTGTGACCCAGGTGTATAATTGTGTTAGGATTCAGACCCCTTTTTGTTTCGTGGAGGATTGGAGGATGTAATATTCTCCTTTGCCTGTGGGTGGCGGGGTACCCACGGGCTTCAGGTAGAATCATCCCCTGCAGTGCTCCCTGTTTGGTCTCTTCCCGGAGATGGTATGGCTGGGGCGGGGAACCCGCCGGGCCGTTGAAGGGAGGAGATAAAAGGGGGAGACGCCCTGACCACGAGGTCGTCGTCTTGCGGAGAAGGAGGTCCTCGGAGGAGGAGGGTTGCGGTCCGCACCCAGGGCCCTTAGGCCTGGGTGCGGGAGATCCAGGAGTCTGGTCCAGGTGCCCATGGCCTGGTCCGGAGTCATGTTGGCGTCCATCCCAGGCACCTTTAGCCTGGGGTGAGGTACTATCTAGGAGGCCTGGGGCCCAGTACCTTCGACTGGGTCCCGCTAGGGTGGACTGTCCGAGGGTCCCTGAGCGGAGGGACTCGTACCTGAGGTGAGGAGGCCGGGGAGGTTACCCACTGGAGACCCGGAGCAGCACCAACCCGGTGACAGTGGGCCTCTGGGAACTCTCTTGGGAGGACACATCCCCCTGATAGGGGCCACAGCGTATCGAAGAGGGCTCCATTGCTGTTCATAGGGGTTGCTGGAAGAGACCCCATCCTTCCTGTTCTGTAACAGCCGGATTGGCTTAGGCGCCGCTGGTCATAGTACAGTGGCATAGAACTCAAACTTTAGGAAGTGCCTCGATCTGCTCGCCCCACCGTTGGCAAGGTTATAGGTCCCAACCAGTTTGCTGCAAAAGAACTGTTTATTGTGCTTTGCGTATTGGAGTGTCAAATAAACAAGTGTTGGACCTTTCTCCGGTGTGTGAACTCCAGTTACTGGAAGCAAAGGGGAGGCTGGTGAGCTTGCAATTACAGACTCAGTGCATTCACAGAACACACCGGCCCGAGGAAACATCAGTAAGTGGCCTTCACCTCCCTACTACAATGGGGAGGACATGGGCCGTGGCGCATCTCACTCTCACAACCCAGGAACCCCTAGACATGAGTTGGTGTGTAACCGATAAAGATGGAGAGAGGGTGAGGCCGCTACACAAGGATATCTGAATGATGCCTCCAGCTGCACCCATCATTCAGATATCCCCCCTCAAAGCCGAGGACGTCATATGACGTCCACCCAGGATGGGAGATCCCATCTGTGGACGTCATATGACTATGGCTGGGTAGGGAAGTGGTTAATGAGTGAAATAAATATTTGAACCCTTCACAAAAAATAACTTAGTAGTAGTTGGAGAATCCCTTGTTGGCGATCACAGAGGTCAGACATTTCTTGGAGTTGGCCTCCAGGTTCGCACACATCTCAGGAGGGATTTTGTCCTCTTTGCAGATCCTCTCCAAGTCATGAAGGTTTCCAGGCTGACGTTTGGTAACTCGAACCTTCAGCTCCCTCCACATATTTTCTATGGGATTAAGGTCTGGAGACTGGCTAGGCCACTCCGGGACCTTAATGTGCTTCTTCTTGAGCCACTCCTTTGTTGCCTTGGCTGTGTGCTTTGGGTCATTGTCATGCTGGAAGACCCATCCACGACCCATTTCAATGCCCTGGCTGAGGGAAGGAGGTTCTCACCCAAGATTTGATGGTACATGGGGCCCCATCCATTGTCTCTTTGATACAGTGAAGTTGTCCTGTCCCGTCAGCAGAAAAACACCCCCAAAGCATAATGTTTCCACCTCCATGTATGACGGTGGGGGATGGTGTTCTCCATGTATGACGGTGGGGGATGGTGTTCTCCATGTATAACGGTGGGGGATGGTATTCTCCATGTATGACGGTGGGGGATGGTGTTCTCCATGTATGACGGTGGGGAATGGTGTTCTCCATGTATGACGGTGGGGAATGGTGTTCTCCATGTATGACGGTGGGGAATGGTGTTCTCCATGTATGACCGTGGGGGATGGTGTTCTCCATGTATGACGATGGGGAATGGTGTTCTCCATGTATGACGGTGGGGGATGGTGTTCTCCATGTATGACGGTGGGGGATGGTGTTCTCCGTGTATGACGATAGGGGATGGTGTTCTCCATGTATGACGGTGGGGGATGGTGTTCTTCATGTATGACGCTGGGGGATGGTGTTCTCCGTGTATGACGGTGGGAGATGGTGTTCTTGGGGTCATAGGCAACATTCCTTCTCCTCCAAACACAGCGAGTTGAGTTGATGCCAAAGAGCTCGATTTTGGTCTCATCTGCCCACACCACTTTCCCCCAGTTCTCCTCTGAATCATTCAGATGTTCATTATCAGACTTCAGACGGGCAGTACATGTGATTTCCTGAGCAGGGGGACCTTGCGGACGCTGCAGGATTTCAGTCCATCGCGGTGTAGTGTGTTACCGATTGTTTTCTTGGTGACGATGGTCCCGGCTGGGATCATTGACAAGATTCTCCCGTGTAGTTCTGGGCGGATTCCTCACCGTTCTCATGATCATTGAACCTCTCCGAGGTGAGATCTTGTATGGAGCCCCAGACCGAGTAGGGTTGCCACCTCATCCCTTTAAACCCGAACACCTTTTTTTCTTCATTAATATTTGGTTAGTTCAATATCCCCACCTCTTTGGGGACCAAAGAATTCAAGTGAGGGGAGAATGTAGCCATGAAGTACACAGGTTCTGAGGCTGATTAAGGTGGTGATTAAACTCACTTGGTGCATTATCTGCATTAAATCAGCCTCAGAACCCATGTAATTCATATGTATTCGGGTTTAAAGGAATGTGGTGGCAACCCTAAGACCGAGGAGATTGACAGTTATTTTGTATTTCTTCCATTTGGGAATAATCTCACCAACTGTTGTCACCCTCTCACCAAGCTGCTTGCTGATGGTCTTGTAGCCCATTCCAGCCTTGTGTAGGTCTACAATCTTCTCCCCGACATCCTTGGACAGCTCTTTGGTCTTGGCCATGGTGGAGAGATTGGAATCTGATTGATTGATTGATTGCTTCTGTGGACAGGTGTCTTCTATACAGGTAACAAGCTGAGATTAGGAGCACTCCCTTTAAGGTAGTGCTCCTAATCTCAGCTCATCATCTGTAGAGAAGACACCTAGGAGCCAGAAATCTTGCTGACTGATGCAGGAGGAAAGGACTGCTGATAACCGGCAAGTGTTTTTTCATCATGATCAGCTGTGATTGGACACAGCTGATCACATGTTAAAGGGGTGCCGTGATTGGCCCTTTACCCCGATCTGTGATCAGCTGTGTCCGAAAGACTCAGCGATCACAGAGCGCAGCTAGCGTGGTTCTGGGAGGACGTCAATAGGTGCCCTCCCAGAACTGGACACTCGTTCTATAGCCGTCATTCGACTATAGCGTGGTCGGCAAGTGGTTAAATGCTACATTTTGCCTATATTTTATTTTTCTGCATGGCTCCACACTTCTTAGGGGCCCTTTCACATGGCTTTCTGATCAGGTCCACCTGTCAGTTTTTCAGGCGAACCTGATCGGACCCTCTATTCACCCCTATGGGGCGGCAGAAGAAAACGAACTGGTGGTCCATTTCCACTCGATTTCCCCATAGAGAAGAGTGAATAAAACAGAGATTTGGGACTTTGAATGAGGCTGTAGACATGGTGTGGGTAATTTGGAAAATTATACATATTTATTAATCAAAAAAATGCACGGCACATCACAAAACAGGAGTCACCTAAAAAGAAACAACATTGTAGTGCATATCATTTCTAAATATTCATACACACATGAAATAAGTGCATATGCAATACAGGCATTGGAGGTACAACAATGTATAGCCCAGCGCCACATGGTGGTCTGGGTTGATGGATAGATTCATTAAAATGTGTTTCATATGTACAAATATCATATAGGCAGCAACAAACGAGAAAAAATAAATAAAAATATTAAGTATATTGTTTAAAACCAGCGAAACCAAAAAATTCAATGTCGGCAGATTGGATAATTGTTATATCTGCATCTCAGTTGACCGATGTGTTTTGTGTGCATAGGACACTCATCAGGGGCTGATGCTTTGGGATATCTACAAGATATATGGTAAAGTATGATTACTTGATCTGGTTGATAGTAAGATAAATAAACGATGAGACAGTGAGGCCCATCTGAGGTACTTACATGGAAACAATGTGACAGGAATGGTAGGTATGGAGCCACGGCCAAAGGTTTGGTCCGTCCTGGGAGCTGAGGGGACATACAGCCACAAACCCGCGGGGCGCACTGCATGGTCCCCCCACAAACACAGGAACCCAATTATTGGTGTTCATATAGGAACAGGTGATAAACCAATAGTGGTTGCCAAAGGGGGTTCTAAAACAGTGAATATAATGACAATGTATCAGATTGTATAATCGCCAGATCAGGTAAAGACAGGCCCAAATAAAAAAGATGGTGGGTATGATAACCTTCAATGGCGTCCTTGTATCCCAGCCGGAGGAGGAAGGAGATGGAGTGAGGTAATATGATATGGCGTCTCCAAGATGTGGCAGCTAGACTGTGTTGCGGGGAGGCCAGGCATATCCGCCCGTACAGGTGCATGCTGGCTGTCACCAACGTCACGCGGGCACGGCACAGGCAAGGAGGGACTCCGACGTAGGCGGAGACCCGCCCACAGACGGCGTTCACCCCCTCACTGGCCAGCGAAGATAGAGAGCACACGCCCAGCGTCATGACGCCAGAACATGACATCACACGCTGGGCGGGATGCGTGGCGCCGATGCACCGTGAGCACCAACACCGCAACACCACAGCTCACTGAGGAAACTCATACGGAACCTCGGTTGAGGCGGCCCCCCAAGGGAACTCAGTCGGAACCTCGGTTGAGGCGGTGTCCTGCCGAAAATGTTCCCCTGTCGGATAAGGACCCCCCCCCTGTACTGCGCAGGCATGAACTGAGCCTCCGAAAATAGCCGAACATGTAGAGCTGAGAGTCAGCTCTAGACGGCGCCTGCGCACACCAAAGTGCTACACGTCTGACATCCAGGCTCATTCCTTACCATCCCCGTGGACATGGAGATGTTAAAAAAAGAGCCAGGAGGCCGAGCGAAGCGAGGACATGAGGCCGACTGGCCACTTACAGCAAGGTCCACGTCGCCCTGGACCTGTTGCAATAACTATTTCATTGCGCAGGCGCCGTCTAGAGCTGACTCTCAGCTTTACATGTTTGGCTATTTTCGGAGCTCAGTTCACGCCTGCGCAGTACAGGGGGGAACTTATTCGGCAGAACAGCGGCACACCACGGGAACTCAGACAGAACTTTGGTTGAGACGGCCCCCCGAGGGAACTCAGACGGAACCTCGGTTGAGGCGGCCCCCGAGGGAACTCAGACGGAACCTCGGTTGAGGCGGCACCCCACGGGAACTCAGACGGAACCTCGGTTGAGGCGGCACCCCGAGGGAACTCAGACGGAACCTCGGTTGAGGCGTCACCCCGAGGGAACTCAGACGGAACCTCTGTTGAGGCGGACCCCCAAGGGAACTTAGACGGAACCTCGGTTGAGGCGGCACCCCAAGGGAACTCAGACAGAACTTCGGTTGAGGCGGGCCCCTGAGGGAACTCAGACGGAACTTCGGTTGAGGCGGGCCCCCGAGGGAACTCAGATGGAACCTCGGTTGAGGCGGGCCCCTGAGGGAACTCAGACGGAACCTCGGTTGAGGCGGCTCACTGAGAGAACTCATACAGAACCTCGGTTGAGGCGTCCCCCTGAGGGAACTCATACGGAACCTCAGTTGAGACGGGACCCCGAGGAAAGTCAGACGGAAGATCAGTTGAGACGGCACTGACCTAAATGATACATAATGACTAGGCTGTGCTCATTTCTTTTACATTTCCTGGTAACATCGTGCTCCTCATAAAATGGAGTATTATTTGGTAAAGTTTGAGTCTAATTTGCACCCAGCAGTAGCCCCCCCCCCCCTCCTTGTCATTACCTATAATCCCTGGAAATGCACATTAAAGGGCCAGCTCACTATGGCGATATAAATAAGGAAGGAACAATATCAGAGATACATATGATACCAGCTGCGGGCTCCTCAGCCATATGAAAGGAGTCGGCCTACTGAGCTGATTAGCTTTGTAGCACGCGGCTCGAGGCGGATGATCACACGCCATTCCCCCCCCCGCCGCACGCCCCCCGGTTGGGATTTATTGCCGCTATTGCTCTATTATTATCACAACAGACATTATTTCTCTTTTCATCTGCTGACCCCGCAAACAAATATCACTTTCTTCTCTCCCCGGAGAGCTAACGACCGCCGTGGCTTCGTACTTACAGAAGGTCCTGCATAGGTCGCCCTTTTAAAGAGCCGGATAATAAGGGGACGGAGGCATTAATAAGAAATGCTAATGACACAGATAAATATTAAGCCTGGAAAGGTAATTGAATGAAGCCAAGGTATAGATAAAGATTTTTGCCAGAGGGCGGCTTAGAAAGGTAAAGCATTGATTAGGATAGAGAGCGGGGGAGGGGGTTGGGGGGGGGGGGTTTGCTCAATGGTGCTGATGAGATTAGAAGCAGAAACCTTGAATCTGGGCTTGAAAGAGAAAAAAACCACCAGAAGGAATCTACAATAATCTGGATCTAGAAATTGTTAAAATAACAGACTTACATTTTTCCTATTATTCACTTGTATTCTCTCCCTGTTACTGCCGGTGTGCCCGTAGGGTTGCCACCTTTTCTTCAAGCCAAACCCGAACACAGGGCAATTTTTTTTTTGCAGTAACGACTATAGGATTATAAAAGACCTGGGACACATTTGGGTGCCCCAAAGAGATAAGTAATGTAGCACACACAGCGTGCCAGTGGGTGTGGCCACATTGCCCTTGCTGACATCATCACCCCACCCTTCAGTGATGCCCCCCCAAACAGCCGCCCACAGCGGCAACAGATTTGTGTATGACTATCTCGGCCACTTGGGGAGCCACAGCCTGGTCTGAATAATGTGTCCAGGTTTCAGGTGGACTGAAACCCTGACACATGATTCGAATCCCGAACTGTCCGGGTGAATCCTGGACAGGTGGCAACCCTATGTGCCAGGCCGTCCTATCTTCTGCCTGAGCTCAGTGCTGATAATAGAAGCTCAAGAAACTGTCTATGTATCATAAGGTAGGCTGACCCTATTCCCAAACTGCCATTCCATTCCCCAAAAAAAGATGATTGCAAAACCCTTGCCTTGCGGCTAAGTGATGTCACTTCCTCCTAGCACTCTATGGTGAAGATAGCATTCCTCCCAACTTTTTGAGATGGGAATGAGGGACACCTATCGGCAAAAGTATGCAGGCATAGGACACACCCCCTTGCCATGCTCCCTTAAAGGAGAATTGTACAAAAAAATGATTAGTTAAACCCACAACTGCTTTTTTTTTTTTTTTTACCACTACTATTCCTTTATATTGGCTTTTGGAATTTACAAATGCAGCAATTTAGAAATCAGATGAAAGGTTTAGGGCTGGAAAACACTTTTTTGGTAGATAAAAAGTGCATTTTATATACAACTCTATAGATCAGACCAAAATGAGGGACAAATGAGGGGGAATGAGGGACAGAGGGACATTTCTCGAAATCTGGGACAGTTGGGAGCTATGAGATAGCCACGCAAGAGGGAAAGGAGGTGACAGATTCCATTGTCGGCTTGCCGTTTGTCACGTACCTGGTGGAGATCGAGCAGTAGAGAGGGCTTCTCTTGCACCTCCTGTCCAACGCCCCTGGTAGAGATGTCAGGGAGTGAAGGACGCAGAGTGGAACGAGGGCCGATGTAGTAGATGGCTTCGGCTGGGCCTTGTCAGAGACCTGATGGCTGAAGATCACTGGGTAGGTACTGAAGAAAGGAACTCCTTGTTGCTGGAATAGCAGGCGGAGGCGTAGCCGGGACGGAAGCCAAGGGGGTCATCAACAGGCGAGCAGAGCAGGTACCGAGACATGAGGCAGAAACTAAGTCAGGATACAGGCTGGGTCTGGTACACAGTCGGGCAGCGAGGTACAGGAACATAAGGCAGGAGCAGAGTCAACACAAGCCGAGGTCACAGGTAGGCAGGCGGAGATCCAAGACAGGTACAGGTGAAGCCGGGTCAGACACAAGGAACAGGAACAGATCTGGTAACTGGAAACAAGCTGAAAGACCACTCAGAAAAGTGTGCATGTCATTGCTTGGTTTAAATAGGCACACTGGCGCCAATGCGCACACGTGTGCGCGCACGCGCGCTGTCTCTCCCCCCGCGCGCGCTCACGCATGCGCCAATGCATGCCCTTTCTTGTGCACATCCTGGTATGCCCGTGCCTGTGCACCAGTGCGTGCTTGTTACCCAGGTTTCTCTTCCACCGTTAGGGTGTCTGTGTCCAGTGGTGTATTTTGGTTTTGTGCTGCCCTAGGCAAGACTAAAATCAGGCACCCCCTCATGTAAATTTGCCCCAACCTTTCCTGTTTAATGGATGTGACTCCTCCTCCGCTTTGAATGCTGGTCAGGGAGTGAGCCGTGACGTCACTGGTTGCTTACCGCCAGGTGGCTCTAGCAACCAGTGGCCAGTAGAGTCTCAGGTGGAGTCGGAGCCAGTGCCATCGATTCAACGGCTCTGTCCGTCCCTGTTCCCTGCATTTCTGGACTGCTCGCTGTGTCCGTTTTATTCCAGGACACTGTATTGTCCCGGAATGAAGGTGCCCGGGACCCGGAACAGACCTGCAAAATGTGGGACTGTCCCGGGCAATCTGGGACACGTGGTCAGTCACCCTATCATAAAGGTGCTGTCGGTATTAGGCTTGTGCAATTCGTTTCGTAACGAATTGAAATTCGTCCGAATTTAGCAACTTTCGGACATTCGGAAGCATTCGAATTTCCGAACAAAGCAATTACGAATAAGACCGAATCCGAAATAAATTATACCGCAAATAGCGAATGCCCGAATGTCTTCGGCATAATTCGTTATGAAAAAGTTACGAATGTACGAATCCATACGAAGCACAATAACACTCTGCTCTGCTCTCTGCTCCTCCCTCACCGTGCTGAACTCCCTCTCAAAATGGTGTACAGGGGCGGAGGTTATAGCCGCATGTAAAAAACGAAAGTAAAATACGAGATTTCGAATCCATTCGAAGCACAATAACACTCTGCTCTGCTCTCTGCTTCTCCCTCACCGTGCTGAACCCTCTCAAAATGGTGTACAGGGGCAGAGCCTATAGCCGCATGTAAAAAACGAAAGTAAAATACGAGATTTCGAATCGTTACAAATAACCGCTATGTATTTAGAAAAGTACAAATCCATTCGAAGCACATTAGGCATAATAGGCAGCGTCGTTGTGAGAGAGACACGGAAAATTACGAATCAACGAACCCAAAATAAGTTACGAAAGTAGGAGTTGTGTCCAGAATCAACGAAAAACAACGTACTCTACCGAAAGTACGAATTATAAAGCAACAAAAAATTCAACGAAAAATGTCGCTTGCAAAAATACGAATTAGTCCGAACACGAAAAATCCCGTCTAGCAAAATTACGAATGATTACGAATCAACAGGACCGGAAAGAAACGAACCGAAACGGAACAAATTTTTCCGTTGTGCACAAGTCTAGTCGGTATTACAGGAAACAACTTTGCCGATTGTCAGTTTTACCCCCCTCCAGCAGTCAGCTGTCAGCCCTGGGCTCAGGCAGAAGACAGGCGAGTCTTCATGGGGATCAAAAAGAATAAAGCTGCACAAAAAATTTAAAGTGCCACTCGTATTGTATCGAGTGGAAATAAACAAAAAATGATTACAAGTTTACAGGCAACTTGCCTGTTATTGGTCTGAATCAACACTAAACCAATTAATAATAAAAATTGTTATTAATTTGTAAAGTCTTGTTAAATTATGAAGTGATGAATCCTATACAATCGTGCATGTTGTCAAGATGCTCCTTATCAGCTATAAGTGACTTCACACTTCAGACACCCAATGAAAAGTGCTTGACTTTGATAGAATAGAGTTCCTCCACCAAGGATAATCTCTGCCGCTTACCAGAACCCCTGATCCCAACAGAGATCAGTACAAACGGACGGCTGTTACCCCTGCCAGGGTCTCTGGATGAAACAATCAGCTAGTCTCCTGGACTTCACGCCCGAAAGGTAAAAGGGCTGCTATCTGTCCTCTCACATCTCCAGTCATCCAGAGATCTTCACACACAGTGGAGTGCACCCGGATCACTTTCCTCCTGTCCAGCACACAGCACAGCTCTCCCTGGGGATGACTGGAGATGTGAGAGGACAGATAGCAGCCCTTTTACCTTTCGGGCGTGAAGTCCAGGAGACTAGCTGATTGTTTCATCCAGAGACCCTGGCAGGGGTAACAGCCGTCCGTTTGTACTGATCTCTGTTGGGATCAGGGGTTCTGGTAAGCGGCAGAGATTATCCTTGGTGGAGGAACTCTATTCTATCAAAGTCAAGCACTTTTCATTGGGTGTCTGAAGTCACTTATAGCTGATAAGGAGCATCTTGACAACATGCACGATTGTATAGGATTCATCACTTCATAATTTAACAAGACTTTACAACATTAATAACAATTTTTATTATTAATTGGTTTAGAATCTGTTGATTCAGACCAATAACAGGCAAGTTGCCTGTAAACTTGTAATCATTTTTTGTTTATTTCCACTCGATACAATACGAGTGGCACTTTACATTTTTTGCGCAGCTTTATTCTTTTTGATTTGTATATTAGTGTGTGACTCACTTTTAAGGTGCAGCAATCCTCAAGTGACTATATCTTGCCGCAAGGGAGGTTGTCCACTTTACACATTATTAATTGTAGACAGCGCAGTATATTTACTTTTACAATGAGTCTTCATGGGGCCCTTATAGTCTGACAACGGGCTGACATTTCTGCTTTGTGAAAACTAAAAAAAAACAAAAAAAAAAAAAACACCAAAATGTACATCTTAGGAGTCCAAGATTCTTTATTTCTAAAAAAATGTAATCCAAAATGTTTTGGGAGTCCACAGATCCTCCTTCATCAGGGTATCATTACCTGGATTGCCTGCTGGTGGCACTGTGCGTCCCAGAGTGGAAGGTTGTAGTTCCACTGGAATGAGGTGTAACAGCAGAAGAGGGACTAAATACCCTCCCAGCAGGAGGATGTGCTGGCTGCCGTGTAGTCAGGGCCGCCATCAAGGGGGTACAGGCAGTACACCTGTAAGGGGCACGGATGGCAACCCCCTTTCTTTTTTTCTTCTTTTTTTTTTCGTAAGGGGCCCTGAGGTCCCCAGGGCCCCGGATGGCAACCCCCCCTTTTTTTTATTTCTTTATAATAATTAAAAAAAAAAATAATTTCTTTTAATTTTTTTTATTTTTTATTTCTTTTATTTTTTTTGTATGGGGCCCAGAGGTCCCCATGGCCCCAGATGGCAACCCCCCTTTTTTAGTTTTATTAAATATTTTTTTATTTTTTATTTTTTTGTATTTTTTTTTGTAAGGGGCCCAGAGGTCCACAGGGTCCCGGCTGGCAACCCCGCTTTTTTTTATTTTTTATAAAATACGTTTTTTTATTTTTTTGTATTTATTTTTTTATTTTTTATTTTTTGTAAGGGGCCCAGTGGTCCCCAGAGACCCGGAGGTCCCCAGGGCCCCGGATGGCAACCCCCCTTTTTTTTCATTCTTATGTTTTTTTTTATGTTCGTCAGCACCCAAAGCCCCCCTGACCTCAACAATTCGCGCGGCGGCAGCACCCCCCTGCTTCTCAATTCGCGGCAGACCCCCCGCTTTTTAATTTGCGGCGGCAGCACCTCCCCCCGGTTCTCCTCTGCTCCAGGGGGCCATGCCTGAAGCTGTGTAAGGGGCCCCAAAATTCCTGATGGCGGCCCTGCGTGTAGTGGTCACGTAGTAGTGGTGTAGTAATGGTGTAGTAGTCATGTAATAGCAGTGAAATAGTGGTGTGGTAGTGGTGTCAACTACAATGATTTTCAGCTTCCAGAGGGGTCCCACAGGTATGGTATATACATGCGTACGTCAATCCGAGCTGAAACAATATACCTATATAAAAATTCTTCCTCTTTAACAGGATTGTCGGGCGCAGAGCTTTATTCTGAGCCGCAGACTCCATGCGGTTGTTTGTAAGAGGGTTTGAGCGGGGCGGGGGGGGGGGGGGTTGGGGATCCTAATAAAAGTCACCACAACTCGGTATAATATGTTTCTGCTAATTAATTCTGGGAAATAATGAAAGCCGCGTTTTTCAGGATTCTGATTAATTAGCGATGGCGGCAGGAACATAAAAGTGAAGGCGGCTTCTGCCTCGTTATAACGCCGTGTTTTGCCTGACATGCGGCGGATTCAGTGCGATCCGTCCAATTCTATTTACAGAGTCGGTTTTACAAACATTGTGATGGTTTTCCTGGATCTCGGGTGCCGGTCTCACTGGGATGTTTCAAGTCTTCTCCCCAATAGAAATAACTATAGAGGTCTTCTAAAGCTCAGAATATCCAAATGGCCACAACTTCAGAGCTGATCAGGTCCATTCCACAGATACACACCTTCATATTACATGCAGCCCCCCGGGGGAATTGAGAAGTCAGTTGAAGGTAGGTGCAAGCAGGGCCGCCATCAGGGGGTACAGGCAGTACACCTCTAAGGGGCCTGGAGGTCCCCAGGGGCCCGGATGCCAACCCCCCCTTTTTTTTATTTGTAAGGGGCCCAGAGGTCCCCAGGGCCCCGGATGGCAACCCCCCCTTTTTTTTCTTTGTAAGGGGCCCAGAGGTCCCCAGGGCCCCGGATGGCAACCCCCCCTTTTTTATTATTTTTTTTTACTGTTTTTTGTTTAAATTTTTTTTTTTAAGAGGCCCAGAGGTCCCCAGAGGCACCGGATGGCAAGCCCCCCCCCCTTTTTCTTTTTTTATAAACATTTTTTTTTAAACTTTTTTATTTATTTTATATTTTTTTGTAAGGGGCCCAGAGGTCCCCAGAGGCCCAGAGGTTCATAGGGCCCGGATGGCAACCCCTCGCCCTTTTTTCTTTATTTATAATTTTTTTTTTTTTTTTCTTATAATTATTATTTTTTTTTTTTGTAAGGGGCCCAGAGGTCCCCAGAGGCCTGGAGGTCCCCAGGGCCCTGGATGGCAACCCCCCTCCCCCTTTTCTCTTTTTTTAAATACGTTTTTTCTTTTTTTTTCTTTTTTTTTTATAATTTTTATTTTTATTTTATTTATTTATTTTTGTAAGGGCCCCAGAGGTCCCCAGAGGCCCAGAGGTTCCCATGGCACCAGATGGCAACCCCCTTTTTTCTTTGTTCTTTTGTTTTTTTTATGTTCGTCAGCACCCAAAGCCCCTCCTCCGACCCCAACAATTTGCGGCGGCAGCACCCCCCGCTACTCAATTCGCGGGCAGGCCCCCCCCCCCGGTTCTCCTCTGCTCCAGGGGGCCCATGCCTAAAGCTGTGTAAGGGGCCCCAAAATTCCTGATGGCGGCCCTGGGTGCAAGTACATACCTTTTTCCAGGGACACGAGGCACACACTGCCACTGTGTCAAGGACATGGTGGGTACTCCGTCCCAGGAAGTGCCAAGGAGAAGTGGCACTCTACCAGGGACAACTTGACCACATTTTGACAGACCCATCATGACCACACATAAATCTATGTCAGTGACCTGCAGAGAAGAGTGACCAAGAGCAAGAGTGAGCCTACGGCTTTAATCAGGTGCTTCCAAAAAATACCCCCGCCGCTGTAATTCAGGTGCCCGACACCCGAAAAGGGGTCGGACACCTGAATAGGGGGGTGGCAGCGGCGACCATAAATAGATTCATGCAATGCATGAATCCTATCTATGGTGATAGAGGGGTGGCAGGAGAGAGGGGTCGGTGCCCCGTGCGCCCTTTATGGACGCACCGCCACTGTCTGCGATGTTCATGCTCGGGGGGGGGGGGGGGTAAGTTGTTCTCACTGTGTTTATGTGTAAAAGCCAAGTGTTCTTGGTTGACCTACTGAACTGCTAGTTAACGCTGGAAGGGTTAACATTGCTGGACGGGTTTTCGTGCTCTTTTTTTTTAGGAAGGTTACCACCCCCCACAGGTTATATCATATAAATAGGGGCTCATTAGTGCCCATAGAGGTCACCTAGGGAAAAGGCCGCCAAAATGTAGCTGTTATGCTGTCGGTCTGAACCAACCCCTGGGGGGGGGGGGAGCCCAGTTAGGGTATCCAGTGGGGTCTGGAACCTAAGGACTTATGCTGGACCCTGTTATAGATTATTGCCTCCTCTTGTGGATTGCTACCAAATATGGAAGCTTGCCTTGGAGGGAACTCTCTATGGTCTAAGCCAGTGATGGGGGAACCTCGGCACCCCAGATGTTTTAGAACTACATTTCCCATGATGCTCATGCACTCTGCAGTGTAGTTGAGCATCATGGGAAATGTAGTTCCAAAACATCTGGGGTGCCAAGGTTCACCATCACTGATGAGGGGGGGGGGGTGCCACAAGGAGATTGGGGGGTAAGGGTTTTGTGTTGGGTTGGGGAAATTGGGGGGTAAGAATTGTTCTAGGAGGGGAAATTTTGGAAGTGGGGGGGGGTGCTAAAAGTGTTGAGCTTGGGGGTATTTGTGCTAGAAGAGGTGATATGGCAAAGGGGAGGGGGAGAATTGTTTTTTGGGGGGTATTTGTGCCAGTAGGGTGAATGGGGGGGGATTTGGGGTGGAAAGATTTGTGCTAGGAGGGGGGATTTGTGCTGGTAGGGGGAACTTGGAGTGGGGGGGGTTTGGGGAGAGAGAGAGTATTTGAGCTGGGAGGGGGGGAGGCAAAGATTTGAGTTGGGAGGGGGAACTTGGAGTGGGTGAGAGAGGATCTGTAGTGGGGGGGGGGATTTGAGGAGTAGAGGATTTGTGCTAGGAGAAGTGATTTTCTTTTGGAAGGGGGATGTGTGCTGGGGGGATCTGGGGAGAGAGAGTGTTTGAGCTGGGAGGGGGGGAGGCAAAGATTTGAGCTGGGAGGGGGGAACTTGGAGTGGGTGGGAAAGGATCTGTACTGGGGGGGGGATTTGAGGAGTAGAGGATTTGTGCTAGGAGAAGTGATTTTCTTTTGTAGGGGGTATGTGTGCTGGGGGGATCTGGGGAGAGAGAGAGTGTTTGAGCTGGAGGGGGGGGCAAGGATTTGTGCTGGGAGGGGAACTTGGAGTGGGTGGGAGAGGATGTGTACTTATGGGGGGGAGGGCAATTTGAAGAGTAGAGGATTTGTTCTAGGAGAAGTGATTTTTTTTGGAGGGGGATGTGTGCTGGGGGGATTTGGGGAGAGAGAGAGTATTTGAGCTGTGAGGGGGGGGGGCTAAGATTTGTGCTGGGAGGGGGAACTTGGAGTGGGTGAGAGAGGATCTGTACTGGGGGGGATTTGAGAAGTAGAGGATTTGTGCTAGGAGAAGTGATTTTCTTTTGGAGGGGGATGTGTGCTGGGGGGATCTGGGGAGAGAGAGAGTGTTTGAGCTGGGGGGGCGGGCAAAGATTTGTGCTGGGAGGGAGAACTTGGAGTGGGTGGGAGAGGATCTGTAGTCGGGGGGGGGGGGTGAGGAGTAGAAGATTTGTGCTAGGAGAAGTGATTTTCTTTTGTGGGGGGGTGTGTGCTGGGGGAATTTGGGGACAGAGAATATTTGAGCTGGGGGGGGGCAAATATTTGTGCTGGGAGGGGGAACTTGGAGTGGGTGGGAGAGGATCTGTACTGGGGGGGCGATTTGAAGAGTAGAGGATTTGTGCTAGGAGAGGTGATTTTCTTTTGGAGGGGGGATGTGTGCTGGGGGATTTGGGGAGAGAGGATATTTGAGCTGGGGGGGGGGGCAAAGATTTGAGCTGGGAGAGGGGGAGTTCAGCAGGAGGGCAGATTTGTCCTGGGAGGAGGGGGATCTTTGCTTAGGGGGTAAGCATGGGATATTTGCTGACACATAACGCTCATAATACATCTTGGAGGGGGGGGGGGGTGGGGCATAGTTTAGCATGCTCCCCCTCGGCTCTAGATTACATTGTCCCGGCTCTGGATTTCGGACTGGAATTGATTAGAGACATGCTGACTACCTGGAATAAGGGCCACCATCAGGAATTACACAGCTTCAGACATGGGCCCCCTGGAGCAGACAAGCAGAGAACCGGGGGGGGGGGGGGGGTGACATCCAGGGCTCTGGGGACCTCTGGGCCCCTTACAAAAAAATAAATAAATAAAAAAATAAAAATATTAAAAAATAAAAATAAAAAGAGGGGGGGGGTGACCACCCGGGGCCCTGGGGACCTCTGGGCCCCTTACAAAAAAATAAATATTAAAAAATAAAAATAAAAAGACGGGGGGGGGGGTGACCATCCGGGGCCCTGGGGACCTCTGGGCCCCTTACAAAAAAATAAAATAAAAAATAAATAAAAATAAAATACAAATATTAAAAAATAAAATTGTATTTATGGGTGGCCATCCAGGGCTCTGGGGACCTCTGGGCCCCTTACAAAAAAATAAATAATAAAAAAAGAAATAAAATAAAATACAAATATTAAAAAATAATTTTTTATAAAAATAAAAAGGGGGGGGGATGGCCATCCGGGTCCCTGGGGACCTCTGGGCCCCTTACAAAAAAATAAATAATAAAAAAAGAAATAAAATAAAATACAAATATTAAAAAATAATTTTTTATAAAAATAAAAAGGGGGGGGGGATGGCCATCCGGGTCCCTGGGGACCTCTGGGCCCCTTACAAAAAAATAAATGATAAAAAAAAATAAAAATAAAATACAAATATTAAAAAATAATTTTTTATAAAAATAAAAAGGGGGGGGGGGGGATGGCCATCCGGGTCCCTGGGGAACTCTGGGCCCCTTACAAGTGTACTGCCTGTACCCCCTGATGGCGGCCCTGCCTGGAATACTCGGGACATGCTAAGCACACAGTGTTCCCTGCCAGGGACCGGCTGGTGTTGGGGCCCGGCCCGGCACGGTGTGTATACTGACAATGCGGTGGGTTGGTACAGCGGCACGCCATGCAATTGCCATATTTGGACGTTTTTTCCCCATTATTTGCACATTTCCATCACACAACCCGCAGACACGTTCCCCGCAATCTGTCATAAATCTGTCCTCCATTCACGGAGTCATGAGGGTCTGGACGTGTGACCCGCCAGTGCTGGTTATTTTTATTGGTGCCGTGACCTCACTTTGTTCCCGTGGTGAGTGGCGGGCGCTGCGGAACATGTGCCCACTTTTCTGCACAGCTGCATGGCTGGAGGGCGTGATTGCATTGTTCCCGCTGCTCCGGCCCCCCCCCCCGCTCCCCCCCTCCACACTTCATCATTCCGGTAATGGAACGGAGGAGTTATTTGTCACAAAGGGATAAATTTCTGCGCAGAGCAGATACAGGACAACAGTCAGAGAACGCACGTTTAGCCGCGGGAACAGTACGCAGCTCCCTGTACACAAAGCAAATATGTGCGGCCAAAACAGAGCGAGGCGACCTCGCCGCGTCACCTACAATATGTTACTCACCGACCACGCTGCGTCCTCCGGACTTTCACTCCCCCCCCCTCCCTCTGATGCCCCGTACACACGGGCGGTTTTTCCGTCGGGGGAAAAAAACAAAAAAAACAATGGTTTTCCCGACAGAATTCCTCTCAAGCCTGCCTTGCATACAAAAGTCCGGTGAACTTTTGACTGCCGTAAAAGACTATGACGAGCCGACAAAATGAAGTTCTATGCTTCCGAGCATGCGTTGAATTGTTTCCGAGCATGCACGTTTTTCCCCCCTCGGAAAAGCATACAGACGCATGGTTTTCCCGCCAGGATTTTTTCCTGACGGGAAAAAAGAGATCATGCTCTCTCTTTTTTTGTCCGGCAGTTTTGCCATCGGAAAAACTGCGATGGAGCATACACACGGCCGGGATTCCCGGCCAAAAGCTCTCATGGCAGTTTTCCCGATGGAAAAAACAGTCGTCTGTATGAGGCATAACACTATTTTTTTATTAACCACTTCAATACCAGGCACTTATACAGCTTCCTGCCCAGGCCAATTTTGAGCTTTCAGCGCTGTCGCAATTTGAATGACAATTGCGCGGTCATACTACACTGTACCCAAACAAATCTTTTATCATTTTGTTCCCACACATAGAGCTTTCTTTCGGTGGTATTTGATCACCTCTGCGATTTTTATTTTTTGCACAACAAATAAAAAAAGAGCGAAAATGTTTAAAAAAACAAAGTTTTTCTTTGTTTCTGTTAATTTTTTTTTTGTAAATAAGTACCTTTTCTTCTTCAATGATGGGCACTGATAAGGCGGCACTGAAGGGCACTGATAAGGCGACACTGATGGGCACCGATGAGGTGGCACCAATGAGGTGGCACCGATGAGGTGGCACTGATGATGGGCGCTGATGATGGGCACTGATAGGCGGCACTGATATGTGGCACTGGTATGCGGCACTGATGGGCACTCATAGGCGGCACTGATTGGCACTCATAGGCGGCACTGATTGGCACTCATAGGCGGTACTGATGGGCACTTATGGGTGGCACTGATAGGTGGCACGGATGGGCACTGATAGGTGGGCACTTATGGGCACAGATGGGCATGGATGGGCACTGATAGGTGGCACTGATGGACACTAGTAGGTGGCACTGGTGACATTGATGCCCAGCAATGCCAGCCACCACACATTGTGGTCGTGCCATGATAGTGCCAGTCAGTGCCCATTTGTGGGCACTGATTGGCATATCTTTTTATGTTTTTTTAATATTTTTTTATGGTTTACTACATGTGGATGGCCATGGGGGCCATCCACATGCTTGGGGCTTCCCTGGTGGTCCGGTGGGGCTTCCCTGGTGGTCTAGTGTGGGTATCCGAGGGGGGGCTGCGCTGATAAACAATCAGCGCAAACCCCCCCTGTCAGGAGAGCCGCCGATCGGCTCTCCTCTACTCGCGTCTGTCAGACGTGAGTGAGGAAGAGCCGATCAACGGCTCTTCCTGTTTACATCCTGATCAGCCGTGATTGGACACGGCTGATCACGTGGTAAAAAGCCTCCGCCGGAGGCTCTTTACCGGGATCAGTGTAGCGGTGTGTCAGACTGACACACCGCTCCACCGATCGCCGCGATGCGCCCCCCCCCGGGCGCGCGGCGGCTGTTATCCTGCAGGACGTCATATGACGTCCAGTGATAACAGAACTACTTCCCGGACGTCAATTTGCTATTGACTGGGCGGGAAGTGGTTAAACAATATATATATATATATATATATATATATATATATATATATGTATACAGTATCTGACAAAAGTAAGTACACCCCTCAGTCAAATTTGTGTAAATCTTTTCTTGTATCTTTTCATGTGACGACACTGAAGAAATGACACTTTGCTACAATGTAAAGTAGTGAGTGTACAGCTTGTACGGTGTAAATTTGCTGTCCCCTCAAAATAACTCAACACACAGCCATTAACCACTTAAGGACCGCCGCCTGTACATATACATCGGCAGAATGGCACGGCTGGGCACAAGGGCGTATACAGGTACGTATTCTTTAAGAAGCCCAGCCGTGGGTCGTGCGCGCACCGCCGGCGGCGTTTATGCGACCCGGTCCTGAGCTCCGTGACCGCGCCCGCGGGACCCGCTGACCCGATTGCCGCCGGTGTCCCGCAATCGGGTCACGGAGCTGAAGAACGGGGAGAGGTAAGTGGAAACAAACCTTTCCCCGTTCTTCCTAGTGTGACTGTCACTGATCGTCTGTTCCCTGTCATAGGGAACGACGATCAGTGACGTCACACGCCAAGCCACGCCCCCCCCCACAGTAAGAAACACACATCAGGGCACACTTAACCCCTTCCGCGCCCCCTACAGGTTAACCCCTTCACTGCCAGTGTCATTTTTACAGTAACAAGTGCATTTTTTATAGCACTGATCGCTGTATATATGACAATGGTCCCAAAATGGTGTCAAAAGTGTCTGATGTGTCCGCCATAATGTCGCAGTCACGATAAAAATCGCTGATCGCCGCCATTACTAGTAAAAAAAAGATTATTAATAAAAATGCTATAAATCTATCCCCTATTTTGTAGACGCTATAACTTTTGTGCAAACCAATCAATAAACGCTTATTGCGATTTTTTTTACCAAAAATATATAGAAGAATACGTATCGGCCTAAACTGAGGAAAAAAAAACCTTTCTTTAATATATTTTTGGGGGGATATTTATTATAGCAAAAAGTTAAAAATATTGAATTTTTTTCAAAATTGTCGCTCTATTTTTGTTTATAGCGCCAAAAACAAACAAACGCAGGAGGTGATCAAATACCACCAAAAGAAAGCTCTATTTGTGGGGAAAAAAGGACGTCCTATTTGTTTGGGAGCCACGTCGCACGACCGCGCAATTGTCAGTTAAAGCGGCGCAGTGCCGAATCGCAAAAAGTGGCCTGGTCCTTTAGCTACAAAATGGTCCGGGGTCTTAAGTGGTTAATGTCTAAACCACTGGCAACAAAAGTGAGTACACCCCTAAGTGAAAATGTCCAAATTGGGCCCAATTATCATCTTTAGAAAAGACTTCCTTCTGAGACGACAGTCATGCAGACAAATTTGATGCAGTGTGTGGCGTATGGTCTGAGCACTGACAGGCTGACCCCCCCCCCCCCCGTTCAATCTCTGCAGCAATGCTGGCAGCACTCATACGTCTATTTCCCAAAGACAACCTCTGGATATGACGCTGAGCACGTGACCTCAACTTACATAGTAGGTGAGGTTGAAAAAAGACACAAGTCCATCAAGTCCAACCTCTGTCTGTGATTATATGTCAGTATTACATTGTATATCCCTGTATGTTGCGGTCGTTCAGGTCTAATAGTTTTTTGAAATTATTGATGCCCCCCGCTGAGACCACCGCCTGTGGAAGGGAATTCCACATCCTTGCCGCTCTTACAGTAAAGAACCCTCTACATAGTTTAAGGTTAAACCTCTTTTCTTCTAATCTTAATGAGTGGCCACTCATTAAAACTCCATGGCGAGGCCTGTTCTGAGGGGAACCTGTCCTATTATACCGCTGTATGGTCTTGGCCATCGTGCTGCAGCTCAGTTTCAGGGTCTTGGCAATCTTCTTATAGCCTCGGCCATCTTTATGTAGAGAAACAATTCTTTTTTTTCAGATCCTCAGAGAGTTCTTTGCCATGAGGTGCCATGTTGTACTTCCAGTGACCAGTATGAGAGAGTGAGAGCGATAACACCAAATTTAACACACCTGCTCCCCATTCACACCTGAGACCTTGTAACACTATTGAGTCACATGACACCGGGGAGGGAAAATGGCCACTTGGGCCCAATGTGGACATTTTCTGACATTTGTTGCCAGCGGTTTAGACATTAATGGCTGTGTGTTGAGTTATTTTGAGGGGACGGCAAATTTACACCTCTATACAAGCTGTACACTCACTACTTTACATTGTAGAAAAGTGTCATTTCTTCAGTGTTGTCACATGAAAAGATACAAGAAAAGAGTTACAAAAATGGGAGGGGTGTACTTACTTTTGTGAGATACTTTATGTATATATATATATCTAAAATCTATTTTTACAGCTGAATTCCAGGTATGGATATTTTTACATAAATATATCCAACTTGGACCAACAAAAGTACAAAACCTCTAGAACAAGTGGTCCCAGGGGTCCGATGCGGCCCTTTGCTTGCCTTTATCTGGCCCTTGGGGCAGTATTCCACCAACTGACACTAATGATGGGGCAGTATTTCACCAACTGACACTAATGATGGGGCAGTATTCCACCAACTGACACTAATGATGGGGCAGTATTCCACCAACTGACACTAATGATGGGGCAGTATTTCACCAACTGACACTAATGATGGGGCAGTTTTCCACCAACTGACACTAATGATGGGGCAGTATTCCACCAACTGACACTAATGATGGGGCAGTATTTCACCAACTGACACTAATGATGGGGCAGTATTCCACCAACTGACACTAATGATGGGGCAGTATTCCCCCAACTGACACTAATGATGGGGCAGTATTCCACCAACTGACACTAATGATGGGGCAGTATTTCACCAACTGACACTAATAATGGGGCAGAATTCCTCCCACTGACACCAATGATGGGGCATTAATGCGTAGTTTGGTAACTTTGCCCCGGGCACTGGATGACCTTGTCTTGGCACTGAGGAGACTGTGGCCGCAGCCAGGTGGATAAGAACAACTGACATAGAGAACAGTCGCAGAGGCCGGCGTGTGAACAAGCATTTGGTATTATTTGTTTTACAGGGAGGAGTTTTTTTCAGTATTTTAAAACCAAAGTGACAGGCAGACAGTACAAGAACAGGGTCATCCAGCACCCAGGGCAAGAATGCAGGATTGTGCTCCCCTCCCCCACTATTAATACATACCGTAGAATGGGTTACCACCCTGCGCCCATTCTTGGCCCCTTTGCTTCACTGCGCTCAGGGGCAACTGTCCCTCCTGCCCGCCCCTTGTCCTATCAGGAGTCCAATCATAGCAGAGATGACAGGAAGAGGACGGGAGAAGACATTGAGGACTCGGAGCGTGGAGGACAGCGCCGAGACAGGTAAGTGCCGGGCGAGGGGGGGGGGCACACTGGCGGCAATTGATGGGGCACAGTAGCGGCAATTGATGGGGCACGCTGGCAGCAATTGATGGGGCATAGTGGTGGCAATTGATGGGCACAGTGGTGGCAATTGATGGGCACAGTGGTGGCAATTTATGGGCACACTGGCGGCAATTGATGGGGCACAGTAGCGGCAATTGATGGGGCACACTGGCAGCAATTAATGGGGCACACTGGCAGCAATTGATGGAGCACACTGGCAGCAATTGATGGGGCACACTGGCAGCAATTGATGGGTACAGTAGCTGCATTTGATGGTACAGTGGCGGCAATTTATGGGTACAGTGGCTGTGCTTGATGTTTTTATTTTTTTTTTCAGTTTGTTTGTGCCCCCCAAAAAATTTTGAGCACCAGCCGCCACTGCAAGCACATATTGTGCTTGGTTAGCTGCTTCTCTGGCTGTAAGGCCTCGTACACACGGCCGAGATTCTCGTCGAAAAAAACATGTCGTTTTTTTCGACGAGATTCTTGGACAAGAAACTTGTCCCGGCCGAGTGTTCTTTGAATGGAGCGTACGTGGTGACATCATCGACTACGACGAGCATGCGCTCGTCACATTCGATGCCATCGCCGCCATCTTGGTATACCCTACGTATGCCTAGGAAGCTACCGCGCATGCGTCGAATTCATTTCGAACATGCGCGGGCTTCCGGGAGGACAGGTAAGTGTACACACACACTCACTTTTCTCGTCGAGAAACATGCCGACGAGAATCTCGACGAGAAAATAGAGAGCAGGATCTCTATTTTCTCGTCGAGATTCTTGTCGCTTTTCTTGACGAGAAACCATACACACGAACGAATTTCTCGGCAAAAAATCTCTGCCAGCAAGTTTCTTGCTGGTTTTTGCCGAGAAACTCGTTTGTGTGTATGAGGCTTCACAGTCAAGAAACTACAGCTTTGAAGACAGAAGTGATGAAATCATACAACTTTCTGGTTCATTCATCAAAGAGGAGATGGGGGGGGGGGGAGGGGTTGGATGTTCCTCCATCTCTACTGTGGGAAGTTGTCTCGGCCACTTATTATGGTCTAGAACAGTGTTTCTCAACTCCAGTCCTCAAGGCGCACCAACAGGTCATGTTTTCAGGATTTCCCTCAGATGAAACAGCTGTGGTAATTACTAAGGCAGTGAAACTGATTACATCCCCTGTGCAAAATAATGGAAAGCCTGAAAACATGACCTGATGGGGCGCCTTGAGGACTGGAGTTGAGAAACCCTGGTCTAGAAGAGTGGGAGTGTCCGGGAACCATGGAGGGCAGTAGTGGGAGGGGGAGTGTCCGGGAACCATAGAGGGCAGTAGTGGGAGGGGGAGTGTCCGGGAACCATGGGGGGCAGTAGTGGGAGGGGGAGTGTCCGGGAACCATGGGGGGCAGTAGTGGGAGGGGGAGTGTCCGGGAACCATGGGGGGCAGTAGTGGGAGGGGGAGTGTCCGGGAACCATGGGGGGCAGTAGTGGGAGTGGGAGTGTCCGGGAACCATGGGGGGCAGTAGTGGGAGTGGGAGTGTCCGGGAACCATGGAGGGCAGTAGTGGGAGGGGGAGTGTCCGGGAAGCATGGGGGGCAGTAGTGGGAGTGGGAGTGTCCGGGAACCATGGGGGGCAGTAGTGGGAGTGTCCGGGAACCATTGGGGGCAGGAGTGGGAGTGTCCGGGAACCATGGGGGGCAGTAGTGGGAGTGGGAGTGTCCGGGAACCATGGGGGGCAGTAGTGGGAGTGGGAGTGTCCGGTAACCATGGGGGGCAGTACTGGGAGTGTCCGGGAACCATGGGGGCAGTAGTGGGAGTGGGAGTGTCCGGGAACCATGGAGGGCAGTAGTGGGAGTGGGAGTGTCCGGGAACCATGGGGGGCAGTAGTGGGAGTGGGAGTGTCCGGGAACCATGGGGGGCAGTAGTGGGAGTGGGAGTGTCCGGGAACCATGGGGGGCAGTAGTGGGAGTGTCCGGGAACCATTGGGGGCAGTAGTGGGAGTGGGAGTGTCCGGGAACCATGGAGGGCAGTAGTGGGAGTGGGAGTGTCCGGGAACCATTGGGGGCAGTAGTGGGAGGGGGAGTGTCCGGGAACCATGGGGGGCAGTAGTGGGAGTGGGAGTGTCCGGGAACCATGGGGGGCAGTAGTGGGAGTGTCCGGGAACCATTGGGGGCAGGAGTGGGAGTGTCCGGGAACCATGGGGGGCAGTAGTGGGAGTGGGAGTGTCCGGGAACCATGGGGGGCAGTAGTGGGAGTGGGAGTGTCCGGTAACCATGGGGGGCAGTAGTGGGAGTGTCCGGGAACCATGGGGGCAGTAGTGGGAGTGGGAGTGGGTGGGAACCATGGAGGGCAGTAGTGGGAGTGGGAGTGTCCGGGAACCATGGGGGGCAGTAGTGGGAGTGTCCGGGAACCATGGGGGGCAGTAGTGGGAGTGGGAGTGTCCGGGAACCGTGGGGGGCAGTAGTGGGAGTGTCCGGGAACCATTGGGGGCAGTAGTGGGAGTGGGAGTGTCCGGGAACCATGGAGGGCAGTAGTGGGAGTGGGAGTGTCCGGGAACCATGGAGGGCAGTAGCGGGAGTGGGAGTGTCCGGGAACCATGGAGGGCAGTAGTGGGAGTGGGAGTGTCCGGGAACCATGGAGGGCAGTAGTGGGAGGGGGAGTGCCCAGGAAACATGGGGGGCAGTAGTGGGAGTGGGAGTGCCCAGGAAACATGGGGGGCAGTAGTGGGAGTGGGAGTGTCCGGGAACCATGGGGGGCAGTAGTGGGAGTGGGAGTGCCCGGGAAACATGGGGGGCAGTAGTGGGAGTGGGAGTGTCCGGGAACCATGGAGGGCAGTAGCGGGAGTGGGAGTGTCCGGGAACCATGGAGGGCAGTAGTGGGAGTGGGAGTGTCTGGGAACCACGGAGGGCAGTAGTGGGAGGGGGAGTGTCCGGGAACCATGGGGGGCAGTAGTGGGAGTGGGAGTGTCCGGGAACCATGGGGGGCAGTAGTGGGAGTGGGAGTGTCCGGGAACCATGGGGGGCAGTAGTGGGAGGGGGAGTGTCCCTTCACAGTGCTGTAAAAGTTATTGGGTAGCTGTAAAGCTAGTCAGAACACTTTTACAAAACAGAGGAAGACAAATCCCAATTATTCAGTCTTCTCCAATTTGATAAGAAGAGAATGAACAGGAGACCATGGAGGAAATACTGAATATAAGAGGAGATGTGGAGGCTCCGGAGTGTGGAGGTTAGTCAATTGTTTTAGTCTCTGTACATTTTATATCAGTGTTCTGTAAACTGCGGCTCGGGGGGTCTGGATGTGGCTCATTTGCTTGCTTTTATATGGCCCTTGGGGCATTATTACCCCCACCGTAAGCAACAGTGGGGCATTGGTGTCAGTTCCTCCCACTGACACCAATGACGAGGCACTATTCCTCCCACTGATACCATTGATGGGGCACTATTCCTCCCACTGACACCAATGATGGGGCACTATTCCACCCACTGACACCAATGATGGGGCACTATTCCGCCCACTGACACCAATGATGGGGCATTATTCCACCCACTGACACCAATGATGGGGCACTATTCCACCCACTGATACCAATGATGGGGCACAATTCCTCCCACTGACACCAATGATGGGGCACAATTCCTCCCACTGACACCAATGATGGGGCACTATTCATCCCACTGATACCAATGATGGGACACTATTCCTCCCACTGACACCAATGATGGGGCACTATTCCTCCCATTGATTCCAATGATGGGGCAGTATTCCTTCCACTGACACCAATGATGGGACACTATTCCTTCCACTGACACCAATGATGGGACACTATTCCTTCCACTGACACCAATGATGGGGCACTATTCCTTCCACTGATACCAATGATGGGGCACTATTCCTCCCATTGATACCAATGATTTGGCACTATTCCTCCCATTGATACCAATGATGGGGCACTATTCCTCCCACTGACACCAATGATGGGACACTATTCCTCCCAGTGATACCAATGATGGGGCACTATTCCTCCCACTGACACCAATGGTGGGCACTATTCCTCCCACTGACACCAATGATGGGGCACTATTCCTCCCACTGACACTAATGATGGGGCACTATTCCTCCCATTGATAGCAATGATAGTGCATTATTACTCCACCTAATACTAATGATGGGGCATTGTTCAATTCTACTCAGGACACTTTCTTCTCCCAGTGGCCACAGTCCGGCCCCCCTGAAGTTTGAAGGACAATAAACGGGCCCTTTGTTTATAAAGTTTGGGAGCCGGTGTTATATATGAAGGAGGAGGAGAGGATTCTATGAATGACACGTGTTATCCCGTGTGGTCTATACACTAATGACCGATAAAGAAACATTATACGGTAACTGGATTCTGTTGGCTGACTGAATGTCCTCAAAAAAAATCCCAGTTTTCCGTCATTTTTGTGTCGTATTTCCATAAATATATACCGGTATATAAAAACGCACAGACAATATGGGAATTGTCTTTTTATTTCATCTCACTGAAAACATGAAGAGTCGGCTTCTTTGTATAAAATGCTATTTTTTTTTTTTGTGCATAAAATTACTCCAAGCGAATCCATTCATAATAAGAATCCATATCATTAGGGGTCCTCATCTGCATTGTTAATTGGAGCCAAGTGATTTCACTGGTTACTACGGGACGAAGCATTAAATCTATTCAGGAGGTGGAAAGACAATTAGACTTCGCAGTAACAGTGGATTTTGTTGGGAGAACGGTTCTGCGTTTTTTCCATATTCATGTGGGGATGGAATACCATTAGAGGAGTCTCAGAGCTCAGAGATTCTCTTAATCTGCAGCTTTAGCAAGTCAATGCTTACAGGGAGTGCTGAAGTATCTCCAGATACAGAGGAAGCATTATACGGGTCTTAAAGTACACCAACCAACCAACCAACCAAGAGCCATCGTTCGAACACGGACACCTTCATTTTCTTATTTAGAGGAGGAAGAGCCCTTAGGTTCCTTTCTCCCCGGCCTTGGAGCCAGTGGCGTCACTAGGGTTGGTGTCACTTGGTGCAGTAAAACATGGTCTTCTGGGGGTTCTCTTTAAGGGGGGTGCTGGTGAAGGGGGTGACACCATGTTTTACCCCTGTAAATGATCTGGTCCGATCTGTGTGCTGTCACTGATGTGGGTGAGGCTCTCTTTGGGGAGAACCCCTAACATAGGGGTACCAAAATTGGTCACCCAAAGGTCGGACTTTATAGGCATATTAGACAATGGAGAATATATCAAAAAATTATACAATATTTATTGAAAGAAGTACATGATACATATAAAGCATTAAGAAGAATTAAAAAAAACATATACCGTATATACTCGAGTATAAGCCGACGCGAATATAAGCCGAGGCACCTCATTTTACCACAAAAAAAATGGGAAAACCTATTGACTCGAGACTAGGGCTGGTTCAACCACTCCGCTTATTGCCTTCATTTTATTCGTTTTTTCATGTGATCACTTTTATGTAATGACGGTTTTGTTCAATAAACCCTCAAACTGATTTACACTATTGGAGCCCTCCCCTCCTTTTGTCTTTTTTCCATGACATGGTGAATCGACCATTCGGAAGTTTTGGCTCCCTTGTGCTATCTACGACTCAGATAAGTATCGCTACACTGCTTTGTGTATTTCCCGAGTCGAGACCACCGCATGGTGGGTCCTTTGCTGGTATTCCTTCTGTTCCTGACATCTTGAATCAACATCATTCAAGCTCACAAAGTGCATTCACGATCGTTGAGAGTGCGTGTCTACAGAAAAGTTCCAGCTTGCCCCGTGGGGATCTCATGCTCTAAAGATCCACTGTCGCTGACAAGTGGGTCCACCGGCTCTGGTAAGAGTATTTTACCTATTCTCTTCTATGAAGATTTGATGGTCCATATGGTTTCCAACTTTGTTTCACCATCCATTCTTTCATTATTCACGTTATGGACATTATTTGTTTATTATTATTACGTTTGTGTGGACTTTAATTTTTCTACACTTGGTTTGCACATTTACGAGACCCATGGTCTATCCTAGGCCTCCTTTTTTACACTTAGCGCTTAATTTTTTATCATCTCTATTGACTCGAGTATAAGCCTAGGGTGTCCATCTGCATGCCTCACTGTGCCTCACTTTGCCTCACTGTGTCCATGTGCATGCCTCACTGTGTCCATGTGCATGCCTCACTGTGCCCATGCCTCACTGTGCCCATGCCTCACTGTGTCCATGCCTCACTGTGCCCATGCCTCACTGTGCCCATGCCTCACTGTGCCCATGCCTCACTGTGTCCATGCCTCACTGTGTCCATGCCTCACTGTGTCCATGCCTCACTGTGCCCATGCCTCACTGTGCCCATGCCTCACTGTGCCCATGCCTCACTGTGCCCATGACTAGACTGACGTTTAACATGGGAGTCAAAGGAAGGGGTGCCCGAGTTTGAAAAATCGGTGCTCCCCGGCCGTAGGTTCCCTAGACAAAAAACTTTGCACACTTATAGAGGAGAAATTGGGCTATATGTGTGCCAATTTTCGGGTCCAGGGGGCCTATGACCGGCTGGTACTGGGTCCAAAAAGTTACCAGAGAAATTACAGTTTAACATGGGAGTCTATGGAAGGGGTGCCCGGGTTTGAAAAATTGGTGCTCCCCGGCCGTAGGTCCCCTGGACAACAAACTTTCCACACTTGTAAAAGGAAGAGTGGGGCTACATGTGTGCCAAGTTTGGGGTCTAGGGGACCTACGGCCGGCTGGTACCGGGTCCCCAAATCCGGGAGATCAGGTGCAAAAAGGTGACTCGAGTATAAGCCGAGGGGGGCATTTTCAGCACAAAAAAAATGTGCTGAAAAACTCGGCTTATACTCGAGTATATACGGTATATAAAATACATGATATAGAGTGAGCCCCTGTGCGTCAACACGTTTCGCTGTTAAGCTTCGTCAGGACACATTCAGGGTTCGTTGATGGAAAGAAAGAAACGGGTCTCACTATCTTATGGGACAATAGCAGCCTTATCCACAAGACTCCAAAAAAGTCATATCCAGTGATGTAACAGAGGGTGATCATGCAAGCCAATGGTTCATGTGTTCCATATGGAAAAATCTATAGCCAAATTTATTCCAAACGATTGTAGAGAGGAAAGACAAACGAAGGCGGGAGGAGATATGGACCGACATAGAGATTATTATATCCCTTAAATCCAGGTCATGTTACAACCTATATAACCATTGGATCACAGAAGCTCAACTGTATATAAACAGGATGGCAAAGTAGAGTCCAAACAAGTCAAACCCCTTGGAACCATAAAAAGTGTCAGACGATCAACATAACCCCCTGGAGAAAAGTCACACGCTAATCACGGTGATTAGCGTGCGGCTTTTCTCCAGGGGGTTATGTTGATCGGTCCATATCTCCTCCCGCCTTCATTTGTCTTTCCTCTCTACAATCGTTTGGAATAAATTCGGCTATAGTTTTTTCCATATGCAACACATGAGCCATTGGCTTGTATGATCATCCTCTGTTACATCACTCGAAATTTCTTTTTTGGAATCTTGTGGATAAGGCTGCTATTCTCCCATAAGATAGTGAGACCAGTTTCTTTCTTTCCATCAACGAACCCTGAATGTGTCCTGACGAAGCTTAACAGCGAAACGCGTTGACGCACAGGGGCTCACTCTATATCATGCATTTTATATATATATATATATATATATATATATATATATATATATGTTTTTTAATTCTTCTTAATGCTTAATATGTATCATGTACTTCTTTCAATAAATATTGTATCATTTTTTGATATATTCTCCATTGTCTATTGTGCCTATAAAGTCCGACTTTTGGGTGACCAACTTTGGTACCCCTTTTTTCCTTGTACCCCCCACACTACTTACGGATGTTGCCATGTGAGTGCTTTCTTCTCTATTTTCAACCCCTAGTACTAGTTGGTCGGCTGCAGTTGATCACGAGGAAAGGGGTTCGGGTCCACAGGACATTTTGAACACAATGTGTGGCGCTATTTGGGCTCTAATGTGAAATCAAGACAATATTACACCAATCACACTGTATATAGAGTACATAAATGCATCTAAAAATAAATAAAAAAATTAAATTACAAAAATTTGAGAGCAATCAATCAGACCAAGATCAAACGAAAAAATTTGAATAAACTCTATCAAAGAAAATATCCAATGTGCCTTCAACTGGAGATTTTAGGTGGACCAGAGTGTGCTTTGTCTCCATTAGAAGTTGTGTTACCTGGGGAGTCAGAGAAGGACCCTTCCTGTTTGGGGGGGAGGTGGGGGGTACTGTATGACACACCCTAATGCACTTTTTTGGGTTCACTTTAAGTTTTTTTTTTACACCCAGGAGAAAAAGGAGGGCTGCCTTCTAAAAATAGTTACCTGGCTGCTTACCTGACCACAGGCTTAAGTCATTTGTGTCAGGCGGGGTTCACACTGGTACGACACCACAGCCGTACCACTTTGGATCTCACTTTGCCCTGCGACTTGAAGTCCGACATGCGTCCGACTTCAATGAACAGGGACCTGACAATACCAGGCACTGTGTCTGGTATGAATCTTTAGGGGGAACTCCACGCAAAATGTAAAAAAAAAAAAAAACGACATCTGTTCCTCCTCGAAGAGCATACCAGGCCCTTCGGTCTGGTATGTATTTATAAGGGGAATGTTTTTCAGCGTGGGTGTCCCCCCCAAAATCCATACCAGACCCTTATCCGAGCACACAGCCCGGCAGGTCAGGGAAGGGGGTACCAGGCGGCATGCCTTCAACATGGGGGGTGGGTGCTTTGGGGCAGATTTCCTGTCATATTCAAGCTTCTACCCAGTTTCTCCGGACACCCTTGCTGCAAATAAAGGTCCTTTATGGTGCTCCAATCTAAGTTTGAGTTTCACTTCTCCCAGATGAGCCACCAGACTTCCTGCAATGTCCAAGCTCATCTTATATCCAACTTCTCTGGACACCCTTCCAGCACACAACGCCTCTGGATGAGCCACCAGACATCTTGCCATTTCCAAGCTTCTACCCAGCTTCTCTAGACAACCTTGCAGCAAATAAAAGTCCTCCATGGTGCTCCAATACAAGTTCCAGTTTCACTCCTGAATGAACCACCAGACATCTTGCCATGACCAAGCTTCTACCCAGCTTCTCCAGACAACCTTGCAGCAAACAAAAGTCCTCCATGGTGCTCCAATACAAGTTCCAGTTTCACTCCTGAATGAACCACCAGACATCTTGCCATGACCAAGCTTCTACCCAGCTTCTCCAGACAACCTTGCAGCAAACAAAAGTCCTCCATGGTGCTCCAATACAAGTTCCAGTTTCACTCCTGAATGAACCACCAGACATCTTGCCATGACCAAGCTTCTACCCAGCTTCTCCAGACAACCTTGCAGCAAACAAAGGTCCTCCATGGTGCTCCAATACAAGTTCCAGTTTCACTCCTGAATGAACCACCAGACATCTTGCCATGACCAAGCTTCTACCCAGCTTCTCTAGACAACCTTGCAGCAAACAAAAGTCCTCCATGGTGCTCCAATACAAGTTCCAGTTTCACTCCTGAATGAACCACCAGACATCTTGCCATGACCAAGCTTCTACCCAGCTTCTCCAGACAACCTTGCAGCAAACAAAGGTCCTCCATGGTGCTCCAATACAAGTTCCAGTTTCACTCCTGAATGAACCACCAGACATCTTGCCATGACCAAGCTTCTACCCAGCTTCTCTAGACAACCTTGCAGCAAACAAAAGTCCTCCATGGTGCTCCAATACAAGTTCCAGTTTCACTCCTGAATGAACCACCAGACATCTTGCCATGACCAAGCTTCTACCCAGCTTCTCCAGACAACCTTGCAGCAAACTAAGGTCCTCCATTGTGCTCCAATCTAAGTTCCAGCTTTACTTCTACTGAATGAGCCACCAGACTTCCTGCCATGTCCAAGCATCTACCCAGCTTCTCCGGACACCCTTACAGCAAACAAAGGTCCTCCGTGGTGCTTCACTCCAAGTTTCAGCTTCACTCCTGGGATGAGCCACCAGACTCCTTGCGATGTCCAGCTTATACCCAGCTTCTCTGAACACCGTTACAGCAAAAGTCCTCCACGGTGCTTCAATCCAAGTTCCAGCTTGAAAGAAAAGTGGAAAAATTGCGTAGGACCTGTAGGGTTATCACACCCATTCGCTTCAATGTAATTTGACATGTCGGGCAACTTGGGGCAACTTCAAGTCGGATCCCAAGTCGCCCCTGTGTGAACCGGCTCTAAGGTGTTCTGGTTCCTGGGCAGGCGGCTTCTACACCCCAGAGGATCTCCATGGTCTTCTTGACTTGGAATGTAATGTAACAAAATGGAAATTGAAGAGCCACACCCCTGCTAAAAGGTCCAGATACAACTTTATTGCAATTAAAGTCAGGAGGGCAATCCAAAAAGTGGCCAAGATGTTTCGGGGGGTCCAAGATCACCACCTTAATTAGGGCTAGAAAGAAACATGAGGACATCACCATTTCAATCTGATATCAATACAATATGCCGTACTTGGGGGTCACATTTAAAACCTAATAGCCAATTGTATTGAAAGTATAAATATGGTTGTCAGGTAACACTGAATAGATAATCGATATACAAGAACCTGAAACAAAATGTTAGAACATGAATAATAAACCATACAATTTTAGTTCATCAATTGGGTAAAAAAAAAAAAACAATTATAAAATAATAATAATAATAAAATAATAATAACATAAATACTAATAATAACAAAATAATAATAATGTTATAAATACTAATAATAAAATTAATAATAATAATAATAATAATAAAATAAATACTAATATCATAATAATAAAATAATAATATTAATAAAATAATAATAATAAATAAAATAATACATTCTGATTAAAATGTGGACCGAAAGAAAATATATATATATACACACAGTACCTTGCAAAAGTACTCACCCCCCTTGGCATATTTCGTGTTTTGTAGCCTTACAACCTGGAATTAACACGGATGGTTTGAGGATTTGCATCATTTAATTTACAGAACACGCCCACAACTTTGAAGATGTTTTTTTTTTTATTGTGAAGCAAATAGGACAAAATAACAGAAAAAGTCAATGTGCATAACTATTCACCCCCCTAAAGTCAATACTTTGTAGAGCCCCCTTTTGCGGCTATCACAGCTCCAAGTGGCTTTGGATAAGTCTCTATGAGCTCCCCACATCTTACCACTGGGATTTTTGCCCATTCCTCCTCCGTGCAAAACTGCTCCAGCTCCTTCAAGTTGGATGGTTTGCGCTTGTGAACAGCAATCTTTAAGTCTGACCACAGATTTTCTCTTGGATTGAGGTCTGGGCTTTGACTAAGGCCATTCCAACACATTTACATGTTTCCCCTTAAACCACTTAAGTGTTGCTTTAGCAGTGTGTTTGGGGTCATTGTCCTGCTGGAAGGTGACCCTCTGTCCTAGCCTCAAATCACACACAGAGTGGTACAGGTTTTGCTCAAGAACATCCCTGTATTTAGCACCATTCATCTTTCCCTCAACTCTGACCAGTTTCCCCGTCCCGACTGCTGGAAAACATCCCCACAGCATGATACTGCCACCACCATGTTTCACAGCGGGGATGGTGTTCTTCGGGTGATGTGATGTGTTGGGTTTGCCCCAGACATCGCGTTTTCTTTGATGGCCAAAAAGTAAAATGTTAGTCTCATCAGACCAGAGCCCCTTCCTCCATACATCCTGGGAGTCTCCCACATGCCTTTTCACAAACTCAAAACGTGCCATTTTGTTTTTTGGTGAAAGTAATGGCTTTCTTCTGGCCGCTCTGCCATAAAGCCCAACTCTATGGAGCGTACGGCTTATTGTCGTCCTATGTACAGATACTCCAGTCTCTGCTGTGGAACTCTGCAGCTCCTCCAGGGTTACCTTAGGTCTCTGTGCTGCCTCTCTGATTAATGCCCTCCTTGCCCGGGCCGTGAGTTTTGGTGTGCGGCCGTCTCTTGGCAGGTTTGCTGTTGTGCCGTGTTCTTTCTATTTGGTTATGATAGATTTGATGGTGCTCCGAGGGATCATCAAAGATTTGGATATTTTTTGTATAACCCAACCCTGACTTGTACTTCTCAACATCATTGTCCCTTCCTTGCTTGGAGAGTTCCTTGGTCTTCATGGCAGTGTTTGGTTAGTGGTGCCTCTTGCTTAGGTGTTGCAGCCTCTGGGGCCTTTCAAAAAGGTGTGTCTATGTAATGACAGGTCATGTGACACTTAGATTGCACACAGGTGGACATCATTTCACTAATTATGTGACTTCTGAAGGCAATTGGTGGCACCAGAGCTTTTTATGGGCTTCATAACAAAGGGGGTGAATACATACGCACATGGCAATTATCCGTTTTTTATTTCTGAAAAATAGTTTTATGTATATATTTTTCTAATTTTACTTCACCAACTTAGACTATTGTGTTCTGATACATCACATATAATTCAGATTAAAAAAACATTGAACTAAAGGCTGTAATGTAACAAAATAGGTAAAAAGCCAAGGGGGGTGAATACTTTTGCAAGGCACTGTGTATGTATGTATGTATATATATATATATATATATATATATATATATAAAAAGATAAATTGATATTGGTTTTATATGGAGGTGTCCTTGACATTTTTTTATAGGGGGCTCTCTTGGAAATGTGTTGGATACTTTTTAGATTGTCCCCTTGACTTTTAGGCCACTTTCACACTGAGGCGCTTTTCAGGCGCTTTCACGCTAAAAAAAGCGCCTGAAAACGTATTTCCATTAAAATCAATGAATCCTTTTACACTGGGGCAGTGCGCTGAAAAAACGCCCCTCTCCATTGAAATGAATTGAAAGCGCTTCAAAAGGGCCTGAAAAGCGCTTCAAAAGCGCTCAGCGTTTTACTGGCAGTTTTTCAAGCGCCTCAGTGTGAAAGTGGCCTAAATGTAATAAAGTTGTATCTGGACCTCTTAGCAGTGAGGTGGTACTTCATAGTTTTTGGATTGTCTCCCTGAATTTTTTCAATGACAGGCCGGGCGAAAGACAAAACCTGCAGCAGAGAAAGACCAGAGCTGTACTGTGTGGCAGAGCCGTGTAAATCTCAGGCTCGAATGGACAGAAATACATTTTTTTTTGGCAGGACAAAGATTGTATTTAATTTGTGCATTTGGCTGTTTGCTTAGAATTTCACTTCAAAGATCTGAGAAAACTCTAAATCAGAGATGTCACATCGATTCTGCAAATACTTAACACAACACCGGATTCATTTAAGGTTTGCTCTGAGCGAAGACGGCAAAATGGCAGGGACAGTGAAAGCGGGGAATAAAATGCGCAGCTGTGGCGGCAGCGCTCTTCGCTTGGTCATTTAGTCCTCATTCTCGGAGTGTGTCTTCCATGGCGGGAGGAAGAACACAGGAGGAATTGGCCATTCTGCTCTCTAACAATAAGTGTTGAGCGTCGGGGATAATTGCTCCATCCTCATTCTGAACCACTTCTCCGTTCCTTTGTCCCTGAACACTCCGGCGAGCGCCTGATCTCCGCATGAGGCCTCTGCTTCTCCGTGTGTCCGCGGTATGTGCCGGAGCTATTATCTCATTCATTGGCGGCTGGTGCTCAAAATTTTTGGGGGGGAGCAAACAAACTGAAAAAAAAATTCATCAATTACCGCCACTGTGCCCATTAAACGCAGCCACTGTGCCCAAATGCCACCAGTTTCCCCCCCCCCAAATGCAGCCAGTTTGTCCCCAAATGCAGCCAGTTTGTCCCCAAATACAGCCAGTTTGTCCCCAAATGTAGCCAGGTTCCCCCCAAATACAGCCAGGTTCCCCCCAAATACAGCCAGGTTCCCCCCAAATACAGCCAGTTTGTCCCCAAATACAGCCAGGTTCCCCCCAAATACAGTTTCCCCCCAGCCCTGCACTTACCTTCCTCAGCGCCGTCCTTCTTCCATCCTCGATGTCTTCTCCCGCCCTCGATGTCGCTTCAGCCAATCAGGTTACCGGTAACCAGACCCGGTGAACCTGATTGGCTGAGACGCTTGTCAGTGTTAACCAAGGAACACACCCCCCGTGCGTCCCCTGGTTAGCTATTTGGAAGCCGATTACAGCCCTCAGGCCGCTGGCTCTGATAGACACTTCCAAACACCAACCAGCCGATGTTATTCAGATGGCCGGCGCTCGCCAGGGGGCCGGCCATCTGAATAGTGGGTGGCAGCAGCGACAATACATAGGTTCATGCAATGCATAAACCTATGTATTGTTGTGAGTGATGGGCGCAGGAGCGAGAGGGGGCGGCGCTCCTGCATTTACTATGGACGCACCGCCACTGATCTCATTCCCCTTCCCGCGGCCTTCTGGACTCATCAAGACTTAGAATGAGAAAACAATAGGACAAAGCTTAAGGTGGTTGTATAGTCAGATTTTACACTTTTACCTACAAGTAAGCCTATAATAAGGCTTATAATAAGGCTTATAATAAGGCTTACCTGTAAGTGAAAAAAATATCTCCTAAACCTGTACGGTTTAGGAGATATTCCCCTCGCAATGAGCCGCTGACTGCAGCGGCGCATGCGCACATGGGGATTCTCGGCTGAAAGCCCTGCAGACGCCGGACTTTGCGGGAAAGAAGTCTCCCGCGTGCATGTGAGGGAGTGACGACATCGCGGCTACAGCCACTCAGAGCGCTGGACCCCCGATACCCGAAAGACACGCCGAGGCAACATGTCATCTCAGTCATATATGCAGTGCCTGATATTAAATTCTCCTGAAGAAGCAATTGAAATGGCGAAACATGTAGAGATCTAATCAGTTTTCACTTTCTGCTTGTATCATAAGATCATTCTTTGAATGTATCTTTTGTATTCATATTTTAACCTGTTAAATGTATATATATTTCTATATTTCCTTGTATTTTTGCACCTAAAAAGTCCCATAAAACTCTTTCCTATATGTGAAGAGAATGTTTAACCACTTGCTGACCAGCTCACGCACATTACCTGCGTATCTGTACGGTGGTTCGCGCAGGCGCAATTGCGGGTGGGCACGCGCCTCCGCCGCCGCACTCTCGCTGCACGCTGCAGGAGCGTGCCCTAGGGTCAGGCGGACTCAATGTTCGCCGGCGACCCGCGATCGCTGTGTACAGAGGCAGGACGGGGATCTGCCAGGGTAAACAAGTGGATCCCCGTTCTGACAGCGGACATGTCAGAGATCTTCGGGAACGGTGATCTCTGTCATGTCCCTGGCAGCCCCTCCCCCCTACAGTTAGAACACGCTGAGGGAACACACTTAACCCCTTGATCGCCCCCCTAGTGTTAACCCCTTGCCTGCCAGTGTCATTTTTTACATTGATCAGCACATTTTTATAGCACTGATCAATGTAATAATGTCACTGGTCCCCAAAAAGTGTAATTTGGGGTCAGATTTGTCCGCCAAAATGTTGCAGTCCTGCTAAAAATCGCAAAATCGCCACCATTACTAGTAAAAAAAAAAAAAAAAGTCCCTAAATCTATCCCATAGATTGTAGACGCGATAACTTTTGCGCAAACCAGCTAATATATGCCTATTTTGTTTTGTTTTTTTTAACCAAAAATATGTAGAAGAATATATATCGACCTAAACTGATGAATACATTTGTTTTATATATATATATATATATATATATATATTTTGGATATGAATTATAGCAAAAAGTAAAAAAAAAAATATATATATATATATTTTTTTTAAATTGTCGCTCTTTGTTTTGTTTTTTTAGAGCAAAAAATAAAAGCTGCTGAGTTGATCAAATGGCACCAAAAGAAATCTCTACTTGTGGGAAAAAAAACGGACATCAATTTTGTTTCAGGTACAATGTCGCACGCCCCCGCGCCACTTTCAGTTAAAGCGACGCAGTGCCGTATCATAAAGAATGGCCTGGTCAATAAGGGGGCAAATCCTTCCGGGGCTGAGGTGGTAAAGTGTTGGGATCCCCGCGCTGTGGTATATATACAAATTCTGTGAATAAACTTACTAGACTGCTGCTGGGATATAAGGTGTGTATTCCTATCAAGTATGGTATACACTACAGTATATGTGCCCAGCGCTGTCTAAACATACACAATATCTAATATCTTAAGATTGGTGTAATCCTCACACAAAATATAATATTATAATTTCTCATACAAAATAATCGAAAAGAATGTCAATAAAAATCAAAAAGAATCATGAAAATTTGATCTGTGTTCTGCGCACCAATAATAAGTCCTTTAAAGTGCTTATTATCCTGCAGGGACAGTGATGTCAATAAAGTGCTGTGCCCTCCTCCTTATGTGCCGTGCCCTCCTCCTTATGTGCCGTGCCCTCCTTAGGGTGGCCACATTTCCGAACTGCCATTCAGGGACGCCCTCGCCCCCCCCACGCACGCCCTCATGCCGGCCCAAAAAAATATGATTTTTGATACTTTTTTTTGCCAATTTTTGGAAAAACAAAAGCAAACAGTGGTCACCAGTTTAGACGGGTGATATACATTTTTTACATATATATTTTTTATTGTCCCCACTTGTCAGCCTCATTTTTTATTGCCCCCCACTTGTCAGCCTCATTTTTTATTGCCCCCACTTGTCAGCCTCATTTTTTATTGCCCCCACTTGTCAGCTTCATTTTTTATTGCCCCCCAGGGCAGGGCCCCACTTTGCCAGCCTCATTTATTACTGTACTGTCCTCAGCCCCAGTGCCCCGACTTGTCACCTGACCTGCTCCAATCAGGTTCCATTTGCTCACCTTCTAATCTGGACTGGTCTGGTGTGGTGGGTGGTTGAGCGCCAGTTTTTGTTCCCTGGTCCAGGCTGGGGGTCCCCCCTCAGGCAGTCGGGCAAGGAGGAGAAGTCGGGCAATGCGATGTGGGAGTCGGGACGGGCAGTTGAGCTGTGGATCTAAGCCAGCCAGCACTGAAAAATGCCACCGCACGCTGGGGGGTCACTGAAGCCTGGAGGAGTCAGGAGGTCCTGTTGCCGCGGTCGGAGAAGGAGAGGAGGTAGGTGGACTCGGAGCACAGGGCAGCACTGGGTAAAGGCCTTGCTCCTCTCGGCCTCTCTCTGAGACTCTGCGAATGTGACGTCATTGGTTGCTGGACGCCAGGCGGGGCAGCCCTAGCAACCAATTTAGCAATTGTCTATTAGGGTGTCTGTGTGTCCTCATTTCATTCCGGGACACTGTATTGTCCCAAAATTAAGGTGCCCGGGACACGGGACACAAATGCGAATTGCGGAACAGTCCCGGGCAATCCGGGACACGTGGGCACCCTAGCCCTCCTCCTTATGTGCCGTGCCCTCCTCCTTATGTGCCGTGCCCTCCTCCTTATGTGCCCTCACTCGCCAACTTATAGTGGGTTATGCGCCTGTATTAAAGGGGGGGAGGGGGCTTGTAATCCTCCAATGGTTAGTGGGTAGCTGTGTGAGCATGTAGAGACGCCGCTCTGGAACTCAAAGCCACGATCTGCATTCCAAAGAGCAGAAGTGACATCACCGGAAGTTTCCACCTGCTGAATGCATTTCGCTCCGCCCAGGAAGCTTCCGAGAACACCGAGGAGCAAAAAAACAACCAAAAAAAAAAGTTATTTTTCTCCTTTACTGTTGGGCACTGATGAGGTGGCACTGATAGGCAACACTGATGTACACTGATAGGCAACACTGATGGGCACTGATAGGCAACACTGATAGGCAACATTGATAGGCAACACTGATGGGCACTGATAGGCAACACAATGGGCACTGATAGGCAATACTGATAGGCAACACTGATGGGCACTGATAGGCAACACTGATGGGCACTGATAGGCAACACTGATAGGCAACACTTATGGGCACTGATAGGCAACAATGGTGGGCACTGATAGGCAACAATGGTGGGCACTGATAGGCGGCACTGAAAGGCAACATTGATGGGCATTGATAGACGGCATTGATGGGCACTGTTAGGTGATACTGATGGGCACTAATAGGCTGCACTGTTGGACACTGATAGGCGACACTGATAGGCAACACTAATGGACACTGATAGATAGCACTGATAGGCACTGATAGGCGGCACTGAAAGGTGATACTGATGGGCACTGATAGGCAGCACTAATAGGTGGCACTGATGGGCGCCAATGAGGCTGCACTGATAGGTGATACTGATGGGCACTGATAGGTGATACTGATGGACACTTATAGGTGGCACTGATAGGCAACACTGATGGGCACTGATAGGCAGCACTGATAGATGATACTGATGGGCACTGATAGGTGGCACTGATGGGCACTGATGAGGCTGCACTGATAGGCAACACTGATGGGCACTGATAGGTGATACTGATGGGAACGGATTGGCACTTTTGGGGGGGCATCAATAGACACCCTCCCAGAACTGGACGACTGCGCTGTAGCCATCTTTCGGGTATAGAGCGGTCAGAAAGGGTCTGGAATTGTTACATTGCATTTCTTATTACAGGCTAGGACAGTATGCATTTCCCATGATCCTCAGCTCCATCTAGTGGCCATAATGTTGAATATCACTACTGCCCATGATAACAGAGCATTTGTTCAGAAGGAAAAATGGCCTAAAGAGAATTTGTTTTTGCCATATTGGCACAGGACAAATGAACGTGCAGATCACTGGATGAATGACTTTGCACGCTTTGTGTAAATAGACGCTAATTTGTCTTAAAAAATAATAAAATGTAATCCTTATGTAGCGGGGTCTTTAAATTTAGGTGGGGTACACCTGGGTGGAATTTCAGGTGTGTAGGTATGGGAGTGGTGACCATTTGTGTTCGTGGAGGATTGGGCGGTGTAATAATCTCCTTGGCCTGTGGGTGGCAGGTGCCCGCAGGCTCAGGGTAGATTCACTGCTATAGTGCTGTCCCTTTTTGTCCCTTCTCGGAGATGGTACGGCGAGGGCGGGGGACCTGCCATGGCGTCATTGGAGGGGATAAAAGGGGGAGACGCCCTGGTCACGAGGTCTTGCTCTTCTGGAGGTTCTTCATCACGCGCCCAGGCACCTTAGGCCTGGGTGCGGGCGGTTCCGGATTCCGGCTCAGGTGCCCTAGGCCTGACCAGAATGGAGTTGGAGTCCATCCCAGGCACCTTCAGCCTGAGGTGAGGTACTAAACCAGAAGGCCTGGGGCCCAGTGACTTCGACTGGGTCCCGCGAGGGTGGAGACGTCCGAGAGTCCCTGAAGTGGATGGGGCCCGTGTCTGAGGTGAGGAGGCCGAGGAGGTTACCCGTCCGGAGAGTCTGGAGCAGCATGAACCCGGTGACGGATGGGCCTCTGGTAACTCCCTTGGAGGGACATCTTCCCCTGATAGGGGCCGCAGCGCAGCGAAGGTACTTCTAAATACGTTCTCTTGAGTCGCTGGTAGAGGCTCTCAGATTCTAAGTCCTTTCTAGGTAAGGCTATAGTGACCGCTGGCGAGATCGCAGTGGTTTAGCTGATAACCAGTGTAGCGGCCTCACCCCGACCTCTTTAACTAGGGGTATGTCGAGCGACAGAGTGAGGTGCGCTACGGCCCATGTCCTCCCCGTGCATGTGGGTGAGGTGAAGGCCAGTATCAATCTTTTCCTCGGGCCAAATGTGTGCTGGTTATGAGGGTCAGTCCTTCCGTGCCGGAATCTCCCTTTGTTCCCATCAACAGAGTCCATACACCCATCAAAGTCCAAACTCAGGTTTATTGCGTATCTCCACATACAGTCAAATGCAACGGCAGAATACGATGGGGAAGCAGGTCGAGGCACTGTACAGGTTCCTAGTCCCTACACTCCCTGTGCTATGACCAGGGGTTGCAGGAGTCTTGATGAAAGCTCCTCCGCTGCGCTGTAGCCTCTATCAGGGGAAGATGTCCTCCGAGGGAGTTACCGAAGGCCCATCCGTCACCGGGTTGACACTGCACCGGGTCTTCGGACGGGTGACCTCCCCAGCCTCCTCACCTCAGATGCGGGTCCCCTCGCAAGGGGCGCCCTGGAGCAACTTCACCCTCGCGGGACCCAGTCGGAGTCACCGGGTCCCAGGCCTCCTCAATAGTACCTCACCCCAGGCTGAAGGTGCCCGGGATGGACTCCATCTTCATTCCGGCCAGGCCTAGGGCGCCTAGGCCGGAACCTTGAACCGCCCGCACCCAGACCTAAGGTGCCTGGGTGCGTGAAGAGATGATCCCCCGTCAGACCTCGTGGCGAGGGCGTCTCCCCCTTTTATATCCTCCCATCAACACCACGGCGGGTTCCCCGCCCCAGCCGTACCATCTCCAGGAAGGGAGAAAAAGGGTAGCACTGTGGTAGTGATTCTACCTCGAGCCTGTAGGTACACTGACACCCACTGGTCGAAGAGAATATTACACCACCCAATCCTCCACGAATAAGAAAAAGGGGTCTAATCCCTGACATAATTACACACCTGGGTCTCTCTACCCCCAGGTGTATCCCACTAACTTTTAAGACCCCGCTACACCAGGATAGTGCCTCGACCTGCTCACCCCCGTATCAAAATGTTATCAAGTCGCAACCAGTTGGCTACTGAAGCACTGTTTATTGTGGAAAATCCAATGAAACAAGAGTTGGACTGTGATCGGTGTGTGGAACTCTGGTTAATGGGGGCAAAGGGAAGTGTTGGGACAGCAGGACTGAATCCTTTACAGAAGCACACAGGCCCGAGGAAATATCTGGTACTGGCCTTCACCTCACCCACAGCTATGGGGAGGACATGGGCCGTAGCGCATCTCACCCTGTCGTGTGTGATACCCCTAGACAAAAGAGATGGGGTGAGGCCGCTACACTTACTTGCAACTAGTAGACCTTGAGTCTGTGTTAATATAAGTTGCATTGCATTTTCTGCTCAGCAACACCTGTAGGAGGCGCAGCAATAGCAGCCAATCAGGCCGTGCTGCATGCACATGTGCTGACAGGTGACATGCTGATAGGAGTGGAGGTTAGAGTGAGCAGAGTTGGTGGCTGATCAGCATGTTGCTGCTTCTGTATTGCAGGCTGGGGGGCGGGGAAGTGACACTACTGTATTCCTTTACTCCAGCAGAGAATGCAGTGTCACCCTCCTGGCTGTGCTGTCTGGCAGAGGTGTGTGAATCACAGAAGTGGCAGTTCCCCTTTAAGTGGGAGTTGGTGTGTCCATGGAGAAGTGATATTGTGCTGTGCGGCACTTTCGTTCCGACATTTCCATATTGTAGAGCGTGTCCCTTCCTCCACAATGTCGGGGATCAGCAATTCCTCCATAATGGTCCATTAATTCTGCAAATCTGTCAGCAACATTAATCAGCTCTGCCGGGATATGAGGAGAGGATTGCGGGTCAGGCTCATCACTGATGTCTTTTCCTCCCCGCTAATCTCACATCAGGAGGTTTTAGTCTATGGATTCGCTGGAATTAAAGGACAACTCCACCCCAAAAAGATACCTACACCCGAGACACCTATACATATTCCCCTGGATTAGTATGTGCGTGCACAGAGTGCAGGGGTCAGGAGTAAAAAATGCACAGAGTGCAGGGGATAGGAGTAGAAAAATGCACAGAGTGCAGGGGTCAGGAGTAAAAAATGCACAGAGTGCAGGGGATAGGAGTAAAAAATGCAGAGTGTAGGGGTCAGGAGTAAAAAATGCACAGAGTGCAGGGGTCAGGAGTAAAAAATGCACAGAGTGCAGGGGATAGGAGTAGAAAAATGCACAGAGTGCAGGGGATAGGAGTAAAAAATGCACAGAGTGTAGGGGTCAGGAGTAAAAAATGCACAGAGTGCAGGGGATAGGAGTAAAAAATGCAGAGTGTAGGGGTCAGGAGTAAAAAATGCACAGAGTGCAGGGGTCAGGAGTAAAAAATGCACAGAGTGCAGGGGATAGGAGTAGAAAAATGCACAGAGTGCAGGGGATAGGAGTAAAAAATGCACAGAGTGTAGGGGTCAGGAGTAAAAAATGCACAGAGTGCAGGGGATAGGAGTAAAAAATGCACAGAGTGCAGGGGTCAGGAGTAAAAAATGCACAGAGTGTAGGGGTCAGGAGTAGGTAGTGAACAGAGTGCATGGGTCAGGATTAAGTAGTGCACAGAGTGCAGAGGACAGGAGTAAGTAGTCACAGAGTGCAGGGGTCAGGAGTAAGTAAAGCCTAGAGTGCAGGGGACAGGAGTAAGTAGTGCACAGAGTGCAGAGTCAGAAGTAAGTAAATCCCAGAGTGCAGAGGTCAGGAGTAAAAAATGCACAGAATGCAGGAGTCAAGAGCAGTAGTGCACAGAGTGCATGGGACAGGAGTAAGTAAAGCCTAAAGTGCAAGGGTCAGGACTAAAAAATGCATAGAATGCAGGGATCAGGAGTAGTAATGCACAGAATGCAGGGGTCAGGAGTAAGTAGCGTGTAGAGAGCAGGAGTAAGTAGTTCAGAGTGCAGGGGTCAGGAGTAAGTAGTGCACAGAGTGCAGGGGTCAGGAGTAAAAATGCACAGAGTGCAGGGGTCAGGAGTAGTAGTGCAGAGTGCAGGGGACAGGAGTAAGTAGTGCACAGAGTGCAGGGGTCAGGGGTAAGTAGTACACAGAGTGCAGGGGTCATCAGTAAATATTCAAAAAGTGCAGGAGTCAGGAGTAAATATTCACAAAGTGCAGGGGATGGGAGTAGGTAAGGAACAGAGTGCAGGGGTCAAAAGTAAGAAAAGCACAGAGTGTAGGGGTCAGGAGTAAATATTCACAAAGTGCAGGGGTCAGGAGTATATTATGCACAGAGTGCAGGGGACAGGAGTAGGTAAGGGACAGAGTGCAGGGGTCAAAAGTAAGTAAAGCACAGAATGCAGGGGTCAGGAGTAAATATTCACAGAGTGCAGGGGTCAAGAGTAAGTAAAGCACAGAGTGTAGGGGTCAGGAGTAAAAAAAAAGCACAGAGTGCAAAAGTCAGGAGTAAATGATGCACAGAGTGCAGGGGAAGGAAGTAGGTAGGAGAAAGTGTGCAGTGGTCAAGAGTAAGTAACGCACAGAGTACAGGGGTCAGGAGTAGGTAAAGAACAGCGTGCAGGGGTCAGGAGGAGGTAAAGAACAGAAAGTGTAGGGGCCTGGAGTAGGTAAAGAACAGAGTGCAGGGGTCAGGAGTAGGTAAAGAACAGATTGCAGGGGTCATGAGTAGGTAAAGAACAGAGTGCAGGGGTCAGGAGTAGGTAAAGAACAGAGTGCAGGGGTCAGGAGTAGGTAAAGAACAGAGTGCATGGGGTCAGGAGTAGGTAAAGAACAGAGTGCATGGGGTCAGGAGTAGGTAAAGAACAGAGTGCATGGGGTCAGGAGTAGGTAAAGAACAGGGTGCAGGGGCCAGGAGTAGGTAAAGAACAGAGTGCAGGGGTCAGGGGTAGGTAAAGAACAGAGTGCAGGGGTCAGGAGTAGGTAAAGAACAGAGTGCAGGGGTCAGGAGTAGGTAAAGAACAGAGTGCAGGGGTCAGGAGTAGGTAAAGAACAGGGTGCAGGGGCCAGGAGTAGGTAAAGAACAGGGTGCAGGGGTAAGGAGTAGGTAAAGAACAGAGTGCAGGGGTCAGGAGTAGGTAAAGAACAGAGTGCAGGGGTCAGGAGTAGGTAAAGAACAGAGTGCAGGGGTCAGGATTAGGTAAAGAACAGAGTGCAGGGGCCAGGAGTAGGTAAAGAACAGAGTGCAGGGGTCAGGAGTAGGTAAAGAACAGAGTTCCGGGGTCAGGACTCAGGAGTAGGTAAAGAACAGAGTGCAGGGGTCAGGAGTAGGTAAAGAACAGAGTGCAGGGGTCAGGAGTAGGTAAAGAACAGAGTGCAGGGGTCAGGAGTAGGCAAAGAACAGAGTGCAGGGGTCAGGAGTAGGTAAAGAACAGAGTGCAGGGGTCAGGAGTAATTAAAGAACAGAGTGCAGGGTTCAGGAGTAGGTAAAGAACAGAGTGCAGGGGTCAGGAGTAGGTAAAGAACAGAGTGCAGGGGTCAGGAGTAGGTAATGAACAGAGTGCAGGGGTCAGGAGTAGGTAAAGAACATAGTGCAGGGGTCAGGAGTAGGTAAAGAACAGAGTGCAGGGGTCAGGAGTAGGTAAAGAACAGAGTGCAGGGGTCAGGAGTAGGTAAAGAACAGAGTGCAGGGGTCAGGAGTAGGTAAGGAACAGAGTTCCGGGGTCAGGACTCAGGAGTAGGTAAAGAACAGAGTGCAGGGGTCAGGAGTAGGTAAAGAACAGAGTGCAGGGGTCAGGAGTAGGTAAAGAACAGAGTGCAGGGGTCAGGAGTAGGTAAAGAACAGAGTTCCGGGGTCAGGAGTAGGTAAAGAACAGAGTTCCGGGGTCAGGACTCAGGAGTAGGTAAAGAACAGAGTGCAGGGGTCAGGAGGAGGTAAAGAACAGAAAGTGTAGGGGTCATGAGTAGGTAAAGAACAGAGTGCAGGGGGCAGGAGTAGGTAATGAACAGAGTGCAGGGGTCAGGAGTAGGTAAAGAACAGAGTGCAGGGGTCAGGAGTAGGTAAAGAACAGAGTGCAGGGGTCAGGAGTAGGTAAAGAACAGAGTTCCGGGGTCAGGAGTAGGTAAAGAACAGAGTGCAGGGGGCAGGAGTAGGTAAAGAACAGAGTGCAGGGGTCAGGAGTAGGTAAAGAACAGAGTGCAGGGGTCAGGAGTAGGTAAAGAACAGAGTGCAGGGGGCAGGAGTAGGTAAAGAACAGTGTGCAGGGGGCAGGAGTAGGTAAAGAACAGTGTGCAGGGGGCAGGAGTAGGTAAAGAACAGAGTGCAGGGGGCAGGAGTAGGTAAAGAACAGTGTGCAGGGGTCAGGAGTAGGTAAAGAACAGAGTGCAGGGGTCAGGAAGAGGTAAAGAACAGAAAGTGTAGGGGTCATGAGTAGGTAAAGAACAGAGTGCAGGGGGCAGGAGTAGGTAATGAACAGAGTGCAGGGGTCAGGAGTAGGCAAAGAACAGAGTGCAGGGGTCAGGAGTAGGTAAAGAACAGAGTGCAGGGGTCAGGAGTAGGTAAAGAACAGAGTTCCGGGGTCAGGAGTAGGTAAAGAACAGAGTGCAGGGGGCAGGAGTAGGTAAAGAACAGAGTGCAGGGGTCAGGAGTAGGTAAAGAACAGAGTGCAGGGGTCAGGAGTAGGTAAAGAACAGAGTGCAGGGGTCAGGAGTAGGTAAAGAACAGTGTGCAGGGGTCAGGAGTAGGTAAAGAACAGAGTGCAGGGGGCAGGAGTAGGTAAAGAACAGTGTGCAGGGGTCAGGAGTAGGTAAAGAACAGAGTGCAGGAGTAGGTAAAGAACAGAGTGCAGGGGGCAGGAGTAGGTAAAGAACAGAGTGCAGGGGGCAGGAGTAGGTAAAGAACAGTGTGCAGGGGGCAGGAGTAGGTAAAGAACAGAGTGCAGGGGGCAGGAGTAGGTAAAGAACAGTGTGCAGGGGGCAGGAGTAGGTAAAGAACAGTGTGCAGGGGGCAGGAGTAGGTAAAGAACAGTGTGCAGGGGGCAGGAGTAGGTAAAGAACAGTGTGCAGGGGGCAGGAGTAGGTAAAGAACAGAGTGCAGGGGGCAGGAGTAGGTAAAGAACAGAGTGCAGGGGGCAGGAGTAGGTAAAGAACAGTGTGCAGGACTCAGGAGTAGGTAAAGAACAGAGTGCAGGGGGCAGGAGTAGGTAAAGAACAGAGTGCAGGGGGCAGGAGTAGGTAAAGAACAGTGTGCAGGGGTCATGAGTAGGTAAAGAACAGAGTGCAGGGGGCAGGAGTAGGTAAAGAACAGTGTGCAGGGGGCAGGAGTAGGTAAAGAACAGTGTGCAGGGGTCAGGAGTAGGTAAAGAACAGAGTGCAGGGGTCAGGAGTAGGTAAAAAACAGTGTGCAGGGGTCAGGAGTAGGTAAAGAACAGAGTGCAGGGGGCAGGAGTAGGTAAAGAACAGTGTGCAGGGGTCAGGAGTAGGTAAAGAACAGAGTGCAGGAGTAGGTAAAGAACAAGTGCAGGGGGCAGGAGTAGGTAAAGAACAGAGTGCAGGGGGCAGGAGTAGGTAAAGAACAGTGTGCAGGGGTCATGAGTAGGTAAAGAACAGAGTGCAGGGGGCAGGAGTAGGTAAAGAACAGTGTGCATGGGGCAGGAGTAGGTAAAGAACAGTGTGCAGGGGGCAGGAGTAGGTAAAGAACAGAGTGCAGGGGTCAGGAGTAGGTAAAGAACCGAGTGCAGGGGGCAGGAGTAGGTAAAGAACAGTGTGCATGGGGCAGGAGTAGGTAAAGAACAGTGTGCAGGGGTCATGAGTAGGTAAAGAACAGAGTGCAGGGGGCAGGAGTAGGTAAAGAACAGTGTGCAGGGGGCAGGAGTAGGTAAAGAACAGTGTGCAGGGGGCAGGAGTAGGTAAAGAACAGAGTGCAGGGGAGAAAGGTCCACATAAAACAGAGCTCTTATCCCTTATAAAACGTAATCTATAACGAAGGTGTCAGTACTTCCAACCATTGAATTTATCTCAGTGTAATTAGATCAATAATAAAAACAAATCTTCTATGGGATGTGATGGTGAGTTCTGTGGCCCCTTCTCATACATAGTATAAGCCTATGAGCTCCTAACACTTCTATGTGAGAACAGATGGTTCCCCCGGCTCGGTGTTGGAGAGTCAGTTCCGTGTCTCGCACTTTCTGCCGTAAAACTTTAATTAATTTTCTACTCGATCTAAACAATTAGATTTCACTTCTTTTTTTTTTTTTTTTTATAATTTTTACGTTTTTTTCCCTATAAGGGCTCATTCCCCCCCGGTGGCCGGTGTGCGCTGTGACAGGAGCGGTGCTAATGCTTTGCAACGACGCGTCACAATTGTTTACTTAGTTCCTCAACTTCACGGAAACCTCTTCAGGCAATGTAGCGGTTTGCAATGTGGCGTAACGCGTCACAACACACCACCATGCACAAAAAAAGCTGAATTTCCTACTTTTGATCAGCGCACAGCCGTGGTGAGAACTGAACTCAGAGGACTCAAGGCAGATTGCCTTGTCTATGCCTTGGAAATCATAGAGACCAAAGAAATGAGAGTCCACAAATTCTAATGTTGCTGTTTGTTCAGCAAGACAATGCAAAACGGAAAATGCGTTTCGGGGGCCCAGGAGTATCTCCCTTCCTCAGGGCTCAGATATTACAGGAAGATGGCAGAATCAGTACAATATATTTGTCTTAAAAAAAATGAAACAAAGTGATAAAGTCCCGGAAACCATTGGGACTGCATGTGGTGTAGATGGGACTCTTCCAGGGAAGTGGAGGTTGTTACTCTAGTCTGGTGTCACAGGTTCTCAGTAGCTCTTCCAGGGAAGTGGAGGTTGTTACTCTAGTCTGGTGTCACAGGTTCTCAGTAGCTCTTCCAGGGAAGTGGAGGTTGTTACTCTAGTCTGGTGTCACAGGTTCTCAGTAGCTCTTCCAGGGAAGTGGAGGTTAATACTCTAGTCTGGTGTCACAGGTTCTCAGTAGCTCTTCCAGGGAAGTGGAGGTTAATACTCTAGTCTGGTGTCACAGGTTCTCAGTAGCTCTTCCAGGGAAGTGGAGGTTGATACTCTAGTCTGGTGTCACAAGTTCTCAGTAGCTCTTCCAGGGAAGTGGAGGTTGTTACTCTAGTCTGGTGTCACAAGTTCTCAGTAGCTCTTCCAGGGAAGTGGAGGTTAATACTCTAGTCTGGTGTCACAGGTTCTCAGTAGCTCATCCAGGGAAGTGGAGGTTGTTACTCTAGTCTGGTGTCACAAGTTCTCAGTAGCTCTTCCATGGAAGTGGAGGTTGATACTCTAGTCTGGTGTCAAGTTCTCAGTAGCTCTTCCAGGGAAGTGGAGGTTGATACTCTAGTCTGGTGTCAAGTTCTCAGTAGCTCTTCCAGGGAAGTGGAGGTTGTTACTTTAGTCTGGTGTCACAAGTTCTCAGTAGCTCTTCCATGGAAGTGGAGGTTGATACTCTAGTCTGGTGTCACAGGTTCTCAGTAGCTCTTCCAGGGAAGTGGAGGTTGTTACTCTAGTCTGGTGTAGTGATGAGCCGAACACCCCCGGGTTCGGTTCGCACCAGAACCCGCGAACGGACCGAAAGTTCGTACGAACATTAGAACCCTATTAAATACAATGGATGCGAACGTTCGAATTCTAAAGTGCTAATTATAACAACTATTATGCATGTTATTGTCCTAAATAGGGTTTGGGAACCCGGGTTGTGCACCAGGGGACATGTATCAATGCAAAAAGAAGTTTTAAAAACGGTCGTTTTTCGGGAGCAGTCATTTTAATGATGCATAAAGTGAAAAAAAAAAAGTCAAATATTCCTTTAAATATCGTACCTGGGGGGTGTCTAAAGTATGCCTGTGAAGTGCCACGTGTTTCCCGTGTTTAGAACTGTCCCTGCACAAAATGACACTTCTAAAGGAAAAAAAAGCCATTTAAAACTGCTTGCGGCTTTAATGTAATGTCTGGTCCCGGTAATATGGATGAAAATCTTTAAGAAAAATGGCATAGCTACCCCATGACCCCCCCCCCCCTACCCCAGCCCATTACCAGCCCCTTTGGGTCTTGTATGGATATTAAGGGGAACCCCGCACATAAAATAAAAAAGGCCCTATATACTCTGAACAGCCGTATACAGGCGGTGCATACAAGACAGGGACTGTAGGTTTGTTCTTATGTAGAATCTGTTTGTAATTTTGAACAGGTACATTGTTGAAGTGTAGCTCCAGCCCAAAAATCTATTTTTAAACTTTTTGGAAAACATAGGTAAGGGTTATCACCCCTGTAACATTTGTTTTGCTGTCTGTGCCCCTGTTCAGAACATTTCACCTCACTTTCCGTCCCAATGACAACTGTTTTTGAAATGTGGTGTTTTTCTTGAAACAAGGATTGCTGATAAAGCATCAGTACAGAGGAGACACCTTTCTCCCACATTTATTCTTACAGGAGAGAATTTTCCTTTCTAGGGGTAGATTTCCTCTCACTTCCTGTTGTCTTCTTGCGTTTGCAAGTAGGAGTCGTTTGTAAGTTGGATGTTTGAAAGTAGGGACCTGCCGTAGATACTCTGCAGAAATAGGCCCCTTAGTTGTTGGTGTTGGCACAACACTGTAAGCACTCACAGTTACTCTTGGTTGGTGCTGGAACGCCCTGCTGTCAACTATTATATCAGGAATTGTAATTACATATAATTGTTGAACAGTGGTAGTAAAAATTGGGCCTTTGATGGTGGTGCTGGTGCCACAACACTGTAAGCCCTGACAGTTACTCTTGGTGGGTGCAGCAATGGGCCCTGCTGTGAATTATTAGATCAAGAATTGTAATTGCATGCCCCTGTTGAACAGGGGCTGAAAAATTGGGCCTTTGGTGGTGGTGGTGGTGTTGACACAACACTGTAAGCCCTCAGAGTTACTCTTGGTGGGTGCAGGAATGGGCCCTGCTGTGAATTATTAGATCAAGAATTGTAATTACATGCCCCTGTTGAACAGGGGCTGAAAAATTGGGCCTTAGGCACTGGTGGCACAACACTACAACCCCTCACAGATACTGTACTTGGAGCACAGCAATGAGCCCTGTTGCAAAGTATTGCTTCAAAAATTGTAATGACACGCCCCTGTTAAACAGGGGCTGAAAAATTGGGCCTTAGGCACTGGTGCCACAACACTCCAACCCCTCACAGATACTGTACTTGGAGCACAGCAATGAGCCCTATGGCAAATTATTGCTAAAAAAATTGTAATTACACGCCCCTGTAAAACAGGGGCTGAAAAATTGGGCCTTAGCCACTGGTGGCGGCACCCATAAACAAAAATGATCTTCCAAGCTATCATCATCAATCGTATCATTGAGGACTCGGAGGAGGAGGATAGCCAGTCAACATAACAGCACAGACACTCAGCATCAGCATCAGTCTTGAAGGGATGTGACATGTTAAAATCAATTAGTCTGTTATATCAGCATCAGGTGTGTGGTAGCTGGTGGTGATCCAAGACTGGTTCATCTTGATGAAAGTCAGTCGATCAACCGAGTCGGTGGACAGGCGCACCCTGTGATCCGTGACAAATCCTCCAGCAGCACTGAATGTGCGTTCAGAAAGAACGCTGGATGCAGGACAGGCCAGTAGCTCAATTGCATACTGTGCAAGCTCTGGCCAGTGATCCATCCTCAAGACCCAGTAAGCCAGAGGATTTTCGGTGGGGAAGGTGTCCAAGTCTGACCTTGCCCCTAGATATTCCTGCACCATGTTTATCAGACGCTGGCGATGGTTGCTGGAACCAATCATACTTTGGGGCTGCGGACTAAAGAATTGTCTGAACGCATCGGTCAGACGGCCACCTTCCCCACCGCTCCTTCTTTGACTGGCCGAAGCCTCAGCAACTCGTTGTCCTGGACCAGGAGTTTGTAACCTCCCAGTCTCTGGGAACGCGTTGCACAGACCTTTCTGCAAGGCCTCCCGGAGTTGTCTCATCCTCTGCTCCCTCTGCGACGGTAACATAAGGTCCGCAACCTTACCCTTGTACCGTGGATCAAGGAGAGTGGCCAGCCAGTAATGGTCCCTCTCCTTGATCCGAAGAATACGAGGATCCTTCCGCAGACTTTGCAGGATCAGGGAGGCCATGCAGCGTAGGTTTGCTGAGGCATTCGCTCCGGAATCCTCTGGGTCACTAAGGACGACATGATCCGCAGTCACCTCCTCCCAGCCACGTACAAGTCCACTGGTTTCTTGGGACTGTAAATCATCCCTAAAAGACTGCTGCTGATGATGCTGAGTGCCAGCCTCCACCTCCATGCTGACACAATCCTCCTCCTCCTCCTCCTCCTCTTTCTCTTCCTGTGCGATGGGTGGGACAGAAGGAACACTGTCTGGGTAAAGGGGGCCTTGAGAGGCAAGGAAGTCCTCCTCTTCCTGCCTCTGTTCTGCCTCAAGTGCCCTGTCCATTATTCCACGCAGCGTGTGCTCCAACAGGTGGACAAGAGGTACAGTGTCACTGATGCATGCACTGTCACTGCTCACCATCCTCGTGGCCTCCTCAAATGGTGCCAGGACAGTGCATGCATCCCTGATCATGCCCCACTGGCATGGAGAAAAAAAACCAAGCTCCCCTGACCCTGTCCTGGTGCCGTAGTCGCACAGGTACTCATTGATGGCCCTCTGCTGTGTGTGCAGCCGCTGCAGCATGGCCAACGTTGAGTTCCACCTGGTGGGCATGTCACATATAAGGCGGTTCTTGGGCAGGTTCAACTCCTTTTGCAGCTCAGCCAGGCGAGCACTGGCATTATAAGATCTGCGGAAATGCACACAGACTTTCCTGGCCTGCCTCAGGACATCCTGTAAGCCCGGGTACCTGCCCAAGAACCGCTGCACCACCAGGTTAAGGACGTGAGCCACACAGGGCACATGGGTCAGTTGTCCCTGTCGGAGGGCGGAGAGGAGGTTGGTGCCATTGTCGCAAACCACCATTCCTGGCTTAAGCTGGCGTGGCGTCAACCACCTCTCGGCCTGGCCCTGCAGAGCAGACAGGACCTCTGCCCCAGTGTGGCTTCTGTCCCCCAAACACACCAGCGCAAGCACGGCATGGCATCTTTTTGCCTGCGTACTTGCGTAGCCCCGTGAACGGCTACGGAGCACCGCTGGTTCATAGGACAAACCACAGGAAGAGGCCATGGAGGAAGAAGAGGAGGGGGTGGAGGAGAGAGGTGTGTCACAACCAGTAGTAGCATTTTGGAGGCGTGGCGGTGGGACAACCTCCAACACTACTGCACCTTGTCCTGCATCCTTCCCAGCTGCCAAAAGAGTGACCCAATGGGCCGTGAAAGAAAGGTAACGTCCCTGTCCATGCCTGCTGGACCATGAGTCAGCGGTAATATGCACCTTACCGCTGACCGCCCTGTCCAGCGAGGCCAAGACATTGCCTTCCACATGCCGGTAGAGAGCCGGAATAGCCTTCCGTGAGAAAAAGTGGCGTTTGGGAACCTGCCACTGAGGAACCGCACATTGCACAAACTCACGGAAGGGGGCCGAGTCTACCAACTGAAAAGGCAGCAGTTGAAGCGCTAGCAATTTAGCCAAGCTAGCATTCAACCGCTGGGCATGTGGATGGCTGGGAGTGAACTTCTTTCGACGGTCCAGCAGCTGGGGCAGGGAAATTTGCCTGCTAGAATCGGACGTCGGTGTACTGCTAGCAGAGTGGCCGCAAGTACTTGGCTGTGACACACCTAATTCTACACCTTCATTCCTCTCAGTGCATGTTTCAGAGAGGACTGAAGTTATAGTGGGGTTGGAAATCCCAGCTGATGCGGTGCAAGGAGAGGTCCGCTTTGTTCTTTGGTGTGGTTCTTTGAGGTAGGCTTGCCAACGAGCTGCATGGCAGGTCAACATATGTCTGGTCAGGCATGTGGTACCCAAGCGGCTGATGTTTTGGCCACGCGATATACGCTTGAGACATATGTTGCAAACAGCAGCTGTGCGATCTGATGCACTAGCCTCAAAAAAGGCCCACACCAAGGAACTTTTTGAATGACGGGCAGAGGCAGCGCCCTGCACAGGCGGAGCTCTGCGGTGTGATTCCGTCGGTGTACTGCCCTTACGCTGGCCACCAAAGGGCATCCTGTCTCGTTGGAGATGTGCCTCCTCCTCATCCTCCTCCTCCTCTCTCCTATTAGGCACCCACGTGGAGTCAGTGACCTCATCATCCCCTCCCTCCTCATCACTGGAGCCAATCTGGCAGTATGCTGCAGCTGCTGGAACATGACTGCCAGATTGGTGTCCTTCTTGAGCATCCCCTCTGTCTGCTCTCACCCTACTGCCTTCCTGTAGCTGGGTTTCATCATCAGACCCTTCGAAACGCTGGGCATCCTCCTGGAGCATGTACCCAACACTGTGCTCAAACAGTTCGGGGGACTCCTCAGGAGGAGGACATGGTGGGTCTAGGGAAGGAGTGACTGATGATGAGTCTGACATTGATACCAGGGAAGAGGACGCTTTGGCAGCTGCTTTGCCAGTACCCTGAGCCTGGGTGAGAGAGGATGAGGAGGAGGAGGAGGGCTTGGTCATCCACTCTACCAAGTCTTCGGCATGATGTGGCTCAACATGTCCAGCTGCGGAAAAGAAGGACAAGCGTGTCCCATGGCCATGTGCTGATGACAATGCACCGCGTCCACGACCAGCACTGTTGCCCCCAGAGACAGAGCCTGCTTGCCCTCTTTTATTGCCTCCTGACTGTCTGCCTCTCCTTGTTTGCCTTCCAGACATTCTAATAGATGGCCTGCAGGGAGATGGGAAAAAAGCAATAAGGGCTACCTTCAGGTGTCCTTCTCTGTCCCTTGAAACAAGGACTTGCACAGTGAAAGAAACTGACACTCTCCCTACCTACAGTTTTCTGTCCCTAGAAAATTTTTTTTTTTAAGCACAATATAGCACAAGGAGAATTCACTCACTGTCCTTCCAGGTCCCTAGAAACAAGGACTTGCACAGTGAAAGAAACTGACACTCTCCCTACCTACAGTTTTCTGTCCCTAGAAAAAATGTTTTTTTTAAGCACAATATAGCACAAGGAGAATTCACTCACTGTCCTTCCAGGTCCCTAGAAACAAGGACTTGCACAGTGAAAGAAACTGACACTCTCCCTACCTACAGTTTTCTGTCCCTAGAAAAAATGTTTTTTTAAGCACACTATAGCACAAGGAGAATTCACTCACTGTCCTTCCCAGTCCCTAGAAACAAGGACTTGCACAGTGAAAGAAACTGACACTCTCCCTACCTACAGTTTTCTGTCCCTAGAAAAAATGTTTTTTTTAAGCACAATATAGCACAAGGAGAATTCACTCACTGTCCTTCCAGGTCCCTAGAAACAAGGACTTGCACAGTGAAAGAAACTGACACTCTCCCTACCTACAGTTTTCTGTCCCTAGAAAAAATGTTTTTTTTAAGCACAATATAGCACAAGGAGAATTCACTCACTGTCCTTCCAGGTCCCTAGAAACAAGGACTTACACAGTGAAAGAAACTGACACTCTCCCTACCTACAGTTTTCTGTCCCTAGAAAAAATGTTTTTTTTAAGCACAATATAGCACAAGGAGAATTCACTCACTGTCCTTCCAGGTCCCTGGAAACAAGGACTTGCACAGTGAAAGAAACTGACACTCTCCCTACCTACAGTTTTCTGTCCCTAGAAAAAATGTTTTTTTTAAGCACAATATAGCACAAGGAGAATTCACTCACTGTCCTTCCAGGTCCCTAGAAACAAGGACTTGCACAGTGAAAGAAACTGACACTCTCCCTACCTACAGTTTTCTGTCCCTAGAAAAAATGTTTTTTTTAAGCACAATATAGCACAAGGAGAATTCACTCACTGTCCTTCCAGGTCCCTAGAAACAAGGACTTGCACAGTGAAAGAAACTGACACTCTCCCTACCTACAGTTTTCTGTCCCTAGAAAAAATGTTTTTTTTAAGCACACTATAGCACAAGGAGAATTCACTCACTGTCCTTCCCAGTCCCTAGAAACAAGGACTTGCACAGTGAAAGAAACTGACACTCTCCCTACCTACAGTTTTCTGTCCCTAGAAAAAATGTTTTTTTTAAGCACAATATAGCACAAGGAGAATTCACTCACTGTCCTTCCAGGTCCCTAGAAACAAGGACTTGCACAGTGAAAGAAACTGACACTCTCCCTACCTACAGTTTTCTGTCCCTAGAAAAATTTTTTTTTTAAGCACAATATAGCACAAGGAGAATTCACTCACTGTCCTTCCAGGTCCCTAGAAACAAGGACTTACACAGTGAAAGAAACTGACACTCTCCCTACCTACAGTTTTCTGTCCCTAGAAAAAATGTTTTTTTTAAGCACAATATAGCACAAGGAGAATTCACTCACTGTCCTTCCAGGTCCCTAGAAACAAGGACTTACACAGTGAAAGAAACTGACACTCTCCCTACCTACAGTTTTCTGTCCCTAGAAAAAATGTTTTTTTTAAGCACAATATAGCACAAGGAGAATTCACTCACTGTCCTTCCAGGTCCCTAGAAACAAGGACTTGCACAGTGAAATAAACTGACACTCTCCCTACCTACAGTTTTCTGTCCCTAGAAAAAATGTTTTTTTTAAGCACAATATAGCACAAGGAGAATTCACTCACTGTCCTTCCAGGTCCCTAGAAACAAGGACTTGCACAGTGAAAGAAACTGACACTCTCCCTACCTACAGTTTTCTGTCCCTAGAAAAAATGTTTTTTTTTAAGCACACTATAGCACAAGGAGAATTCACTCACTGTCCTTCCCAGTCCCTAGAAACAAGGACTTGCACAGTGAAAGAAACTGACACTCTCCCTACCTACAGTTTTCTGTCCCTAGAAAAAATGTTTTTTTTAAGCACAATATAGCACAAGGAGAATTCACTCACTGTCCTTCCAGGTCCCTAGAAACAAGGACTTGCACAGTGAAAGAAACTGACACTCTCCCTACCTACAGTGTCAGGGTCACCTGTGGCCAGGTGACAGATGCACACCGTAGGGGGACAGGAGTGCACCGCGAGGTAGTGAACCCTATGGCTGGCTTCTGTGGATAGGAAACTGGGTGGTTGTGGAAAGCGGGACCAGAGGAGCACAACCGGGATCCCAACGGAAGCGAGAGCCAAGATTCCCCAGGGCGCGGAGTCTAAGACCCAGCTGGTCTTCTCCAGGGCCTCTAGTGGTGAGGATGTTACGCTGCAGGCTGGGACCAGGTCGCGGCCCCTGGAGTTTCCTAGCTCACGCCCCGTAGGATAAGGGGAAGCAGCAGCACACGATAGAGAGAACCGAATAACAAGCCGAAGGTCAGGGGCCACAAGCAGACAAGGATAACGAAGAACGAGCCGAAGGTCAAGGGTCACGAGCAGACAGGGATGGTCGGGGACAAGCCAATAACGTAACAGAGAGACAGACGTAGCACACGGCAGGCAGGAACCCAAACACACAATGCCTAACAAACACGTTGATCAGCAAAGCAGGCTTGCAGTGCACAGGTTAATATAGTGTTCAGTGATAGGGCCTGGGGTGGAGTCAGGCTGGGAGGAGATTATAAAGGAAGCCAGGTGAAGGAGGTCTGGTCTCTAGATGAACACATGAGGAGGAAGGTAAGATGGCAGACAGACATTAATGCATATCCATGACAGTACCCTCCCTCTTACGAGGCCTCCCCCTTCCCCGCCTGGGCCCAGGTTTAGAGGGAAACTTCAGATGAAACTCCTTTAACAGACGAGGTGCAAAGACCTCAGATGCAGTGATCCAAGACCTCTCCTCAGGACCAAACCCTTTCCAATGAACGAGGTACTGAAGAACGCCTTTACAGAGTCGGGAGTCCAGAATTTGACTGATCTCGTACTCCTGATTATCCTCCGAGACAGGCGCCACGGTAGGAAGAGGACGAGAGAATTTATTGAGGACTAAAGGCTTTAGAAGAGCAACATGAAAGGAGTTAGTGATTTTAAGGCTCTTAGGAATCTGGAGTTTGAAACAAACCGGATTCAGTTTAGCAGTTACCGTGTATGGACCGATGAATCGTGGAGCAAACTTCAGAGAAGGAACTCGGAGCTTGATGTTCCTGGTAGAGAGCCAGACTTTGTCCCCTGGCTGAAGAGAAGGCGGTTTACGCCTGCGGCGGTCGGCAAAGCCTTTGAATTTTTCAGCAGCTGCCCGGAGGGAATCATGAACGTGACCCCAAACGGAATTGAGAGACTCCTGAACCGAAGCCAAAGCTGGAATGTCTGGAGAACAGATCATAGGAAGAGGAAGTTGAGGGTGTTTTCCATAAACTGTGAAAAAGGGTGTCTTCTGCGAACTGGTATTCACATGATTGTTATGGGAGAATTCTGCCCACGGGAGTAGAGAGGACCAATCGTCATGGTGAGAAGACACAAAGGTGCGAAGAAAGACCTCTAACTCCTGATTAACCCTCTCAGTCTGTCCATTGGATTGGGGATGGTAAGAAGAAGAAAAATCCAAGACAATATTGAGGGATTTGCAAAAGGCTCTCCAAAAACGAGACGTGAATTGGACTCCCCTGTCGGAAACAATATGAGAAGGGACCCCATGTAGGCGGAGAATTTCTCGAATGAAAATGGGAACCAAGGCAGGGGCAGAAGGAAGACCAGGAAGAGGAACAAAATGAGCCATCTTGGAGAATCGATCGATTACCACCCAAATGACTGTATTATTCTCAGACAGTGGGAGATCGGTGATAAAATCCATGGCAATATGGGCCCAGGGTTCCTTAGGAATAGGCAAGGGCATGAGGAGACCAGCAGGAGCTTGTGTGGAGGATTTGGACTGAGCACAGACATGACAAGCTTTAACGTAGTCTTTGACGTCTGAGCGGAGATTAGGCCACCAGTAGTGACGACTGATGAGTAGGAAGGATCGGAGGAATCCAGAATGCCCTGCCACCTTGGAATCATGTCCCCAACGAAGGATCTTAGCTCTTAGCTCAGTGGGGACAAAGGTCTTACCAGGCGGAATTTTAGACTTCAGGGTGGTAGTGTGGGCAACAATGCATGAGGTGGGAATGATCGGCTCAGGTTCAGGGGCGGACTCCTCGTCCAAAGTGTCAAATGACCTAGAGAGCGCATCAGCCCGACCGTTGCAGGAACCAGGTTTGTAGGTAATCGTGAAATTAAAACGGGCAAAGAAGAGACTCCACCTGGCCTGTCTAGGATTCAGACGTTTAGCATTCTGTAGATACTGTAAATTCTTGTGATCGGTAAAGATCGTTATGGAGTGAGGGGAACCCTCCAAGAGATGACGCCACTCCTCTAACGCCAATTTAATTGCGAGAAGTTCCCGATCACCGATGGCATAATTCCTCTCTGCCTGAGAAATTTTTTTGGAGAAGAACGCACATGGTTGGCGTCTCTTCTCAAAGATTTGAAGAAGCACAGCTCCCACCCCCATTGAGGAAGCGTCCACTTCAATAAAAAATGCATTCCCAGGATTTGGTCTCCTCAAGAGGGGGCCAGAAACAAAGGCCTGTTTCAGGTTGTGAAATGCAGAGACAGCTTCGGGAGGCCAGTCTCTGGCATTCACACCCTTCTTGGTCAAAGCGATAATAGGCGCGGCAATGGAAGAGTAATTCCTTATGAACTGCCTATAATAATTAGTGAAGCCAAGAAAGCGCTGTGTGGCCTTGAGGCTAGCAGGAAGAGGCCAGTTGGTGATAGCCAAGACCTTCCCAGGGTCCATACGAAGCCCCGAACATGAGACAAAGCACCCCAAAAACAGGACCTCAGAACATTCAAAGGAACATTTCTCCAGCTTGGCATAGAGATTGTTCTCTCTAAGACGTTGAAGTACAGTGCGGACATGGTTTCTGTGGACGAGCAGATTTTCAGAAAAGATCAGAATGTCATCCAGATAGATGACAACAAACTGGTACAGCAGATCTCTGAAGATTTCATTGACAAAGTTTTGAAACACGGCTGGAGCATTACACAGACCAAAAGGCATCACCAGATATTCGTAATGCCCGTCTCTAGTGTTAAATGCAGTCTTCCATTCGTCACCCTCCCGTATTCGAATGAGATTGTACGCGCCTCTAAGATCCAACTTGGTGAAAATGGAGGCACCCTTCAACCTATCGAATAGCTCAGATATTAAGGGTAAGGGGTATCGATTTTTAATAGTAACCGCATTTAAACCCCGATAATCGATGCAGGGTCTTAAGGTACCATCCTTTTTGGCAACAAAAAAGAACCCTGCCCCTGCAGGCGATGAGGATTTCCGGATGAACCCTCTCTCCAGATTCTCTGCTACATACTCCGACATGGCCTGGGTCTCTGGGATGGACAGAGGGTAGGTACGACCCCTGGGTAGAGTTGCTCCGGGGACAAGATCAATAGCACAGTCAAAAGACCTGTGGGGAGGAAGCACCTCAGCTGATTTTTTACAGAACACATCCCGGTAATCGCTGTATGCGGCGGGAAGATCAGAAGAAACAGAAGTGGCAGCAACCGGAAGACTCTCCTTGGGGGTCACCTTGAGAAGACACGACGAGAAACATGAGGAACCCCAGGCCAGGATCTGCCCAGAGACCCAGTCCACATGTGGAGAGTGGAGCTGTAGCCAAGGGAGGCCCAATACAACTGGGGTAGAGGCCTTGGGTAGAATAAGAAAGGATATCCACTCCTGGTGGAGAATCCCTACCGACATCCTAATGGGTAGCGTCTGGAAGCGAATAGGGCCCCCTGGGAGAACAGTGCCATCAATTGCCGAGACTACCAATGGGGTAGTGAGAGGTGAAAGGGTAAGCTTCATAGAAGAAGCAGTTCTCCAATCCATGAAATTGCCGGCAGCCCCGGAATCCAGGTATGCAAGGGTTGACTGAGGAGAAGTGCCTACATGAAGGGACACCGGCAAGAGCAGGCGAGAAGGTGATGTTTCTGGGTCCAATACTCCACCTTCCAAATGTATTAGACCCGAGCGTTTCCCGGACGAAGCGAGCAGGAGTCACGAAAATGACCCTTGCCCCCACAATAGAGGCACAAGCCCAGATTTCTGCGCCTAGCACGTTCTTCGGGGGTTAGTCTGGTCCGGCCCAGCTGCATAGGTTCTTCAGCAGGTAGAGGATGCTCCACGGAATGAAGGGAGGGGAGCTCAGACTGGCTAGGACCCAGAGAGTGCTGGCGTCTTTTTTCTAAGGACCTCTCTTGAAAACGAATGTCGATCTGGTTGCATAATGAAATTACATCGTCCAGACCGACGGGAATGGCTCTTCCCGCTAATTCGTCTTTCACTCGGTCAGAGAGGCCATGTAAAAAGGTAGCGACCAGGGCCTCATTATTCCAGCTCAATTCAGCTGTGTGGATACGGAACTGAAGAGCATATTGCCCCACTGAACTAGATTCTTGGCGAAGACGTAAGACAGCACTAGCCGCTGAAGAAGCCCGAGCCGGCTCTTCGAAGATATTACGAAAGAGCTTCAAGAATTCGGACAGACTGGAAACCACCGGATCGTTCCTCTCCCACAGGGGGGCAGCCCAGGCCAAAGCTTCACCGGAGAGGAGGGAAATGATATAGGCTACCTTAGCCCGGTCAGATAGGAAGCTTTGAGGCTGAAGCTCAAAATGAATAGTGCATTGGCTGAGAAACCCCCTGCAGGCCTTGGAGTCCCCAGAGAAACGGAACGGAGCTGGCAATCTTAGTGAGTGTGAGGCTGCGACTGGTGCGATAGGTACAGCCGCTGGTTGTACTTGGGGTTGCGGATTCGGGGTTCCCAAGGAGACCTGAAGCTGCTCGAATCGAGAAGCCAGATCCTGGAGGAATCGCATCACCTGGGTCTGATTTGATTCCTGGGTCTCAAGTCTGCGAACTATGCCCTGCAATGGATCATCCGCGGGAAGCGGGATGTCAGCCGGGTTCATGGCTGATCAAACTGTCAGGGTCACCTGTGGCCAGGTGACAGATGCACACCGTAGGGGGACAGGAGTGCACCGCGAGGTAGTGAACCCTATGGCTGGCTTCTGTGGATAGGAAACTGGGTGGTTGTGGAAAGCGGGACCAGAGGAGCACAACCGGGATCCCAACGGAAGCGAGAGCCAAGATTCCCCAGGGCGCGGAGTCTAAGACCCAGCTGGTCTTCTCCAGGGCCTCTAGTGGTGAGGATGTTACGCTGCAGGCTGGGACCAGGTCGCGGCCCCTGGAGTTTCCTAGCTCACGCCCCGTAGGATAAGGGGAAGCAGCAGCACACGATAGAGAGAACCGAATAACAAGCCGAAGGTCAGGGGCCACAAGCAGACAAGGATAACGAAGAACGAGCCGAAGGTCAAGGGTCACGAGCAGACAGGGATGGTCGGGGACAAGCCAATAACGTAACAGAGAGACAGACGTAGCACACGGCAGGCAGGAACCCAAACACACAATGCCTAACAAACACGTTGATCAGCAAAGCAGGCTTGCAGTGCACAGGTTAATATAGTGTTCAGTGATAGGGCCTGGGGTGGAGTCAGGCTGGGAGGAGATTATAAAGGAAGCCAGGTGAAGGAGGTCTGGTCTCTAGATGAACACATGAGGAGGAAGGTAAGATGGCAGACAGACATTAATGCATATCCATGACATACAGTTTTCTGTCCCTAGAATTTTTTTTTTTTTAAGCACAATATAGCACAAGGAGAATTCACTCACTGTCCTTCCAGGTCCCTAGAAACAAGGACTTACACAGTGAAAGAAACTGACACTCTCCCTACCTACAGTTTTCTGTCCCTAGAAAAAATGTTTTTTTTAAGCACACTATAGCACAAGCACAAAACACACTGACACTCTCCCTACCTATCCTTCTCTTTCCCTAAACTAAAGGAATCCAGGTTAAGCAAGAAAGAAATAAAAGTCACTGTCCCTGCCTATGCTGCTCTATCCCTGCTCCGGAACACACTACACTAGGCCGCCGTGCTGGCGGCCTTTTATAGTGTGGGGCGTGTACTAAACACCCTCAGCAATAATTGGCCACAGGCATCCTGCCTGTGGCCAATCATTGCTCTCCTCGCTGCCGGCGCTGTGATTGGCCAAGCATGCGGGGTCACAGTGCATGCTTGGCCAATCACAGCGCCTGGATGACACTGCGATGGCGTAGTGCATTGTGGGCCATTCGCGTCACTCGAATTTGGCGCGAACGGCCCAAATCGTTCGATCTTCGTCGAACGATCGAACAGCCGATGTTCGAGTCGAACGTATGTTCGATTCGAACACGAAGCTCATCCCTAGTCTGGTGTCACAAGTTCTCAGTAGCTCTTTTAGGGAAGTGGAGGTTGTTACTCTAGTCTGGTGTCACAGGTTCTCAGTAGCTCTTCCAGGGAAGTGGAGGTTGTTACTCTAGTCTGGTGTCACAAGTTCTCAGTAGCTCTTCCAGGGAAGTGGAGGTTGTTACTCTAGTCTGGTGTCACAAGTTCTCAGTAGCTCTTCCAGGGAAGTGGAGGTTGCTACTCTAGTCTGGTGTCACAGGTTCTCAGTAGCTCTTCCAGGGAAGTGGAGGTTGTTACTCTAGTCTGGTGTCACAAGTTCTCAGTAGCTCTTCCAGGGAAGTGGAGGTAAATACTCTAGTCTGGTGTCACAGGTTCTCAGTAGCTCTTCCAGGCAGAGGCGGATCCAGGGGGGGGGCAACGGGGCAATTGCCACCCCCGAGAAATTTGTTTTAGTTGCGGAACTTGCGGGCGCCTGAGAGTCTGAGCGGGCAACTCCACGGGCGGGTGACAGCATGGGCTGCCGGGGTGCCTCGGTGTGTGGGCGAGCGGCTCGGCAGCGCGTGAGAGTCAGAGAGTGGGCACGTCAGCTGGTCAGCTCTGTGGGTGAGCGGGCACCTGGCCAATCAACAAGACGGTGTTTGGGGGGGCAGAGAGATGTCATCATCTCTCACCGGCCCGCGCCCACCCTGCATCCCTGCAGTAACTTCCGCCCTCACTGTGCAGGCAGCAGAGAGATTACATCATCTCTCTGCTGCTTGACTCTGACAAGCAAAACACCACCTTAGCAAGTGACAATCTGCAAGGTGTGGCAGGTGAGGTGGCATGTGACACACTCGGGGCACCCACTGATTCTGCATTATGGTGAGTTGAACCAGTTTATTTTATATTACAATGTAATAATATAAATAATGCGCTTCCCACTAATCACCAATGTAAGGAACATTCTTCCCACTGATCACCAATGTAAGGAGCATTCTTCCCACTGATCACCAATGTAAGGGACATTCTTCTCACTGATCACCAATGTAAGGAACATTCTTCCCACTGATCACCAATGTAAGGAACATTCTTCCCACTGATCACCAATGTAAGGGACATTCTTCTCACTGATCACCAATGTAAGGAACATTCTTCTCACTGATCATCAATGTAAGGAACATTCTTCTCACTGATCACCAATGTAAGGAACATTCTTCCCACTGATCACCAATGTAAGGAACATTCTTCTCACTGATCACCAATGTAAGGGACATTCTTCCCACTGATCACCAATGTAAGGAACATTCTTCTCACTGATCTCCAATGTAAGGGACATTCTTCCCACTGATCACCAATGTAAGGAACATTCTTCTCACTGATCACCAATGTAAGGGACATTCTTCCCACTGATCACCAATGTAAGGAACATTCTTCTCACTGATCACCAATGTAAGGAACATTCTTCTCACTGACCACTAGTGATGAGCCGAACACCCCCGGGTTCGGTTCGCACCAGAACCCGCGAACGGACCGAAAGTTCGAACGAACATTAGAACCCTATTAAATACAATGGATGCGAACGTTCGAATTCTAAAGTGCTAATTATAACAACTATTATGCATGTTATTGTCCTAAAAAGGGTTTGGGAACCCGGGTTCTGCACCAGGGGACATGTATCAATGCAAAAAGAAGTTTTAAAAACGGTCGTTTTTCGGGAGCAGTCATTTTAATGATGCATAAAGTGAAAAAAAAAAAGTCAAATATTCCTTTAAATATCGTACCTGGGGGGTGTCTAAAGTATGCCTGTGAAGTGCCACGTGTTTCCCGTGTTTAGAACTGTCCCTGCACAAAATGACACTTCTAAAGGAAAAAAAAGCCATTTAAAACTGCTTGCGGCTTTAATGTAATGTCTGGTCCCGGTAATATGGATGAAATTCTTTAAGAAAAATGGCATAGCTACCCCATGACCCCCCCCCCCCCACCCCAGCCCATTACCAGCCCCTTTGGGTCTTGTATGGATATTAAGGGGAACCCCGCACATAAAATAAAAAAGGCCCTATATACTCTGAACAGCCGTATACAGGCGGTGCATACAAGACAGGGACTGTAGGTTTGTTCTTATGTAGAATGTGTTTGTAATTTTGAACAGGTACATTGTTGAAGTGTAGCTCCAGACCAAAAATCTATTTTTAAACTTTTTGGAAAACATAGGTAAGGGTTATCACCCCTGTAACATTTGTTTTGCTGTCTGTGCCCCTGTTCAGAACATTTCACCTCACTTTCCGTCCCAATGACAACTGTTTTTGAAATGTGGTGTTTTTCTTGAAACAAGGATTGCTGATAAAGCATCAGTACAGAGGAGACACCTTTCTCCCATATTTATTCTTACAGGAGAGAATTTTCCTTCCTAGTGGTAGATTTCCTCTCACTTCCTGTTGTCTTCTTGCGTTTGCAAGTAGGAGTCGTTTGTAAGTTGGATGTTTGAAAGTAGGGACCTGCCGTATATACTCTGCAGAAATAGGCCCCTTAGTTGTTGGTGTTGGCACAACACTGTAAGCACTCACAGTTACTCTTGGTTGGTGCTGGAACGCCCTGCTGTCAACTATTATATCAGGAATTTTAATTACATATAATTGTTGAACAGTGGTAGTAAAAATTGGGCCTTTGATGGTGGTGCTGGTGCCACAACACTGTAAGCCCTGACAGTTACTCTTGGTGGGTGCAGCAATGGGCCCTGCTGTGAATTATTAGATCAAGAATTGTAATTACATGCCCCTGTTGAACAGGGGCTGAAAAATTGGGCCTTAGGCACTGGTGGCACAACACTGCAACCCCTCACAGATACTGTACTTGGAGCACAGCAATGAGCCCTGTTGCAAAGTATTGCTTCAAAAATTGTAATGACACGCCCCTGTTAAACAGGGGCTGAAAAATTGGGCCTTAGGCACTGGTGGCACAACACTGCAACTCCTCACAGATACTGTACTTGGAGCACAGCAATGAGCCCTGTTGCAAAGTATTGCTTCAAAAATTGTAATGACACGCCCCTGTTAAACAGGGGCTGAAAAATTGGGCCTTAGGCACTGGTGGCACAACACTGCAACTCCTCACAGATACTGTACTTGGAGCACAGCAATGAGCCCTGTTGCAAAGTATTGCTTCAAAAATTGTAATTACACGCCCCTGTTAAACAGGGGCTGAAAAATTGGGCGTTAGGCACTGGTGGCGGCACCCATAAACAAAAATGATCTTACAAGCTATCATCATCAATCGTATCATTGAGGACTCGGAGGAGGAGGATAGCCAGTCAACATAACAGCACAGGCACTCAGCATCAGCATCAGTCTTGAAGGGATGTGACATGTTAAAATCAATTAGTCTGTTATATCAGCATCAGGTGTGTGGTAGCTGGTGGTGATCCAAGACTGGTTCATCTTGATGAAAGTCAGTCGATCAACCGAGTCGGTGGACAGGCGCACCCTGTGATCCGTGACAAATCCTCCAGCAGCACTGAATGTGCGTTCCGAAAGAACGCTGGATGCAGGACAGGCCAGTAGCTCAATTGCATACTGTGCAAGCTCTGGCCAGTGATCCATCCTCAAGACCCAGTAAGCCAGAGGATTTTCGGTGGGGAAGGTGTCCAAGTCTGACCTTGCCCCTAGATATTCCTGCACCATGTTTATCAGACGCTGGCGATGGTTGCTGGAACCGATCATACTTTGGGGCTGCGGACTAAAGAATTGTCTGAACGCATCGGTCAGACGGCCACCTTCCCCACCGCTCCTTCTTTGACTGGCCGAAGCCTCAGCAACTCGTTGTCCAGGACCAGGAGTTTGCAACCTCCCAGTCTCTGGGAACGCGTTGCACAGACCTTTCTGCAAGGCCTCCCGGAGTTGTCTCATCCTCTGCTCCCTCTGCGACGGTAACATAAGGTCCGCAACCTTACCCTTGTACCGTGGATCAAGGAGAGTGGCCAGCCAGTAATGGTCCCTCTCCTTGATCCGAAGAATACGAGGATCCTTCCGCAGACTTTGCAGGATCAGGGAGGCCATGCAGCGTAGGTTTGCTGAGGCATTCGCTCCGGAGTCCTCTGGGTCACTAAGGACGACATGATCCGCAGCCACCTCCTCCCAGCCACGTACAAGTCCACTGGTTTCTTGGGACTGTAAATCATCCCTAAAAGACTGCTGCTGATGATGCTGAGTGCCAGCCTCCACCTCCATGCTGACACAATCCTCCTCCTCCTCCTCCTCCTCCTCCTCCTCTTCCTGTGCGATGGGTGGGACAGAAGGAACACTGTCTGGGTAAAGGGGGCCTTGAGAGGCAAGGAAGTCCTCCTCTTCCTGCCTCTGTTCTGCCTCAAGTGCCCTGTCCATTATTCCACGCAGCGTGTGCTCCAACAGGTGGACAAGAGGTACAGTGTCACTGATGCATGCACTGTCACTGCTCACCATCCTCGTGGCCTCCTCAAATGGTGCCAGGACAGTGCATGCATCCCTGATCATGCCCCACTGGCGTGGAGAAAAAAAACCAAGCTCCCCTGACCCTGTCCTGGTGCCGTAGTCGCACAGGTACTCATTGATGGCCCTCTGCTGCGTGTGCAGCCGCTGCAGCATGGCCAACGTTGAGTTCCACCTGGTGGGCATGTCACATATAAGGCGGTTCTTGGGCAGGTTCAACTCCTTTTGCAGCTCAGCCAGGCGAGCACTGGCATTATAAGATCTGCGGAAATGCACACAGACTTTCCTGGCCTGCCTCAGGACATCCTGTAAGCCCGGGTACCTGCCCAAGAAGCGCTGCACCACCAGGTTAAGGACGTGAGCCACACAGGGCACATGGGTCAGTTGTCCCTGTCGGAGGGCGGAGAGGAGGTTGGTGCCATTGTCGCAAACCACCATTCCTGGCTTAAGCTGGCGTGGCGTCAACCACCTCTCGGCCTGGCCCTGCAGAGCAGACAGGACCTCTGCCCCAGTGTGGCTTCTGTCCCCCAAACACACCAGCGCAAGCACGGCATGGCATCTTTTTGCCTGCGTACTTGCGTAGCCCCGTGAACGGCTACGGAGCACCGCTGGTTCATAGGACAAACCACAGGAAGAGGCCATGGAGGAAGAAGAAGAGGAGGGGGTGGAGGAGAGAGGTGTGTCACAACCAGTAGTAGCATTTTGGAGGCGTGGCGGTGGGACAACCTCCAACACTACTGCACCTTGTCCTGAATCCTTCCCAGCTGCCAAAAGAGTGACCCAATGGGCCGTGAAAGAAAGGTAACGTCCCTGTCCATGCCTGCTGGACCATGAGTCAGCGGTAATATGCACCTTACCGCTGACCGCCCTGTCCAGCGAGGCCAAGACATTGCCTTCCACATGCCGGTAGAGAGCCGGAATAGCCTTCCGTGAGAAAAAGTGGCGTTTGGGAACCTGCCACTGAGGAACCGCACATTGCACAAACTCACGGAAGGGGGCCGAGTCTACCAACTGAAAAGGCAGCAGTTGAAGCGCTAGCAATTTAGCCAAGCTAGCATTCAACCGCTGGGCATGTGGATGGCTGGGAGTGAACTTCTTTCGACGGTCCAGCAGCTGGGGCAGGGAAATTTGCCTGCTAGAATCGGACGTCGGTGTACTGCTAGCAGAGTGGCCGCAAGTACTTGGCTGTGACACACCTAATTCTACACCTTCATTCCTCTCAGTGCATGTTTCAGAGAGGACTGAAGTTATAGTGGGGTTGGAGATCCCAGCTGATGCGGTGCAAGGAGAGGTCCGCTTTGTTCTTTGGTGTGGGTCTTTGAGGTAGGCTTGCCAACGAGCTGCATGGCAGGTCAACATATGTCTGGTCAGGCATGTGGTACCCAAGCGGCTGATGTTTTGGCCACGTGATATACGCTTGAGACATATGTTGCAAACAGCAGCTGTGCGATCTGATGCACTAGCCTCAAAAAAGGCCCACACCAAGGAACTTTTTGAATGACGGGCAGAGGCAGCGCCCTGCACAGGCGGAGCTCTGCGGTGTGATTCCGTCGGTGTACTGCCCTTACGCTGGCCACCAAAGGGCATCCTGTCTCGTTGGAGATGTGCCTCCTCCTCATCCTCCTCCTCCTCTCTCCTATTAGGCACCCACGTGGAGTCAGTGACCTCATCATCCCCTCCCTCCTCATCACTGGAGCCAATCTGGCAGTATGCTGCAGCTGCTGGAACATGACTGCCAGATTGGTGTCCTTCTTGAGCATCCCCTCTGTCTGCTCTCACGCTACTGCCTTCCTCTAGCTGGGTTTCATCATCAGACCCTTCGAAACGCTGGGCATCCTCCTGGAGCATGTACCCAACACTGTGCTGAAACAGTTCGGGGGACTCCTCAGGAGGAGGACATGGTGGGTCTAGGGAAGGAGTGACTGATGATTTGTCTGACATTGATACCAGGGAAGACGACGCTTTGGCAGCTGCTTTTCCAGTACCCTGAGCCTGGGTGAGAGAGGACGAGGAGGAGGAGGAGGGCTTGGTCATCCACTCTACCAAGTCTTCGGCATGATGTGGCTCAACATGTCCAGCTGCCGAAAAGAAGGACAAGCGTGTCCCATGGCCATGTGCTGATGACAATGCACCGCGTCCACGACCAGCACTGTTGCCCCCAGACACAGAGCCTGCTTGCCCTCTTTTATTGCCTCCTGACTGTCTGCCTCTCCTTGTTTGCCTTCCAGACATTCTAATAGATGGCCTGCAGGGAGATGGGAAAAAAGCAATAAGGGCTACCTTCAGGTGTCCTTCTCTGTCCCTTGAAACAAGGACTTTCACAGTGAAAGAAACTGACACTCTCCCTACCTACAGTTTTCTGTCCCTAGAAAAAATATTTTTTTTAAGCACAATATAGCACAAGGACAATTCACTCACTGTCCTTACAGGTCCCTGGAAACAAGGACTTGCAGAGTGAAAGAAAAAAAACACTCTCCCTACCTACAGTTTTCTGTCCCTAGAAAAAATGTTTTTTTTAATCACAATATAGCACAAGAACAATTCACTCACTGTCCTTACAGGTCCCTGGAAACAAGGACTTGCAGAGTGAAAGAAAAAAAACACTCTCCCTACCTACAGTTTTCTGTCCCTAGAAAAAATGTTTTTTTTAATCACAATATAGCACAAGAACAATTCACTCACTGTCCTTACAGGTCCCTGGAAACAAGGACTTGCAGAGTGAAAGAAAAAAAACACTCTCCCTACCTACAGTTTTCTGTCCCTAGAAAAAATGTTTTTTTTAATCACAATATAGCACAAGGACAATTCACTCACTGTCCTTACAGGTCCCTGGAAACAAGGACTTGCAGAGTGAAATAAACTGACACTCTCCCTACCTACAGTTTTCTGTCCCTAGAATAAATGTTTTTTTTAAGCACAATATAGCACAAGGACAATTCACTCACTGTCCTTACAGGTCCCTGGAAACAAGGACTTGCAGAGTGAAAGAAAAAAAACACTCTCCCTACCTACAGTTTTCTGTCCCTAGAAAAAAATTTTTTTTTTAATCACAATATAGCACAAGGACAATTCACTCACTGTCCTTACAGGTCCCTGGAAACAAGGACTTGCAGAGTGAAATAAACTGACACTCTCCCTACCTACAGTTTTCTGTCCCTAGAATAAATGTTTTTTTTAAGCACAATATAGCACAAGGACAATTCACTCACTGTCCTTACAGGTCCCTGGAAACAAGGACTTGCAGAGTGAAAGAAAAAAAACACTCTCCCTACCTACAGTTTTCTGTCCCTAGAAAAAATGTTTTTTTTAATCACAATATAGCACAAGGACAATTCACTCACTGTCCTTACAGGTCCCTGGAAACAAGGACTTGCAGAGTGAAATAAACTGACACTCTCCCTACCTACAGTTTTCTGTCCCTAGAATAAATGTTTTTTTTAAGCACAATATAGCACAAGGACAATTCACTCACTGTCCTTACAGGTCCCTGGAAACAAGGACTTGCAGAGTGAAAGAAAAAAAACACTCTCCCTACCTACAGTTTTCTGTCCCTAGAAAAAATGTTTTTTTTAATCACAATATAGCACAAGGACAATTCACTCACTGTCCTTACAGGTCCCTGGAAACAAGGACTTGCAGAGTGAAAGAAAAAAAACACTCTCCCTACCTACAGTTTTCTGTCCCTAGAAAAAATGTTTTTTTTAATCACAATATAGCACAAGGACAATTCACTCACTGTCCTTACAGGTCCCTGGAAACAAGGACTTGCAGAGTGAAAGAAAAAAAACACTCTCCCTACCTACAGTTTTCTGTCCCTAGAAAAAATGTTTTTTTAATCACAATATAGCACAAGGACAATTCACTCACTGTCCTTACAGGTCCCTGGAAACAAGGACTTGCAGAGTGAAATAAACTGACACTCTCCCTACCTACAGTTTTCTGTCCCTAGAATAAATGTTTTTTTAAGCACAATATAGCACAAGGACAATTCACTCACTGTCCTTAGAGGTCCCTGGAAACAAGGACTTGCAGAGTGAAAGAAAAAAAACACTCTCCCTACCTACAGTTTTCTGTCCCTAGAAAAAATGTTTTTTTTTAAGCACAATATAGCACAAGGACAATTCACTCACTGTCCTTCCAGGTCCCTGGAAACAAGGACTTGCAGAGTGAAAGAAAAAAAACACTCTCCCTACCTACAGTTTTCTGTCCCTAGAAAAAATGTTTTTTTTAAGCACAATATAGCACAAGGACAATTCACTCACTGTCCTTCCAGGTCCCTGGAAACAAGGACTTGCAGAGTGAAATAAACTGACACTCTCCCTACCTACAGTTTTCTGTCCCTAGAATAAATGTTTTTTTAAGCACAATATAGCACAAGGACAATTCACTCACTGTCCTTACAGGTCCCTGGAAACAAGGACTTGCAGAGTGAAAGAAAAAAAACACTCTCCCTACCTACAGTTTTCTGTCCCTAGAAAAAATGTTTTTTTTAATCACAATATAGCACAAGGACAATTCACTCACTGTCCTTCCAGGTCCCTGGAAACAAGGACTTGCAGAGTGAAATAAACTGACACTCTCCCTACCTACAGTTTTCTGTCCCTAGAATAAATGTTTTTTTTAAGCACAATATAGCACAAGGACAATTCACTCACTGTCCTTACAGGTCCCTGGAAACAAGGACTTGCAGAGTGAAAGAAAAAAAAACACTCTCCCTACCTACAGTTTTCTGTCCCTAGAAAAAATGTTTTTTTTAATCACAATATAGCACAAGGACAATTCACTCACTGTCCTTCCAGGTCCCTGGAAACAAGGACTTGCAGAGTGAAAGAAACTGACACTCTCCCTACCTACAGTTTTCTGTCCCTAGAATAAATGTTTTTTTTAAGCACAATATAGCACAAGGACAATTCACTCACTGTCCTTACAGGTCCCTGGAAACAAGGACTTGCAGAGTGAAAGAAAAAAAACACTCTCCCTACCTACAGTTTTCTGTCCCTAGAAAAAATGTTTTTTTTTAAGCACAATATAGCACAAGGACAATTCACTCACTGTCCTTCCAGGTCCCTGGAAACAAGGACTTGCAGAGTGAAAGAAAAAAAACACTCTCCCTACCTACAGTTTTCTGTCCCTAGAAAAAATGTTTTTTTTAAGCACAATATAGCACAAGGACAATTCACTCACTGTCCTTCCAGGTCCCTGGAAACAAGGACTTGCAGAGTGAAAGAAAAAAAACACTCTCCCTACCTACAGTTTTCTGTCCCTAGAAAAAATGTTTTTTTTAATCACAATATAGCACAAGGACAATTCACTCACTGTCCTTACAGGTCCCTGGAAACAAGGACTTGCAGAGTGAAAGAAAAAAAACACTCTCCCTACCTACAGTTTTCTGTCCCTAGAAAAAATGTTTTTTTTAATCACAATATAGCACAAGGACAATTCACTCACTGTCCTTACAGGTCCCTGGAAACAAGGACTTGCAGAGTGAAATAAACTGACACTCTCCCTACCTACAGTTTTCTGTCCCTAGAATAAATTTTTTTTAAGCACAATATAGCACAAGGACAATTCACTCACTGTCCTTCCAGGTCCCTGGAAACAAGGACTTGCAGAGTGAAATAAACTGACACTCTCCCTACCTACAGTTTTCTGTCCCTAGAATAAATGTTTTTTTTTAAGCACAATATAGCACAAGGACAATTCACTCACTGTCCTTACAGGTCCCTGGAAACAAGGACTTGCAGAGTGAAAGAAAAAAAACACTCTCCCTACCTACAGTTTTCTGTCCCTAGAAAAAATGTTTTTTTTAATCACAATATAGCACAAGGACAATTCACTCACTGTCCTTACAGGTCCCTGGAAACAAGGACTTGCAGAGTGAAATAAACTGACACTCTCCCTACCTACAGTTTTCTGTCCCTAGAATAAATGTTTTTTTTAAGCACAATATAGCACAAGGAGAATTCACTCACTGTCCTTCCAGGTCCCTGGAAACAAGGACTTGCAGAGTGAAAGAAAAAAAACACTCTCCCTACCTACAGTTTTCTGTCCCTAGAAAAAATGTTTTTTTTAATCACAATATAGCACAAGGACAATTCACTCACTGTCCTTCCAGGTCCCTGGAAACAAGGACTTGCAGAGTGAAATAAACTGACACTCTCCCTACCTACAGTTTTCTGTCCCTAGAATAAATGTTTTTTTTAAGCACAATATAGCACAAGGACAATTCACTCACTGTCCTTACAGGTCCCTGGAAACAAGGACTTGCAGAGTGAAAGAAAAAAAACACTCTCCCTACCTACAGTTTTCTGTCCCTAGAAAAAATGTTTTTTTTAATCACAATATAGCACAAGGACAATTCACTCACTGTCCTTACAGGTCCCTGGAAACAAGGACTTGCAGAGTGAAAGAAAAAAAACACTCTCCCTACCTACAGTTTTCTGTCCCTAGAAAATTTTTTTTTTTAATCACAATATAGCACAAGGACAATTCACTCACTGTCCTTCCAGGTCCCTGGAAACAAGGACTTGCAGAGTGAAATAAACTGACACTCTCCCTACCTACAGTTTTCTGTCCCTAGAATAAATGTTTTTTTTAAGCACAATATAGCACAAGGACAATTCACTCACTGTCCTTAGAGGTCCCTGGAAACAAGGACTTGCAGAGTGAAAGAAAAAAAACACTCTCCCTACCTACAGTTTTCTGTCCCTAGAAAAAATGTTTTTTTTTAAGCACAATATAGCACAAGGACAATTCACTCACTGTCCTTCCAGGTCCCTGGAAACAAGGACTTGCAGAGTGAAAGAAAAAAAACACTCTCCCTACCTACAGTTTTCTGTCCCTAGAAAAAATGTTTTTTTAAGCACAATATAGCACAAGGACAATTCACTCACTGTCCTTCCAGGTCCCTGGAAACAAGGACTTGCAGAGTGAAAGAAAAAAAACACTCTCCCTACCTACAGTTTTCTGCCCCTAGAAAAAATGTTTTTTTTAATCACAATATAGCACAAGGACAATTCACTCACTGTCCTTACAGGTCCCTGGAAACAAGGACTTGCAGAGTGAAAGAAACTGACACTCTCCCTACCTACAGTTTTCTGTCCCTAGAATAAATGTTTTTTTAAGCACAATATAGCACAAGGACAATTCACTCACTGTCCTTCCAGGTCCCTGGAAACAAGGACTTGCAGAGTGAAATAAAGTGACACTCTCCCTACCTACAGTTTTCTGTCCCTAGAATAAATGTTTTTTTTAAGCACAATATAGCACAAGGACAATTCACTCACTGTCCTTACAGGTCCCTGGAAACAAGGACTTGCAGAGTGAAAGAAAAAAAACACTCTCCCTACCTACAGTTTTCTGTCCCTAGAAAAAATGTTTTTTTTAATCACAATATAGCACAAGGACAATTCACTCACTGTCCTTCCAGGTCCCTGGAAACAAGGACTTGCAGAGTGAAAGAAACTGACACTCTCCCTACCTACAGTTTTCTGTCCCTAGAATAAATGTTTTTTTAAGCACAATATAGCACAAGGACAATTCACTCACTGTCCTTACAGGTCCCTGGAAACAAGGACTTGCAGAGTGAAAGAAAAAAAACACTCTCCCTACCTACAGTTTTCTGTCCCTAGAAAAAATGTTTTTTTTTAAGCACAATATAGCACAAGGACAATTCACTCACTGTCCTTCCAGGTCCCTGGAAACAAGGACTTGCAGAGTGAAAGAAAAAAAACACTCTCCCTACCTACAGTTTTCTGTCCCTAGAAAAAATGTTTTTTTAAGCACAATATAGCACAAGGACAATTCACTCACTGTCCTTCCAGGTCCCTGGAAACAAGGACTTGCAGAGTGAAAGAAAAAAAACACTCTCCCTACCTACAGTTTTCTGTCCCTAGAAAAAATGTTTTTTTAAGCACAATATAGCACAAGGACAATTCACTCACTGTCCTTCCAGGTCCCTGGAAACAAGGACTTGCAGAGTGAAAGAAAAAAAACACTCTCCCTACCTACAGTTTTCTGCCCCTAGAAAAAATGTTTTTTTTAATCACAATATAGCACAAGGACAATTCACTCACTGTCCTTACAGGTCCCTGGAAACAAGGACTTGCAGAGTGAAAGAAACTGACACTCTCCCTACCTACAGTTTTCTGTCCCTAGAATAAATGTTTTTTTAAGCACAATATAGCACAAGGACAATTCACTCACTGTCCTTCCAGGTCCCTGGAAACAAGGACTTGCAGAGTGAAATAAACTGACACTCTCCCTACCTACAGTTTTCTGTCCCTAGAATAAATGTTTTTTTTAAGCACAATATAGCACAAGGACAATTCACTCACTGTCCTTACAGGTCCCTGGAAACAAGGACTTGCAGAGTGAAAGAAAAAAAACACTCTCCCTACCTACAGTTTTCTGTCCCTAGAAAAAATGTTTTTTTTAATCACAATATAGCACAAGGACAATTCACTCACTGTCCTTCCAGGTCCCTGGAAACAAGGACTTGCAGAGTGAAAGAAACTGACACTCTCCCTACCTACAGTTTTCTGTCCCTAGAATAAATGTTTTTTTTAAGCACAATATAGCACAAGGACAATTCACTCACTGTCCTTACAGGTCCCTGGAAACAAGGACTTGCAGAGTGAAAGAAAAAAAACACTCTCCCTACCTACAGTTTTCTGTCCCTAGAAAAAATGTTTTTTTTTAAGCACAATATAGCACAAGGACAATTCACTCACTGTCCTTCCAGGTCCCTGGAAACAAGGACTTGCAGAGTGAAAGAAAAAAAACACTCTCCCTACCTACAGTTTTCTGTCCCTAGAAAAAATGTTTTTTTAAGCACAATATAGCACAAGGACAATTCACTCACTGTCCTTCCAGGTCCCTGGAAACAAGGACTTGCAGAGTGAAAGAAAAAAAACACTCTCCCTACCTACAGTTTTCTGCCCCTAGAAAAAATGTTTTTTTTAATCACAATATAGCACAAGGACAATTCACTCACTGTCCTTACAGGTCCCTGGAAACAAGGACTTGCAGAGTGAAAGAAACTGACACTCTCCCTACCTACAGTTTTCTGTCCCTAGAATAAATGTTTTTTTAAGCACAATATAGCACAAGGACAATTCACTCACTGTCCTTCCAGGTCCCTGGAAACAAGGACTTGCAGAGTGAAATAAACTGACACTCTCCCTACCTACAGTTTTCTGTCCCTAGAATAAATGTTTTTTTTAAGCACAATATAGCACAAGGACAATTCACTCACTGTCCTTACAGGTCCCTGGAAACAAGGACTTGCAGAGTGAAAGAAAAAAAACACTCTCCCTACCTACAGTTTTCTGTCCCTAGAAAAAATGTTTTTTTTAATCACAATATAGCACAAGGACAATTCACTCACTGTCCTTCCAGGTCCCTGGAAACAAGGACTTGCAGAGTGAAAGAAACTGACACTCTCCCTACCTACAGTTTTCTGTCCCTAGAATAAATGTTTTTTTTAAGCACAATATAGCACAAGGACAATTCACTCACTGTCCTTACAGGTCCCTGGAAACAAGGACTTGCAGAGTGAAAGAAAAAAAACACTCTCCCTACCTACAGTTTTCTGTCCCTAGAAAAAATGTTTTTTTTTAAGCACAATATAGCACAAGGACAATTCACTCACTGTCCTTCCAGGTCCCTGGAAACAAGGACTTGCAGAGTGAAAGAAAAAAAACACTCTCCCTACCTACAGTTTTCTGTCCCTAGAAAAAATGTTTTTTTTAAGCACAATATAGCACAAGGACAATTCACTCACTGTCCTTCCAGGTCCCTGGAAACAAGGACTTGCAGAGTGAAAGAAAAAAAACACTCTCCCTACCTACAGTTTTCTGTCCCTAGAAAAAATGTTTTTTTAAGCACAATATAGCACAAGGACAATTCACTCACTGTCCTTCCAGGTCCCTGGAAACAAGGACTTGCAGAGTGAAAGAAAAAAAACACTCTCCCTACCTACAGTTTTCTGCCCCTAGAAAAAATGTTTTTTTTAATCACAATATAGCACAAGGACAATTCACTCACTGTCCTTACAGGTCCCTGGAAACAAGGACTTGCAGAGTGAAAGAAACTGACACTCTCCCTACCTACAGTTTTCTGTCCCTAGAATAAATGTTTTTTTAAGCACAATATAGCACAAGGACAATTCACTCACTGTCCTTCCAGGTCCCTGGAAACAAGGACTTGCAGAGTGAAATAAACTGACACTCTCCCTACCTACAGTTTTCTGTCCCTAGAATAAATGTTTTTTTTAAGCACAATATAGCACAAGGACAATTCACTCACTGTCCTTACAGGTCCCTGGAAACAAGGACTTGCAGAGTGAAAGAAAAAAAACACTCTCCCTACCTACAGTTTTCTGTCCCTAGAAAAAATGTTTTTTTTAATCACAATATAGCACAAGGACAATTCACTCACTGTCCTTCCAGGTCCCTGGAAACAAGGACTTGCAGAGTGAAAGAAACTGACACTCTCCCTACCTACAGTTTTCTGTCCCTAGAATAAATGTTTTTTTTAAGCACAATATAGCACAAGGACAATTCACTCACTGTCCTTACAGGTCCCTGGAAACAAGGACTTGCAGAGTGAAAGAAAAAAAACACTCTCCCTACCTACAGTTTTCTGTCCCTAGAAAAAATGTTTTTTTTTAAGCACAATATAGCACAAGGACAGTTCACTCACTGTCCTTCCAGGTCCCTGGAAACAAGGACTTGCAGAGTGAAAGAAAAAAAACACTCTCCCTACCTACAGTTTTCTGTCCCTAGAAAAAATGTTTTTTTTAAGCACAATATAGCACAAGGACAATTCACTCACTGTCCTTCCAGGTCCCTGGAAACAAGGACTTGCAGAGTGAAAGAAAAAAAACACTCTCCCTACCTACAGTTTTCTGTCCCTAGAAAAAATGTTTTTTTTAATCACAATATAGCACAAGGACAATTCACTCACTGTCCTTACAGGTCCCTGGAAACAAGGACTTGCAGAGTGAAAGAAAAAAAACACTCTCCCTACCTACAGTTTTCTGTCCCTAGAAAAAATGTTTTTTTTAATCACAATATAGCACAAGGACAATTCACTCACTGTCCTTACAGGTCCCTGGAAACAAGGACTTGCAGAGTGAAAGAAACTGACACTCTCCCTACCTACAGTTTTCTGTCCCTAGAATAAATGTTTTTTTAAGCACAATATAGCACAAGGACAATTCACTCACTGTCCTTCCAGGTCCCTGGAAACAAGGACTTGCAGAGTGAAAGAAACTGACACTCTCCCTACCTACAGTTTTCTGTCCCTAGAATAAATGTTTTTTTTAAGCACACTATAGCACAAGCACAAAACACACTGACACTCTCCCTACCTATTCTTCTCTTTCCCTAAACTAAAGGAATCCAGGTTAAGCAAGAAAGAAATAACAGTCACTGTCCCTGCCTATGCTGCTCTATCCCTGCTCCGGAACACACTACACTAGGCCGCCGTGCTGGCGGCCTTTTATAGTGTGGGGCGTGTACTAAACACCCTCAGCAATAATTGGCCACAGGCATCCTGCCTGTGGCCAATCATTGCTCTCCTCGCTGCCGGCGCTGTGATTGGCCAAGCATGCGGGGTCACAGTGCATGCTTGGCCAATCACAGCGCCTGGATGACACTGCGATGGCGTAGTGCATTGTGGGCCGTTCGCGTCACTCGAATTTGGCGCGAACGGCCCAAATCGTTCGATCTTCGTCGAACGATCGAACAGCCGATGTTCGAGTCGAACGTATGTTCGACTCGAACACGAAGCTCATCCCTACTGACCACCAATGTAAGGAACATTCTTCCCACTGATCACCAATGTAAGGAACATTCTTCCCACTGATCACCAATGTAAGGAACATTCTTCCCACTGACCACCAATGTAAAGGGACATTCTTCCCACTGATCACCAATGTAAGGAACATTCTTCCCACTGATCACCAATGTAAGGAACATTCTTCTCACTGATCACCAATGTAAGGGACATTCTTCTCACTGATCACCAATGTAAGGGACATTCTTCCCACTGATCACCAATGTAAGGAACATTCTTCTCACTGATCACCAATGTAAGGAGCATTCTTCCCACTGATCACCAATGTAAGGGACATTCTTCCCACTGATCACCAATGTAAGGAACATTCTTCTCACTGACCACCAATGTAAGGAACATTCTTCCCACTAATCACCAATGTAAGGAACATTCTTCCCACTGATCACCAATGTAAGGAACATTCTTCCCACTGACCACCAATGTAAAGGGACATTCTTCCCAATTTTTCTTTATTAAAGGACTTGCAATCAATAAGCATAAAAACAATATATATACATATTTACATAAAAATGAAAATAAAGCAAATCTGCTCTCAAACAAAAAAGACTTTACAGCAAAAACAAAAATCATGTCATTACTGGAAAATAAATCTCTTACTACAACACACACCAACACAGGAAAAGAAAAGAGCTCCTCACCCAGAGATGGGCAGATCACCAAAGGCAGGTCTGATATGCCATCAGGATGATTGGGGGAGTCGTTTCTTAACCCTTACCACACTCTCATCCCCAGAAACAGCTCTCTTCAGACTGCGTGACTCCCCCTCACCCATAGATGATAAAGAGAAAGATATATCTGACATTTCATCACCCAACAAAACAGAAAAAGTGTTGCCAATAGGAACCCCCCCTGGGTCCGACTCTGAGGAAGAAATGACCGCTTTTCTTGTCTTCCTCTTCCTCCTAATCTTCTCCCACCCCTCATCATACGAATCCCCATCAACAGAGCTTGTTTTTTTTTAAGCACAATATAGCACAAGGACAATTCACTCACTGTCCTTCCAGGTCCCTGGAAACAAGGACTTGCAGAGTGAAAGAAAAAAAACACTCTCCCTACCTACAGTTTTCTGCCCCTAGAAAAAATGTTTTTTTTAATCACAATATAGCACAAGGACAATTCACTCACTGTCCTTACAGGTCCCTGGAAACAAGGACTTGCACAGTGAAAGAAACTGACACTCTCCCTACCTACAGTTTTCTGTCCCTAGAATAAATGTTTTTTTTAAGCACACTATAGCACAAGCACAAAACACACTGACACTCTCCCTACCTATTCTTCTCTTTCCCTAAACTAAAGGAATCCAGGTTAAGCAAGAAAGAAATAACAGTCACTGTCCCTGCCTATGCTGCTCTATCCCTGCTCCGGAACACACTACACTAGGCCGCCGTGCTGGCGGCCTTTTATAGTGTGGGGCGTGTACTAAACACCCTCAGCAATAATTGGCCACAGGCATCCTGCCTGTGGCCAATCATTGCTCTCCTCGCTGCCGGCGCTGTGATTGGCCAAGCATGCGGGGTCACAGTGCATGCTTGGCCAATCACAGCGCCTGGATGACACTGCGATGGCGTAGTGCATTGTGGGCCGTTCGCGTCACTCGAATTTGGCGCGAACGGCCCAAATCGTTCGATCTTCGTCGAACGATCGAACAGCCGATGTTCGAGTCGAACGTATGTTCGACTCGAACACGAAGCTCATCCCTACTGACCACCAATGTAAGGAACATTCTTCCCACTGATCACCAATGTAAGGAACATTCTTCCCACTGATCACCAATGTAAGGAACATTCTTCCCACTGACCACCAATGTAAAGGGACATTCTTCCCACTGATCACCAATGTAAGGAACATTCTTCCCACTGATCACCAATGTAAGGAACATTCTTCTCACTGATCACCAATGTAAGGGACATTCTTCTCACTGATCACCAATGTAAGGGACATTCTTCCCACTGATCACCAATGTAAGGAACATTCTTCTCACTGATCACCAATGTAAGGAGCATTCTTCCCACTGATCACCAATGTAAGGGACATTCTTCCCACTGATCACCAATGTAAGGAACATTCTTCTCACTGATCACCAATGTAAGGAGCATTCTTCCCACTGATCACCAATGTAAGGAACATTCTTCCCACTGACCACCAATGTAAGGAACATTCTTCCCACTAATCACCAATGTAAGGAACATTCTTCCCACTAATCACCAATGTAAGGAACATTCTTCCCACTGATCACCAATGTAAGGAACATTCTTCCCACTGACCACCAATGTAAAGGGACATTCTTCCCAATTTTTCTTTATTAAAGGACTTGCAATCAATAAGCATAAAAACAATATATATACATATTTACATAAAAATGAAAATAAAGCAAATCTGCTCTCAAACAAAAAAGACTTTACAGCAAAAACAAAAATCATGTCATTACTGGAAAATAAATCTCTTACTACAACACACACCAACACAGGAAAAGAAAAGAGCTCCTCACCCAGAGATGGGCAGATCACCAAAGGCAGGTCTGATATGCCATCAGGATGATTGGGGGAGTCGTTTCTTAACCCTTACCACACTCTCATCCCCAGAAACAGCTCTCTTCAGACTGCGTGACTCCCCCTCACCCATAGATGATAAAGAGAAAGATATATCTGACATTTCATCACCCAACAAAACAGAAAAAGTGTTGCCAATAGGAACCCCCCCTGGGTCCGACTCTGAGGAAGAAATGACCGCTTTTCTTGTCTTCCTCTTCCTCCTAATCTTCTCCCACCCCTCATCATACGAATCCCCATCAACAGAGCTTGAGACATGGGTATAGACACCCTTCCATCAGCCCCACCCCCATCCAGCACCCCCACATTCCCCTGACCACGGTTACGCTGCCAAGGGGCAGGGACTGGAGGCTGAGTGGGAAGATCTGCTAAACCTGCCCCCCCAGCAGCTTCCGCCAGTCTGGAGGATCTACGTATAGGACTACCACAGGAGGGACAGACTCAGGGACCACATCACTAGGGGGAACAGAATCAGATGTAACAGACACAGGAGGGACAAACTCAGGGACCACATCACTAGGGGGAACAGAATCAGATGTAACAGACACAGGAGGGACAAACTCAGGGACCACATTACTAGGGGGAACAGAATCAAAAACAACAGATGTAACAGACACAGGAGGGACAGACTCAGGGACTACATTACTAGGGGGAACAGAAACAGATGTCACAGACACAGGAGGGACAGACTCAGGGACTACATCACTAGGGGGAACAGAATCAGATGTAACAGACACAGGAGGGACAAACTCAGGGACCACATTACTAGGGGGAACAGAATCAGATGTAACAGACACAGGAGGGACAAACTCAGGGACCACATTACTAGGGGGAACAGAATCAAAAACAACAGATGTAACAGACACAGGAGGGACAGATTCAGGGACTACATTACTAGGGGGAACAGAAACAGATGTCACAGACACAGGAGGGACAGACTCAGGGACTACATCACTAGGGGGAACAGAATCAGATGTAACAGACACAGGAGGGACAAACTCAGGGACCACATTACTAGGGGGAACAGAATCAAAAACAACAGATGTAACAGACACAGGAGGGACAGACTCAGGGACTACATTACTAGGGGGAACAGAAACAGATGTCACAGACACAGGAGGGACAACAACAGTTTCAGCGGCCTCATCCTCCTTATCTAGCCTCTGCAGCTCAGCCTCCAATCCCGGCAAGTTATGTAATGCCTCCGGGCATTGACTATAAGGATGACCGAGCTTTTGGCACAAATTGCACCAAATATCGGTAAATCCTTAGCCAAATGGCCCAGCTCCTGGCACATTGAACACTTTTTACGGGTGCAGGTAGATGCAAAATGGCCCTTTTCACCACATTTGTTGCAGACTTTAGGCTGACCTTGGTAAAAAATGGTCAGCCTATCTCTCCCTAGAAAGGCTGAACAGGGCAGATGTTGGACTACATTTCCCAGCACCCCCAATTTTAATGACACTGTCCAGGCCCCTGTCCAAATCCCATGCAGATCAAGGACCTTCCGCAGTGGAGCGAGGACCTCACCATATCGGCGTAGCCATACTATTAGATCAGCCTCAGGTATAGATTCATTACGCACCAGGATGGTCACAGATTTTATCAGAGGCTGCCTGGAAATCACCTTTGGCACCCAACCGTTCCACTGCAGAAGGCCCCTGCACCTCCTAAAACGCTCCCAAAACAAATCCAAACCCTCAGGCTTTACAAAGGACAAATCAAACTCATAACTCCCCAAATCAAATCAAATCAAAGCAAAAATATCTGAAACACTAAACCCCATTTCCAGAACCAACTCTGCCACCCCCCCCCCCTTACTGGTGGGGTCCCCTCCCCCTCCCACTTCAACTGGACCACATTTCTCATCCTGTACCCACTAACCATCCCCCCACCAAAACTCCCCAAATTGTGACCACTAACATTTGCAACATTCCCCCCCACCCTCCTTGGTGCGACTCCCCAAAACTGACGCATAACTCCGCACATTCCCCCCAGCAGATAAAACATCTGTTTGTTTTGAACCATCTGACACATTTGTAGCAGATATCGATTGTACAGATTTGGTCTCAACAATCGATGAGTCTTTCCTCTGCTGAGCAGGGGGAGGAATGTCATTTTTATTTTTCCCAGCAGTATTAACCCCTTCACCACCACCCACCACATCCATTATTTTATCATTACTGTCATTCTTAGTACTTGCTGGAAAGTTCACAGTTCCTGCAGTCTTCCCAGCAGTGTCAGTTCCCTCTGCTGTGCTTGTAGAAGCTTCAGCTGGCCGGTTCTCCTCCATCAGGACAGGACTTTCATCAGGGGACAGTGCAGGCTGGTCTGACACTGCAACAGGTGAAACCTCCATGGCTTTTTCCACTGCACATGGTGCAATATGCTGATCCCCTCCCCCACCACAGGGAGGCTCAGGTGAGGCAATCTCATTGCAAACAGCAGGCATACCTTGTGCAGCAAACTTAGCAGAGGAACTACAGGTCCCAGCAGAAACTCCAGGCAGCTCTTTGCACAAGGCCTTCTCTTTCTGCTCCTCATTCAGGACCCCCGTCCACCACAGCAGGTGGGGCCATGGAACTTGCTGTCTGGCTGGCAAATCTCCTCTCATTATCACATTTTTCTTTAAATGCTCCACTTTTATCTTTCAGCTTTTCCAATAATAAAGATTGTTTCTTCACCTTTTCCTCCAATTCCTGTAGCTCAGGCTTTATGGCCGAATGATTTTTACTCCAGGCCTGGAAATATTTGTGTCAGGGTCACCTGTGGCCAGGTGACAGATGCACACCGTAGGGGGACAGGAGTGCACCGCGAGGTAGTGAACCCTATGGCTGGCTTCTGTGGGTAGGAAACTGGGTGGTTGTGGAAAGCGGGACCAGAGGAGCACAACCGGGATCCCAACGGAAGCGAGAGCCAAGATTCCCCAGGGCGCGGAGTCTAAGACCCAGCTGGTCTTCTCCAGGGCCTCTAGTGGTGAGGATGTTACGCTGCAGGCTGGGACCAGGTCGCGGCCCCTGGAGTTTCCTAGCTCACGCCCCGTAGGATAAGGGGAAGCAGCGGCACACGATAGAGAGAACCGAATAACAAGCCGAAGGTCAGGGGCCACAAGCAGACAAGGATAACGAAGAACGAGCCGAAGGTCAAGGGTCACGAGCAGACAGGGATGGTCGGGGACAAGCCAATAACGTAACAGAGAGACAGACGTAGCACACGGCAGGCAGGAACCCAAACACACAATGCCTAACAAACACGTTGATCAGCAAAGCAGGCTTGCAGTGCACAGGTTAATATAGTGTTCAGTGATAGGGCCTGGGGTGGAGTCAGGCTGGGAGGAGATTATAAAGGAAGCCAGGTGAAGGAGGTCTGGTCTCTAGATGAACACATGAGGAGGAAGGTAAGATGGCAGACAGACATTAATGCATATCCATGACAGTACCCTCCCTCTTACGAGGCCTCCCCCTTCCCCGCCTGGGCCCAGGTTTAGAGGGAAACTTCAGATGAAACTCCTTTAACAGACGAGGTGCAAAGACCTCAGATGCAGTGATCCAAGACCTCTCCTCAGGACCAAACCCTTTCCAATGAACGAGGTACTGAAGAACGCCTTTACAGAGTCGGGAGTCCAGAATTTGACTGATCTCGTACTCCTGATTATCCTCCGAGACAGGCGCCACGGTAGGAAGAGGACGAGAGAATTTATTGAGGACTAAAGGCTTTAGAAGAGCAACATGAAAGGAGTTAGTGATTTTAAGGCTCTTAGGAATCTGGAGTTTGAAACAAACCGGATTCAGTTTAGCAGTTACCGTGTATGGACCGATGAATCGTGGAGCAAACTTCAGAGAAGGAACTCGGAGCTTGATGTTCCTGGTAGAGAGCCAGACTTTGTCCCCTGGCTGAAGAGAAGGCGGTTTACGCCTGCGGCGGTCTGCAAAGCCTTTGAATTTTTCAGCAGCTGCCCGGAGGGAATCATGAACGTGACCCCAAACGGAATTGAGAGACTCCTGAACCGAAGCCAAAGCTGGAATGTCTGGAGAACAGATCATAGGAAGAGGAAGTTGAGGGTGTTTTCCATAAACTGTGAAAAAGGGTGTCTTCTGCGAACTGGTATTCACATGATTGTTATGGGAGAATTCTGCCCACGGGAGTAGAGAGGACCAATCGTCATGGTGAGAAGACACAAAGGTGCGAAGAAAGACCTCTAACTCCTGATTAACCCTCTCAGTCTGTCCATTGGATTGGGGATGGTAAGAAGAAGAAAAATCCAAGACAATATTGAGGGATTTGCAAAAGGCTCTCCAAAAACGAGACGTGAATTGGACTCCCCTGTCGGAAACAATATGAGAAGGGACCCCATGTAGGCGGAGAATTTCTCGAATGAAAATGGGAACCAAGGCAGGGGCAGAAGGAAGACCAGGAAGAGGAACAAAATGAGCCATCTTGGAGAATCGATCGATTACCACCCAAATGACTGTATTATTCTCAGACAGTGGGAGATCGGTGATAAAATCCATGGCAATATGGGCCCAGGGTTCCTTAGGAATAGGCAAGGGCATGAGGAGACCAGCAGGAGCTTGTGTGGAGGATTTGGACTGAGCACAGACATGACAAGCTTTAACGTAGTCTTTGACGTCTGAGCGGAGATTAGGCCACCAGTAGTGACGACTGATGAGTAGGAAGGATCGGAGGAATCCAGAATGCCCTGCCACCTTGGAATCATGTCCCCAACGAAGGATCTTAGCTCTTAGCTCAGTGGGGACAAAGGTCTTACCAGGCGGAATTTTAGACTTCAGGGTGGTAGAGTGGGCAACAATGCATGAGGTGGGAATGATCGGCTCAGGTTCAGGGGCGGACTCCTCGTCCAAAGTGTCAAATGACCTAGAGAGCGCATCAGCCCGACCGTTGCAGGAACCAGGTTTGTAGGTAATCGTGAAATTAAAACGGGCAAAGAAGAGACTCCACCTGGCCTGTCTAGGATTCAGACGTTTAGCATTCTGTAGATACTGTAAATTCTTGTGATCGGTAAAGATCGTTATGGAGTGAGGGGAACCCTCCAAGAGATGACGCCACTCCTCTAACGCCAATTTAATAGCGAGAAGTTCCCGATCACCGATGGCATAATTCCTCTCTGCCTGAGAATTTTTTTTGGAGAAGAACGCACATGGTTGGCGTCTCTTCTCAAAGATTTGAAGAAGCACAGCTCCCACCCCCATTGAGGAAGCGTCCACTTCAATAAAAAATGCATTCCCAGGATTTGGTCTCCTCAAGAGGGGGCCAGAAACAAAGGCCTGTTTCAGGTTGTGAAATGCAGAGACAGCTTCGGGAGGCCAGTCTCTGGCATTCACACCCTTCTTGGTCAAAGCGATAATAGGCGCGGCAATGGAAGAGTAATTCCTTATGAACTGCCTATAATAATTAGTGAAGCCAAGAAAGCGCTGTGTGGCCTTGAGGCTAGCAGGAAGAGGCCAGTTGGTGATAGCCAAGACCTTCCCAGGGTCCATACGAAGCCCCGAACATGAGACAAAGCACCCCAAAAACAGGACCTCAGAACATTCAAAGGAACATTTCTCCAGCTTGGCATAGAGATTGTTCTCTCTAAGACGTTGAAGTACAGTGCGGACATGGTTTCTGTGGACGAGCAGATTTTCAGAAAAGATCAGAATGTCATCCAGATAGATGACAACAAACTGGTACAGCAGATCTCTGAAGATTTCATTGACAAAGTTTTGAAACACGGCTGGAGCATTACACAGACCAAAAGGCATCACCAGATATTCGTAATGCCCGTCTCTAGTGTTAAATGCAGTCTTCCATTCGTCACCCTCCCGTATTCGAATGAGATTGTACGCGCCTCTGAGATCCAACTTGGTGAAAATGGAGGCACCCTTCAACCTATCGAATAGCTCAGATATTAAGGGTAAGGGGTATCGATTTTTAATAGTAACCGCATTTAAACCCCGATAATCGATGCAGGGTCTTAAGGTACCATCCTTTTTGGCAACAAAAAAGAACCCTGCCCCTGCAGGCGATGAGGATTTCCGGATGAACCCTCTCTCCAGATTCTCTGCTACATACTCCGACATGGCCTGGGTCTCTGGGATGGACAGAGGGTAGGTACGACCCCTGGGTAGAGTTGCTCCGGGGACAAGATCAATAGCACAGTCAAAAGACCTGTGGGGAGGAAGCACCTCAGCTGATTTTTTACAGAACACATCCCGGTAATCGCTGTATGCGGCGGGAAGATCAGAAGAAACAGAAGTGGCAGCAACCGGAAGACTCTCCTTGGGGGTCACCTTGAGAAGACACGACGAGAAACATGAGGAACCCCAGGCCAGGATCTGCCCAGAGACCCAGTCCACATGTGGAGAGTGGAGCTGTAGCCAAGGGAGGCCCAATACAACTGGGGTAGAGGCCTAGGGTAGAATAAGAAAGGATATCCACTCCTGGTGGAGAATCCCTACCGACATCCTAATGGGTAGCGTCTGGAAGCGAATAGGGCCCCCTGGGAGAACAGTGCCATCAATTGCCGAGACTACCAATGGGGTAGTGAGAGGTGAAAGGGTAAGCTTCATAGAAGAAGCAGTTCTCCAATCCATGAAATTGCCGGCAGCCCCGGAATCCAGGTATGCAAGGGTTGACTGAGGAGAAGTGCCTACATGAAGGGACACCGGCAAGAGCAGGCGAGAAGGTGATGTTTCTGGGTCCAATACTCCACCTTCCAAATGTATTAGACCCGAGCGTTTCCCGGACGAAGCGAGCAGGAGTCACGAAAATGACCCTTGCCCCCACAATAGAGGCACAAGCCCAGAGTTCTGCGCCTAGCACGTTCTTCGGGGGTTAGTCTGGTCCGGCCCAGCTGCATAGGTTCTTCAGCAGGTAGAGGATGCTCCACGGAATGAAGGGAGGGGAGCTCAGACTGGCTAGGACCCAGAGAGTGCTGGCGTCTTTTTTCTAAGGACCTCTCTTGAAAACGAATGTCGATCTGGTTGCATAATGAAATTACATCGTCCAGACCGACGGGAATGGCTCTTCCCGCTAATTCGTCTTTCACTCGGTCAGAGAGGCCATGTAAAAAGGTAGCGACCAGGGCCTCATTATTCCAGCTCAATTCAGCTGTGTGGATACGGAACTGAAGAGCATATTGCCCCACTGAACTAGATTCTTGGCGAAGACGTAAGACAGCACTAGCCGCTGAAGAAGCCCGAGCCGGCTCTTCGAAGATATTACGAAAGAGCTTCAAGAATTCGGACAGACTGGAAACCACCGGATCGTTCCTCTCCCACAGGGGGGCAGCCCAGGCCAAAGCTTCACCGGAGAGGAGGGAAATGATATAGGCTACCTTAGCCCGGTCAGATAGGAAGCTTTGAGGCTGAAGCTCAAAATGAATAGTGCATTGGCTGAGAAACCCCCTGCAGGCCTTGGAGTCCCCAGAGAAACGGAACGGAGCTGGCAATCTTAGTGAGTGTGAGGCTGCGACTGGTGCGATAGGTACAGCCGCTGGTTGTACTTGGGGTTGCGGATTCGGGGTTCCCAAGGAGACCTGAAGCTGCTCGAATCGAGAAGCCAGATCCTGGAGGAATCGCATCACCTGGGTCTGATTTGATTCCTGGGTCTCAAGTCTGCGAACTATGCCCTGCAATGGATCATCCGCGGGAAGCGGGATGTCAGCCGGGTTCATGGCTGATCAAACTGTCAGGGTCACCTGTGGCCAGGTGACAGATGCACACCGTAGGGGGACAGGAGTGCACCGCGAGGTAGTGAACCCTATGGCTGGCTTCTGTGGGTAGGAAACTGGGTGGTTGTGGAAAGCGGGACCAGAGGAGCACAACCGGGATCCCAACGGAAGCGAGAGCCAAGATTCCCCAGGGCGCGGAGTCTAAGACCCAGCTGGTCTTCTCCAGGGCCTCTAGTGGTGAGGATGTTACGCTGCAGGCTGGGACCAGGTCGCGGCCCCTGGAGTTTCCTAGCTCACGCCCCGTAGGATAAGGGGAAGCAGCGGCACACGATAGAGAGAACCGAATAACAAGCCGAAGGTCAGGGGCCACAAGCAGACAAGGATAACGAAGAACGAGCCGAAGGTCAAGGGTCACGAGCAGACAGGGATGGTCGGGGACAAGCCAATAACGTAACAGAGAGACAGACGTAGCACACGGCAGGCAGGAACCCAAACACACAATGCCTAACAAACACGTTGATCAGCAAAGCAGGCTTGCAGTGCACAGGTTAATATAGTGTTCAGTGATAGGGCCTGGGGTGGAGTCAGGCTGGGAGGAGATTATAAAGGAAGCCAGGTGAAGGAGGTCTGGTCTCTAGATGAACACATGAGGAGGAAGGTAAGATGGCAGACAGACATTAATGCATATCCATGACAATTTGGTTTTGAAGGTTTTGTGTTCAGCCTTCAAAACTTTAAGTTTTTCTTCCGCTCTTCCAATTGCCCTAAAACGATCAATAATCTTCTGACTGAAGACATTTGCATCCACAGCAGGGCCTGGACCCACAGTCAGATCCTCCACCTCCTCCTCACTAGGCCCTGTGTCATCAGGGGGATCCCTCCCAGGGCCTCCCCCAGGATCAGGCATTATTCCTGGGCCAAGCTAGCAGGCAAGGCCCAGGCTTGAAAAGCTGGTTCTCAGAGAGAGCTCTTTGGGTGTGTCCTCCTCCTTCTTCCCACTGATCACCAATGTAAGGAACATTCTTCCCACCTACCACCAATGTAAGGGGCATTCTTCCCACTGATCACCAATGTAAGGAACATTCTTCCCACTGATCACCAATGTAAGGAGAATTCTTCTCACTGATCACCAATGTAAGGAACATTCTTCCCACTGATCACCAATGTAAGGAACATTCTTCCCACTGATCACCAATGTAAGGAACATTCTTCCCACTGATCACCAATGTAAGGAACATTCTTCCCACTGACCACCAATGTAAGGAACATTCTTCCCACTGATCACCAATGTAAGGAACATTCTTCCCACTGACCACCAATGTAAGGAACATTCTTCCCACTGATCACCAATGTAAGGAACATTCTTCCCACTGATCACCAATGTAAGGAACATTCTTCCCACTGATCACCAATGTAAGGAACATTCTTCCCACTGACCACCAATGTAAGGGACATTCTTCCCACTGATCACCAATGTAAGGAACATTCTTCCCACTGATCACCAATGTAAGGAACATTCTTCCCACTGACCACCAATGTAAGGAACATTCTTCCCACTGATCACCAATGTAAGGAACATTCTTCTCACTGATCACCAATGTAAGGAACATTCTTCCCACTGATCACCAATGTAAGGAACATTCTTCCCACTGACCACCAATGTAAGGAACATTCTTCCCACTGATCACCAATGTAAGGAACATTCTTCCCACTGATCACCAATGTAAGGAACATTCTTCCCACTGACCACCAATGTAAGGAACATTCTTCCCACTGACCACCAATGTAAGGAACATTCTTCCCACTGATCACCAATGTAAGGAACATTCTTCCCACTGATCACCAATGTAAGTAACATTCTTCCCACTGATCACCAATGTAAGGAACATTCTTCCCACTGACCACCAATGTAAGGAACATTCTTCCCACTGACCACCAATGTAAGGAACATTCTTCCCACTGACCACCAATGTAAGGGACATTCTTCCCACTGATCACCAATGTAAGGAACATTCTTCCCACTGACCACCAATGTAAGGGACATTCTTCCCACTGATCACCAATGTAAGGAACATTCTTCCCACTGATCACCAATGTAAGGAGCATTCTTCTCACTGATCACCAATGTAAGGAACATTCTTCCCACTGACCACCAATGTAAGGGACATTCTTCCCACTGATCACCAATGTAAGGAACATTCTTCCCACTGATCCCCAATGTAAGGAACATTCTTCCCACTGACCACCAATGTAAGGAACATTCTTCCCACTGACCACCAATGTAAAGGGGCACTACTCTAACATACTGCTCACACTGATGTCCCAGGAGATGTAGATATAACAAACATTAGCAGGGGATTCCTGAGATCTGAAAGTTATTTTAAGGGTTCCTTCGAGGTAAAATGGGTAAAATGATGGAGAAAGTCTACTTTAGACCCTGAAACATTAGACGTGAAAATTATTCCTTGTCTGCTAAAATGCGATCAGATTGGACATAAGGAACCTAAAAGTACATCTTAAAATTTCAAATTTTGTCCCCCATATAACACCATGAAGTAACACAAAATATAATCCCCTATCAGTAGGGGATACATATCCCCTCTGGGCTCATAAAGACCACTGAAACCTCAGGAGAACTTGTGTATATTCAGGAAATAAGGCTCCACCAAGATGGCCATGTGGAGTCCTGTATGGAGGACATACTGTACCAGTTCTCTGATAGGCTTCCCTAGCAGAAAAAAGCAACATCAGTTACTTATCTGTCCCTGATAAGACATACTCCTCTCCCTACCTACTCCTACATTGGTGCACTCAATGGCCTCAGTAGAGGTTATATATCCTATCTGGGCCCAAGCTGGCCACTGAAACCTCAGGAGAACTTTTATATAATTAGAAGGACATAAGGCTCCCCCAAGATGGCTGTGGGGAGTCCTGTATGGAGGACATACCAGTACTCTGACAGGCTTCTCTTGCAACCTAACTTTTTGTTTACTTCCCAAATATGGAAGTGGGTGATCCATCTTACTATCGCTTTGGCCTGCTAACCCAACAGAGCCACAGCTGAACAAGTAGCACCTGTCTACACCACAAACTGAACACTGGTCTATGAGAACTGAAGAGCTTACAGCGGAGTGACCTGGAAGTACATTGGGAGCTCTACTTATCCCGGCATGGAAACCGATTCTGCAGGTCTTAGAAATATTCCTGTGGCGATTGGAACGTTTGGCTGCTGTAAACCTGTTCCGGCAACTGTGCCTAAAATTGGGCTTTGAAACCAACTTTATAACTAGGGATGAGCTTCGTGTTCGAGTCGAACATGAGTTCGACTCGAACATTGGCTGTTCACTCGTTCGCCGAATTTTGAACATTATGGGGCGTTCGCACCAACTTCTAGTGGCGCGTCACGGCCCATAATTCACTGCGGCATCGCAGTGCATTGCTGGCTGATGATTGGCCAAGCATGCACTTTGACCCGCATGCTTTGGCCAATCACAGCGCCTTCAGCACAGAGAGCCATTATTGGCCAAAGAAAGGGTGCCTTTGGCCAATCATGGCTCAGGAGAGTAGGTACATGCCCCACACTATATAAGGTCGCCTGCGTGTCGGCCTTGTGTAGTGTGTTGTGGCGTTGTGAGAGTCTGAGAGAGATAGAGAGAGAGTCAGAGTGTCATTTCATTTCAGTTAGATAGAGCAGGCAGGCGATTTAGGTAGCTGCAGTCAGCGTATTTAGTATATATATGCATCCCCGGAGTTATATATATATATATATATATATATATATATATATACACACTGTATTCAGTTTAGCTAGATCTCACTTCAGAGTGTTCCTGTTATTCGCGCTGCAGTATATTAAGTCAGTGTACTGTATACTGGGTTCAGTGTGCAAGTAAAGCTGACTGCAGACCATCCCTGTTCTCTTCCTAATAATACAGACAGGCAGTTGATTGAGCTAAGCTGCAGTATATTAAGTCAGTGTACTGTATACTGGGCTCAGTGTGCAGGTAAAGCTGACTGCAGACCATCCCTGTTCTCTTCCTGTTCTCTTCCTAATAATATAGGCACATGGTCAACGACATCATGCGCATGGAGGAGATGATAGCCCTAGACAATGACACCTTCGACAAATTTAAAGCCCTTTGGCTTATATGGATCGACTACTCTACCTCTGACTCCCTGAAAGTGAGGTTGGCACCTCACAGCCAACCCGGACTTGTCTCCTGACTCCACCACGCGGGTTTGTTGTACCAAGGTCTGTGTGTAGCTAAAGCTGACTGCAGACAATTCCTTGTTTCCTATTCCTATTTATCAAATACAGTATGTCTGGAAGGCCAACAAGGAGAGGCAGACACACACACACAGGCCAATAAAAGAGGGCAAGCAGGCTCTGTGTCTAGAGGCAACAGTGCTGGTCGTGGACACGGTGCATCCTCATCAGCATGTGGCCGTGGGGCACGCCTGTCCTTTTTTCGGCAGCTGGCCACGTTGAGCCGCAACATGCAGAAGAGTTGGTAGAGTGGATGACCAAGCCGTCCTCATCCTTCTAATCCTCTCTCACCCAGGCTCAGGGTACTTTGTCTGCCTCTTCCATCGGCTTAATGGCATCAGTCACTCCTTCCCTAGCCCCACCATGTCCTGAGGAGTCCCCCGAACTGTTTGACCACAGTGTTGGGTACATGCTGCAGGAGGATGCGCAGCGTTTTGAAGGCTCCAACATTACTGTCTTTTGAAGGCAGTAACGTGAGCCCAGAAAGAGGGGGTGCCCAAAAAGGACAGCAAACTGGCAGTCATGTTCCCCCAGCTGCAGCATACTGCCAGGTTTGCTCCAGTGATGAGGAGGGAGGGAATGGTGAGGTCACTGACTCTACGTGGGTGCCTGATAGGAGAGAGGAGGAGGCACATCTCCAACAAAGCAGGATGCCCTCCAGGGACCAGCATTAGGGCAGCCAACTGACTGCATCACACCGCAAAGGTCCGCATGTGCAGGGCGCTGCTGTCTCTGCGCGTTATTCCAAAAGTTCTTTGGTGTGGGCCTTTTTTGAGACGTGTGCATCAAATCACACCGTTGCTATTTGCAACATATGTCTGAAGCGTATCTCGCGTGGCCAAAACATCAGCCGCTTGGGCACCGTAGGCTTGACCAGACATATGTCGACCTGCCATGCAGTCCATTGGCAAGCGTACATAAAAGACCCACACCAAAGAACAAAGCGGACCTCTCCTTGCTCCTCTTTAGCTGGGATCTCCAACCCCACTATACCTTCAGTCCTCCTTTTAGAAACCTGCACCGAGAGGAATGAAGGTGTAGAATTAGGTGTGCCACAGCCAAGTACTTGCGGGCAATCTGCTATCGGTACACCAACGTCCGATTGTACTAGGCAAACTTCCCTGCCCCAGCTGCTGCACCGCCGAAAGAAATTCGCTCCTAGCCATCCACATGCCCAGCGGTTGAATGCTTGCTTGGCTACATTGCTAGCACTTCAACTGCTGCCTTTTCAGTTGGTAGACTCTGCCCCCTTCCGTGAGTTTGTGGAATGTGCAGTACCTCAGTGGCAGGTTCCCAAACGCCACTTTTTTTCACGGAAGGCGATTCCGGCTCTCTACCGGCATGTGGAAGGCAATGTGTTGGCCTCGCTGGACAGGGCGGTCAGCAGTAAGGTGCATATTACTGCTGACTCATGGTCCAGCAGGCATCTACAGGGACGTTACCTATCTTTCACGGCCCACTGGGTGACTCTGCTGGCAGCTGGGCAGGATGCAGGACAGTGTGCAGTAGTGTGGGAGGTTGTCCCGCCACCACGCCTCCAAAATGCTACTACTGGTGATTCTTATACACCTCTCTCCTCCACCCCCTCCTCTTCTTCTCCTCCAGGGCCTCTTCCTGTGCTGATTTGTCCTCGGAACCAGCGGTGCTCCGTAGGCGTTCAATGGGCTACGCAAGTACGCAGGCAAAAAGATGCCATGCGGTGCTTGAGCTGGTGTGCTTGGGGGACAGGAGCCACACTGGGGCAGAGATTCTGTCAGCTCTGCAGGGGCAGGCTCAGAGGTGGTTGACGCCACGCCAGCTTAAGCCAGGAATGGTGGTTTGCGACAATGGCACCAACCTCCTCTCCGCCCTCCGACAGGGACAGCTGACCCATGTGCCCTGTTTGGCTCACGTCCTTAACTTGGTGGTGCAGCGGTTCTTGGGCAGGTACCCGGGCTTACAGGATGTCCTGAGGCAGGCCAGGAAAGTCTGTGTGCATTTCCGCCGGTCATATAATGCCAGTGCTTGGCTGGCTGACCTCCAAAAGGAATACAACCTGCCCAAGAACCGCCTAATCTGTGACATGCCCACCAGGTGGATCTCAACGTTGGCCATGCTGCAGCAGCTGCACACGCAGCAGAGGGCCATCAATGAGTACCTGTGCGACTATGGCACCAGGACAGGGTCAGGGGAGCTTGTTTTTTTTTTTGCCACGCCAGTGGGTCATGATCAGGGATGCATGCACTGTCCTGTCACCATTTGAGGAGGCCACGAGGATGGTAAGCAGTGAGTGACAGTGCATGCATCAGTGACACTGTCCCTCTTGTCCACCTGTTGGAGCACACGCTGTGTGGAATAATGAACAGGGCACTTAAGGCAGAACAGAGGGAGGAGGAGGAGGACTTCCTTACCTCTTAAGGCCCCCTTTATCCAGACAGTGTTCCTGCTGGCCCGCCGATCACACAGGAAAGGGACGAGGAGGAGGAGGAGGATTGTGTCAGCATGGAGGTGGAGCCTAGCAAACAGCATCAGCAGCAGTCTTCAAGGGATCATTTAAAGTCCCAAGAAACCCATGGACTTGTACGTGGCTGGGAGTAGGTGGCTGCGGATCATGTTGTCCTTAGTGACCCAGAGGACCCTGGACTGAATGCCTCAGCAAACCTACGCTGCATGGCCTCCCTGATCCTGCAAAGTCTGCAAAAGGATCCTCGTATTCGTGGTATCAAGGAGAGGGATCATTACTGGCTGGCAACCCTCCTTGATCCACATTACAAGGGTAAGGTTGCAGACCTTATCCAGCTGTCGCAGAGGATGAAACATCTTCGGGAGGCCTAGCAGAAAGGTTTGTGCAACACGTTTGCAGAGCCTGGGAGGTTACAAATTCCTGGTCCTGGACCACGTGTTGCTGAGGCTTCGGTCAGTCACAGAACAAGCGGTGGAGAAGGTGGCCGTCTGACCGATGCGTTCAGACAATTTTTTAGTCCGCAGCCCCAAGGTATGATCAGTTCCAGCAACCATCGCCAGCCTCTGATTCACATGGTGCAGGAATACCTAGGGGCAAGATCAGACTTGGACACCTTTCCCACCGAAAATCCTCTGGGTTACTGGGTCTTGAGGATGGATCACTGGCCAGAGCTTGAGCAGTATGCAATTGAGCTACTGGCCTGTCCTGCATCCAGCGTTCTTTCGGTATGCACATTCAGTGCTGCTGGAGGCTTTGTAACCGATCACAGGGTGCGCCTGTCCGCCGACTCGGTCGATCGGCTGACCTTCATAAAAATGAATCAGTCTTGGATCACCAGCTACCAAGCACCTGATGCTGATGTAACCGAATAATTTTTGTTTGAATTTGAGATCCCTTCAAGACTGCCTATGCTGATGCTGAGTGACTATCCTGTTATGCTGAGTGACTATCCTCTTCCTCCTCAATGTTCATGTTGATAGCTTGTAAGAACATTTTTGGTTCTGGGCACCGCCACCAGTGGCTAAGGCCCAATTTTTCTGCCCCTGTTTGACAGGGGCGTGCAATTACAATTTTTGCTGTAATACTTTGCAGCAGGGCTCATTCCTGCGCTCCAACTAGAGTATCTGTGAGGGGTTGCAGTGTTGTGGCACCAGCACCAGTGCCTAAGGCCCAATTTTTCGGTCCCTGTTCAACAGGGGCATGTAATTACAATTCTTGATCTAATATTTCACAGCAGGGCCCATTCCTGCGCCCACCAAGAGTAACTGTGAGGGTTTACAGTGTTGTGGCAACACCACCACCACCACCACCACCAAAGGCCCAATTTTTCTGCCCCTGTTCAACAGGTGCATGTAATTACAATTCTTGATCTAATATTTCACAGCAGGGCCCGTTCCAGCGCCCACCAAGAGTAACTGTGAGGACTTACAGTGTTGTGGCACCAGCACCACCACCACCACCACCAAAGGCCCAATTTTTCTGCCACTGTTCAACAATGGCATGTACCGTATATACTCGAGTATAAGCCAACTTTTTTAGCCCTTTTTTTAGGGTGAAAATGCCCCCTCGGCCTATACTTGAGTCAGTGTACCTGAACGCTGCGACGCTCCCCTGCACGGCGGCAGCCACTACTATAGGCCGCGGCTTCTGCCTAGTCTTCGGATACAGCGGCCATCTTGCTACTTCCGGCCTCTCCACCAGTACTGTATCCCGGCCTCCCTGGCTCCCTCACCGCACACAGATGCTGCTCCACGGGCTTCCGACCGGGCAGGGGTCTGAACAGAGCGGTGCCCTCCCTCACGGCGGCAGCCCCAAATCCAGACCGCGCCTTCGGCCTAGTCCTGGGCTCCGGTGGCCATCTTGGTACTCCCGGCCTCTCCACCAGCACTGCATCCCTCCTTTCCTGGCTTCTGCACTCCAGGTGAGTGGCGCACAGTGAGGTTGCAATGGGCACAGTGAGGTTGCAATGGGCAGAGTGAGGTTGCAATGGGCACAGTGAGGTTGGGCACAGTGATATAGCAATGGGCACAGTGATGTTGCAATGGGCACATTGAGGTTGCATTGGGCACAGTGAGGCATGCAAATGGACACAGTGAGGCGTGCAAATGGGCTCAGTGAAGCTGCAAATGGGCATTGTTGACCCTCTTTTCCGCTTACAGTAGCTGCTGCGTTCTCACCCTAGGCTTATAATCGAGTCAATATGTTTTCCCAGTTTTTTGTGGTAAAATTCGGTACCTCGGCTTATACTCAGGTCGGCTTATACTGGAGTATATACAGTAATTACAATTCTTGATATAATAGTTCACAGCAGGGCGTTCCAGCGCCCACCAAGAGTAACTGTGAGGGCTTACAGTGTTGTGGCAACACCAACACCTAAGGCCCACATTTCTGCAGAGTATATACGGCAGGCCCCTACTTTCAAACATCCGACCTTTCAAACGACTCCTACTTACAAACGGAGGGAGACAACAGGAAGTGAGAGGAAATCTACCCCTAGGAAGGGAAATTCTCTCCTGTAAGAGTTATTATGGGAAAAACGTGTCTCCTCTCCGCTGATGCTTTATCACCAATCCTTATTTCCCTAAAAAAAACAAATTTACAAAATCCAATTGTCATTGGAACAGAAAGTGAGGTGAAATCTTCTGAACAGGTGCACAGACAGCAAAACAAATATTACAGGGGTGTTAACCCTTCCCTATGTTTTCCAAAAAGCTTAAAAATAGATTTTTGGGCTGGAGCTACACTTTAAAAATGTACCTGTTCAAAATTACAAACAGATTCTACTTAAGAACAAACCTACAGTCCCTGTCTTGTTTGCACCGCCTGTATACTGCTGTTCAGAGTATATAGGGCCTGGGGGCCCCACGCCTTTCCTTTTTTTAATTTGGGTGCGGGGTTCCCCTTAATATCCATACAAGACCCAAAGGGGCTGGTAGTGGGCTGGGGGTGGGGGGGTACCCATGCCGTTTTTTTCAATGATTTTCATCCATATTGGCAGGACCAGATATTACATTAAAGCCGCAAGCAGTTTTAAATGACTTTTATTCCTTTAGAAGGGTCATTTTTTGCAGGGACAGTTAAAAAAACACAGGAAACATGCGCCACTTTACAGGCATACTATAGACACCCCCCAGGTACGATATTTAAAGAAATATTTTACTTTTATTTTTTCACTTTAAGCATCAATAAAATCACTGCTCCTGAAAAAACGGCAGTTTTTAAAACAGTTTTTTGCATTGATACATGTCCCCTGGGGCAGGACCCCGGTCCCCAAACCCTTTTTAGGACAATAACTTGCATATTAGCCTTTAAAATTCGCACTTTTGATTTCTCCCGTTCGAGTCCCATAGACTTTAACGGGGTTTGAAGGTTCGCGCGAAGTATCGGTCCGTTCGCATGTTCTGGATGCAAACCGAACCGGGGGGTGTTCTGCTCATCCCTATTTATAACCATTAAACGTTTATAAACGGGGCACACTGCTGCAGATCTCCATTATTAATAAGAAAGCTGCCCCCCTCCCCCAGCAAAGCCATCAATTAAAGGAAACTTCCAATATTATTCTCTGACTTCTCTGACAGACGCTCGTTCCCATCAGCGATTTGTTTTGGTGTCGTATAAACAAGTTTATTTTAATTTCCTGTGGTGGGGGGGCGGAGGGCGAAGTGTGAAGACTCCGCTGTCATTGAGGGAGGAGGCAACACAAAATCCAGGCAGCCTGACAGCCCCCCCGTATAAAAGTGTCATTCAGGAAAGGAGCCTCGGTGTGACAGATTTGCGCATACGTTCCTTGATTAATTCGATCGGCGTAGAGCGACAGAATGGAGTGAGGTGGTGACGGGACGTAGATCTGTCCTAACCATTTCACACCGAAACTGCGAAATGGGGGGGAAGGCACGAGATAGGTGTTTATCTTAATGAGTGTTAAATTGTGGCAAGAAGAATCTGCATTACTGTCACATCATTTATAATCTGAAGAGACGGACATTTTTATTTGTCTTGTCCTGACGTCTTCCTGACAGCCGGTGCCGTACTAGAGGAGAAAAAAAATCTGCAGGGGTATCGTTGTTGGAGGTCTATATCATCTTGGAACATTTCTACATTTTTATTGCTTTCCTGAAAACTTTTGTGTGTGAAATATTTTTAAAATGTCATGTATTAAAAAAAAAAAGGAGGCGAAGAAGGATTTGGGGCAGCACAGTTACAGTAGCTTAGTGGTTAGCACCTCTGCCTTGTACGCAGTGCCGGGACAAGGAGATCTAGAGCCCAGGGCAACCATACCAAACTGCGCCTCCCAAGATGTATAATCCCCCCTCCCAAAAAAAATTCTAATAAAACTGGGGCACTAATCTGCATTAAGTTCTCCCTCCTCCCAGCAGTGTTGCCAACCGCCTGTAGATTTACGGGCAGCCCGTAATTTTAACCAACTTTTCGGGATGCCCATAAAAGTCCGTTACGGCATCGGTGCCTGTAAAAAAGATGGCCGCGAGACAATGATGCAACAGCGCAAGCCCCGTTCCGAAGCCGGCCGGGCTCGGGAAAGCTTGTACGTGCTCGGCTGGGCGGCGCATGCGCAGTAATGTAATGGCGCCACCTGGTGCCATGTTTGAATAGACGTGAGTGAGAGACCACTCATTCTTGGCGGTGCCACGGTAGCCGGCGCCTCGTGCACTCGCCATAGGCGGAGGAGCCAAGCCAAGAAGGGGTGAGGAGGAGAGTGAAACTGTGGGGGGATAGCAAAAAGGGGACAGAGAGGAGGACTATACTCTTGTATCATGTCCTCAGTCTCTCCTGTATCATGTCTGCAGTCTCTCCTGTATCATGTCCGTAGCCTCTCTTGTATCATTTCCGCAGTCTCTGTCCACCTCCTGTATCATGTCCGCAGCCTCTGTCCACCTCCTGTATCATGTCCGCAGCCTCTCTTGTATCATGTCCTCAGTCTCTCCTGTATCATGTCTGCAGTCTCTCCTGTATCATGTCCGCAGTCTCTCCTGTATCATGTCCGCAGTCTCTCCTGTATCATGTCCGCAGTCTCTCCTGTATCATGTCCGCAGCCTCTCTTGTATCATGTCCTCAGTCTCTCCTGTATCATGTCCGCAGCCTCTCTTGTATCATGTCCTCAGTCTCTCCTGTATCATGTCTGCAGTCTCTCCTGTATCATGTCCGCAGTCTCTCCTGTATCATGTCCGCAGTCTCTCCTGTATCATGTCCGCAGTCTCTCCTGCATCATGTCCGTAGCCTCTCTTGTATCATGTCCGCAGTCTCTGTCCACCTCCTCTATCATGTCCGCAGCCTCTGTCCACCTCCTGTATCATGTCCGCAGCCTCTCTTGTATCATGTCCGCAGCCTCTCTTGTATTATATCCGCAGTCTCTCCTGTATCATGTCTGCAGTCTCTCCTGTATCATGTCCGCAGTCTCTCCTGTATCATGTCCGCAGTCTCTCCTGTATCATGTCCACAGTCTCTCCTGCATCATGTCCGTAGCCTCTCTTGTATCATGTCCGCAGTCTCTGTCCACCTCCTCTATCATGTCCGCAGCCTCTGTCCACCTCCTGTATCATGTCCGCAGCCTCTCTTGTATCATGTCCGCAGCCTCTCTTGTATTATATCCGCAGTCTCTCCTGTATCATGTCCGCAGTCTCTCCTGTATCATGTCCGCAGTCTCTCCTGTATCATGTCCGCAGCCTCTCCTGTATCATGTCCGCAGCCTCTCCTGTATCATGTCCGCAGCCTCTCCTGTATCATGTCCGCAGCCTCTCCTGTATCATGTCCGCAGCCTCTCCTGTATCATGTCCGCAGTCTCTCCTGTATCGGTTCTTTCGAATCGAGCGTGTGTACACTCGGCCGGGACAAGATTCAGTGCACAAAGCAAGGTCCAGAAAAACATGGATGAGCGAGTTTGGGGTAGAGGAACTTGACTGACCTACACAGATTATGGTGTGGGGTTGTTTTCCTGGGGTTGGGCTTGGCCCCTTAGTTCCAGTGATGGGAACTCTAATGCCGCGTACACATGATCGATTTTCTCGACGGTGAAAACACTGTCGAGAAAATAGACGGGAAAAACGAGGAACGGCTTGTTTCCCTACACACGGCCGTTTTTCCCGTCATTTTTTCTCTTGGTCGAGAAAAACGACCGTGTGTAGGCTCCCCGGCAGTGTTTCCCTATGGGAAAACTGCCGCGGAAAAAAATGCCGTGAATCACGACGAGAAAAATTAGAGCATGTTCTAATTTTTCTCGTCGTGATTAATGCTGTTTTTCTCGTCTGGAAAAATGACCAAAAGCCCACACACGGTCGTTTTTCTCGTCAAAGAGAAAAAATTTAATTTTTCCCGGCGAGAAAAATGGTTGTGTGTACGCGGCATCAAGGCGTCAGCATACCAAGACATTTTGGACAATTTCATGCTCCCAACTTTGTGTGAACAGTTTGGGGACGGCCCCTTCCTGTTCCAACATGACTGCGCACCAGTGCACAAAGCAAGGTCCATAAAGACATGGATGAGTGAGTTTGGGGTGGAGGAACTTGACTGGCCTGCACAGAGTCCTGATCTGACTGCGAGCCAAGCATTCTCGTCCAACATCAGTTCCTGACCTCACAAATGCTCTTCTGGAAGAATGGTCAAACCTTCCCATAGACACCCTCCTAAACCTTGTGAACAGCCTTCCCAGAAGAGTTGAAGCTGTTATAGCTGCAAAGGGTGGGGCCAACTCAATATTGAACCCTACGGACTAAGACTGGGGTGCCATTAAAGTTCATGCGCGTGTAAAGGCAGGTGTCCCAATACTTTTGACAATATAGTGTATGTGATGTGTGTGTGCTGTCCTATTCCGATCTCGATGCCGCTGGAGTCAGAGATCATGTGAGCACCATGTGGAAGGCGATTTTTAGGTATGTGGAGGAGGATTGAAAAAAAAAAAAAACACAAGTGAGTGGGGGGGGGCCTTTTTTTTTTTACGATAGAATTTGGCTATAAGAACAAAAAAGCACAAACGAAATTCCACCCTCCCTTTTTTTTTTTTTTGCAAAATCTTTTTTATTGAAGTTTATATCAGCATACAAAATTTGCCCACGCAGGGGCTTAATGTAGCGGGTACTTGAATTATGTAAGGACTCTGGTGGTGTGAGGTTCCTTGGGGCCCCTGGGTGGCGCTGTTGCCTCACACCGCGAACCGTGCATTTTTGTCCTCCCTTTGAGCTGGTACAGCGGGGCGGGGAACCCGCTGGGACGCAAAGGGAGAGGTCATAAAAGGGACGGACGCCCTGTTTTTGAGGAGGAGAGTCGGAGGACGCGGCCGCACCCAGGCACCTTCAGCTTGGGTGCTGGCGTTCCGGTGTTCCGGGCCTAGGCACCCTTGGCCTGGCCGGAGCGGGGGATGGAGTCCATCTCAGGCACCTTTAGCCTGGGGTGAGGTACTATGGCGGATGCCTGGGGCTCAGTACCTTCGACTGAGTTCCGCGAGGGTGGAGGAATCCGAGGGGGCCCTAACTCCTTGGGTGCCCGTGTCTGAGTTCGTGAGGACTGGTGCGCAGTAACTTCTCTGAAGAGCCCGGCGCAGCATCGCTGGTGACATAGAGGCCTCCATTTCTCCCTTGGACGGATTTCTTCCTTTGACAGGGGCAAAGTGAGCGAAGGTAATTCACGTTCTAAATTACCTAGTCAGTGGCAGTGACTATTCACCACTGGTGACAGCACAGTGGGCAGCAGCAAGAAGGGAAAGGATTGTGTCTCGATCTGTCCCCCATTTTCCAAAGGAGAAGGATTGTTTTATTGCTTGGCAAGAAGAATAAAACTGAGTTGTACCTATTCACTGTGTGGAACTTGGGTTACTCAAGCAAAGGAGTCAGGGACGAAGGACTGGACTTGACTCTAGGACACCTACACAAAAGCCCAATCTTCTGGCCTTCACCCACCAGTCATGGAGGACATGGGCCATGGTGTGTTTCTCTCTCTCTCCCAGGTACCCCTAGACAACAGCCGCGATAAAGAAAAAGAGAGAGGTGAGGCCGCTACATTAACATTTGCCCGCGCAGGGGCAGTTTCTTCTGCCCTCCCTTTAGGTAACCAGTCCCCCCCCCCTCCTCCACCCCCCCCATCACTTCAATTCTCCACCGCTTCCCTCTCTTCATGAAAATGTCCCATTATTATGTTATTGCGTTTAATGTGCCCTCCGAGAGTTCAGTTTAAAGAAGAAAAAAAAATAAAAAAATCCCCACAATCGGTTTAACCAAGTTGCATAGAGGAGGAGGAGGATCCCGTCCTTCACATGAGATGTAATTCTCCGTCTTCCCTCTCACAATGGAGCCACGAGAGAACATTGAGGAGCGATTGTCAATCACGGGAAAGGGGGTATTTCAGGAATATTAACCAATAAAGATGAATGAGGATGTAGAAGGCGACATTGTTCAATGTAACAAAGGCGATGAAAATAAAAAGGACTGCGATGACAGAGATTACCGAGAAATAAAGTCAAATAAAAAAAAAAATTCACAAAAAAAAAAAGCTCCATGAGCGAAATTTGGAGGAAATTAAGAAAAATAATATTGGATCCGGATCGGCTGCTTTGAAGTGACATCTTTATTATTAGTTTTTCTTTATTGACTATATTGTACAATGTATGTGGGGGCGGGTACACTTGGTTTTAAATGACAGTACATGGGGGCAACTGATTAAAAAAAAAAAAATGTCAACATGAAAAAAATAAAATAAAAAAAAGAGAGTGCACTTCCACGGCAGTATAATTTAAGGCAATGCCTCTTCTTTTTAAAATGAGTCCTTCGTCTGCAGCTGATCACATGGTAAAGAGTCTACGTCATCGGCTCTTTACCCTCTGATCACCACTCACCACTGATCGCCGCCGTGCTGCGCACCTCCAGTGACGCGTACGAGCAGCACGATGTGAAGGACGTCATATGATGTCCAGTCAGAACTGTAAAGCCCCCGCCTAGCCGTCAATCTGCTATTACCACAGTGGAACAGATCGATCAATAACGATTCAAAATTAGATGGTGTCAAATAGAAGGAGCAGCTGGTTGGTGGTAGAAACTTGGTGAAGAAAACTCTACATGTTACGCGCCCTTAAGGGCTTCTTCAGGAGCTTGCAGTGGTGCATAATATACGAAGCAATATACGCAGGCAAACCTGGCGGGATCATCCACCAATCAGCGGTTTCTCATGCCTTAAGCAATACAGGGGTCAAAAGGTCCTTATAACTTGTGTGGGACGGGGGTAATAACCATATCATCAACAGCCAAACTAGGGAACTTTGAACCAGGCACTAGTACCATACACATGGAAAGGGGAAGCCCAATATGTCTATTCCTATGTAAAGTCTACTTTAAGTGTAGGGGGCCAGTAGAGCTCCAACAGTGTTAAGGCCAGAGCCAGTAAATGTTACCGAAGACCCACCGTCCGTATCTCTCCAGAGTGAATCTGTCTCGTTGCTGGATGATCCCGCCAGGTTTGCCTGCGTATATTGTGCACCACTGTAGTCTCCTGAAGAAGCCCTTAATGGCGCGTAACACGTAGAGTTTTCTTCACTACGTCTCTACCATCAACCAGCTGCTCCTTCCATTTGACACCATCTCATTTTGAATCAATATTGATCGATCTGTTCCACTGTGGTAATAGCTGGTTGTGTTAGATGGTGTGAGCTTCGTTTAGACCAAACACCATGTTTTGTTTTTAACATGTCATGTCAATAATGTGAATTTTAAAGCCTAATAAAAGTAAAATGTGTATTTCAACGCTACAGATGTGACTCTAAAGTCCATGTTTTCTTCTTTTGAATAGTCAGCTACTATGGCAACCCCCCTATGATCAGGTGGCGTCACCAGTCAGTGACAGTGGCAATCTCCCCTATGATCAGGTGGCATCACCAGTCAGTGACAGTGGCAATGTCCCCTATGATCAGGTGGCGTCACCAGTCAGTGACAGTGGCAATCTCCACTATGATCAGGTGGCATCACCAGTCAGTGACAGTGGCAATCTCCCCTATGATCAGGTGGCATTACCAGTCAGTGACAGGAACAATCTTCCCAATGATCAGGTGGCATCTCCAGTCAGTGACAGTGACAATCTCCCCAATGATCAGGTGGCATCTCCAGTCAGTGACAGTGGCAATCTCCCCAATGATCAGGTGGCATCACCAATCAGTGACAGTGGCAATCTCCCCAATGATCAGGTGGCATCACCAGTCAGTGACAGTGGCAATCTCCCCTATGATCATGTGGCATCACCAGTCAGCACCAATGGTGATCTTCCCCTATGATCAGGTGGCATCACCAGTCAGTGACAGTGGCAATCTCCCCAATGATCAGGTGGCATCACCAGTCAGCACCAATGGTGATCTTCCCCTATGATCAGGTGGCATCACCAGTCAGTGACAGTGGCAATCTCCCATATGATCAGGTGGCATCGCCAGTCAGTGACAATGGCAATCTCCCCTATAATCAGCTGGCATCACCAGTCAGTGACAATCTCCCTAATGATTAGGTGGCATCACTAGTCAGTGACAGTGGCAATCTCCCCTATGATCAGGTGGCATCTCCAGTCAGTGGCAATCTCCCTAATGATCAGGTGGCATCACCAGTCAGTGACAGTGACAATCTCCCCAATGATCAGGTGGCATCACCAGTCAGTGACAGTGGCAATCTCCCCTATGTTTAGATGGCATTTCCAGTCAGTGACAGTGGCAATCTCCCCTATGATCAGATGGCATCTCCAGTCAGTGACAGTGGCAATCTCCCCTATGTTTAGATGGCATTTCCAGTCAGTGACAGTGGCAATCTCCCCTATGATCAGATGGCATCTCCAGTCAGTGACAGTGGCAATCTCCCCTATGATCAGGTGGCATCACCAGTCAGCACCAATGGTGATCTCACCTATGATCAGGTGGCATCACCAGTCAGTGACAGTGGCAATCTCCCCAATGATCAGGTGGCATCACCAGTCAGTGACAGTGGCAATCTCCCATATGATCAGGTGGCATCACCAGTAAGTGACAATGGCAATCTCCCCTATGATCAGGTGGCATCACCAGTCAGCTACAATGGTAATCTCCCCTATGATCAGGTGGCATCACCAATCAGTGACAGTGGCAATCTCCCCTATGATCAGGCGGCATCACCAGTCAGTGACAGTGGCAATCTCCCCAATGATCAGGTGGCATCACCAGTCAGTGACAGTGGCAATTTCCCCTATGATCAGGTGGCATCACCAGTCAGTGACAGTGGCAATCTCCCCTATGATCAGGCGGCATCACCAGTCAGTGACAGTGGCAATCTCCCCAATGATCAGATGGCATCACCAGTCAGTGACAGTGGCAATCTTCCCTATGATCAGGTGGCGTCACCAGTCAGTGACAGTGGCAATCTCCCCTATGATCAGGCGGCATCACCAGTCAGTGACAGTGGCGATCTCCCCAATGATCAGATGGCATCACCAGTCAGTGACAGTGGTGATCTCCCCAATGATCAGATGGCATCACCAGTCAGTGACAGTGGCGATCTCCCCAATGATCAGATGGCATCTCCAGTCAGTGACAGTGGCAATCTCCCCTATGATCAGATGGCATCTCCAGTCAGTGACAGTGGAAATCTCCCCTATGATCAGATGGCATCTCCAGTCAGTGACAGTGGCAATCTCCCCTATGATCAGATGGCATCTCCAGTCAGTGACAGTGGCAATCTCCCCTATGATCAGATGGCATCTCCAGTCAGTGACAGTGGCAATCTCCCCTATGATCAGGTGGCATCTCCAGTCAGTGACAGTGGCAATCTCCCCTATGATCAGGTGGCATCACCAGTCAGTGACAGTGGCAATCTCCCCTATGATCAGATGGCATCTCCAGTCAGTGACAGTGGCAATCTCCCCTATGATCAGATGGCATCTCCAGTCAGTGACAGTGGCAATCTCCCCTATGATCAGGTGGCATCACCAGTCAGCACCAATGGTGATCTCACCTATGATCAGGTGGCATCACCAGTCAGTAACAGTGGCAATCTCCCCAATGATCAGGTGGCATCACCAGTCAGTGACAGTGACAATCTCCCTTATGATCAGGTGGCATCACCAGTAAGTGACAATGGCAATCTCCCCTATGATCAGGTGGCATCACCAGTCAGCTACAATGGTAATCTCCCATATGATCAGGTGGCATCACCAATCAGTGACAGTGGCAATCTCCCCTATGATCAGGCGGCATCACCAGTCAGTGACAGTGGCAATCTCCCCAATGATCAGTTGGCATCACCAGTCAGTGACAGTGGCAATCTCCCCAATGATCAGTTGGCATCACCAGTCAGTGACAGTGGCAATCTCCCCAATGATCAGTTGGCATCACCAGTCAGTGACAGTGGCAATCTCCCCAATGATCAGGTGGCATCACCAGTCAGTGGCAATCTTCCCTATGATCAGGTGGTGTCACCAGTCAGTGACAGTGGCGATCTCCCCAATGATCAGATGGCATCACCAGTCAGTGACAGTGGCGATCTCCCCAATGATCAGATGGCATCACCAGTCAGTGACAGTGGCAATCTCCCCTATGATCAGGTGGCATCACCAGACAGTGGTAATCTCTCCTATGATCAGGTGGCATCACCAGTCAGCGACAGCTCTTATGTACCAGGAGATTCCAACTCCTCCACCTTTGTGCATCCCTAATGCAGTTGCAAAAGTTCTGCTTGTGGAAAAGCATCGCCCTCTGCACCCCCTGTAGCGGCACTCAAACCCCAGACCGGGATTCAGGGACTGAACTCTCCTTGTATGGCGACACGTTCAGAAAACGCGGAATGAATCACATCACGGCATATAATGTGATAAGGGGGCGACCTGGCAGTGGAGAATTTCCCTCTATCACGCCCGTTGTATCTGATTACTCGCTGATGACGCAAAGCGCACTTGAAATTCCCCGGCTCCAAATGTCGTTAGCCGTCAGTGATTCCGTCTCCCAGGTCTTTGCATCCCGGACACCTTTCCATATCTGAGATTTCTATAGAATTACAGGGGGGGGGGCAGAGGGGGCGCTCTCTGCATTCAAAGAGGAAATCATTTAAAAGTTGATTTGAAATGATTTGATATCCTATCAGGTAATTTCAAGGAGAAGGCATTTCCCATACAACCTGATGCAACAATATTACCCCCGGGGGCATTGGCCCTACAACCTGATAGAACACCATTACACTCAGGGGCATTGACCATACAACCTGATGCAACACCATCACCCCCAGGGGCATTGGCTATACAACCTGAGGCAACATTATTACCCCCAGGGGCATTGGCCACACAACCTGATGCCACACCATCTCCCCCAAGGGCATTGGCCATACAATCTGATAGAACACCATCACCCTCAGGGGCATTGACCATACAACCTGATGCAACACCATTACCCTCAGGGGCATTTGCCATACAATCTGATGCAACATTGTTACCCCCAGGGGCATTAGCTATACAACCTGATGCAACATTATTACCCCCAGGGGCATTGGCCATACAACCTGAGGCAACATTATTACCCCCAGGGGCATTGGCCATACAACCTGATGCCACACCATCGCCCCCAAGAGCATTGGCCATACAACCTGATTAAACACCATCACCACCAGGGGCATTGGCCATACAACCTGATAGAACACCATCACCCTCAGGGGCATTGACCATACAGCCTGATGCAACACCATCACCCCCAGGGGCATTGGCCATACAACCTGATGCAACACCAACTCCCCCAAGAGCATTAGCCATACAATCTGATTTAACACCATCACCGTCAGGGGCATTGACCATACAACCTGATGCAACACCCACCCCCCCAGCAGCATTGGCCATACAAACCCGATGCAAATCCATCAACCCCAGGGGCACTGGCGAACACCCCAATGCAGCACCACCACCACCGCAGGGACATTGTCCATACAACCTGATGCAACATTATTACCCCCAGGGGCATTGGCCACACAACCTGATGCAACACCATCTCCCCCAGGGGCATTAGCCATACAACCTCATGGAACATTATTACCCCCAGGGGCATTGACCATACAACCTGAGGCAACATTATTACCCCCAGGGGCATTGGCCATACAATCTGATGCCACACCATCGCCCCCAAGAGCATTGGCCATACAACCTGATTCAATACCATCACCCCCAGGGGCATTGGCCATACAACCTGATAGAACACCATCACCCTCAGGGGCATTGACCATACAACCTGATGCAACAATATTACCCCCAGAGGCCACTGACCATACAACCTGATGCAACACCAACTCCCCCAAGAGCATTAGCCATACAATCTGATTTAACACCATCACCCCCAGCAGCATTGGCCATACAACCTGATGCAACACCCACCCCCCCAGCAGCATTGGCCATACAAACCCGATGCAAATCCATCAACCCCAGGGGCACTGGCGAACACCCCAATACAACACCACCACCACCGCAGGGACATTGTCCATACAACCTGATGCCACACCATCACCCCCCATGTTGTTTTATTTTTGCCATCCTGCAAACATTTTTCTACACACTCCTGGAAGTTATGCAATGTAATTTTATTCTATTCTTCCCAATCTGACATAAAATAACATGAATCTGCAGAATTTTTAATCTGAGCCAACCGCAAACCCATCCAAAGTGTTCCAGTTCTGCTGGTGGGGATTATAGCGGATTTTGGGACCCGGCGGCTATGGACGGATTAATTTTGATCCCATGAAAATTTCATTCCAGCATTGTGATTATACAGAGCGGAGCACCGCGTCTCCCTGATCTGTTTTGCCTCCCGTCCCCTCTTGTTATTGTTCTAGCCTGACGTGATGATGGCACCTTGCGGGGGGGGGGGGGAACCGAACATCTCCTCGGCAGAGATAAGAGGGCAAGGTCAAGGCTGATATCCTAACGGCGGCGTGCCGTGGCTTATTACCCCTTCTGCCGCATGTCGCGCTATGTGAAATCATCCCTCTTAATAGAGACACCCGCCAAATAGAACTTTAGTAAATGAAGCCGATTCTTAATTGTCATATCTGTCGCCATGGCAACAAAGAAGAGGGTGAAAAAAAAAAAATCACACGCACACGCGGTCGATTTGACGTCTTTTTTTGCTTTTATTTCTCTGTATCTTTTGCAGCCAGAATCATTTCTTTTTAATGTTCTCTTAGCTGCGCTTTCAACTCATGCAAATCATGACGACCCCTCGGGGCTTCCCGGATCCTCATCTGCTTATTCTTTCAACTTAAAGGGACTTTGCGCTTTAAAAAAATAAATAAAAAACTGTATTTGAATTTGCTTAGCGGTGATGTACGCGCCTTCGGTAATACTTTGGCATCAATTACAAGAGAAAAAAATAACTATGCGATCGATGATGATTTTATTTTTAATTGCTGCGTGTAAAGAGGCTTTCCAAATTTGAGTTTAAATTGAGTTCCCTCCTTACATCAGAGTTTTCAGCATTCCCCCTTAAATCAGGGTTCCCAAAGCCCCCCTTACATCAGAGTTTTCAGCATTCCCCCTTCAATCAGGGTTCCCAAAGCCCCCCTTAAATCAGAGTTTTCAGCATTCCCCCTTCAATCAGGGTTCCCAAAGCCCCCCTTGCATCAGAGTTTTCAGCATTCCCCCTTAAATCAGGGTTCCCAAAGCCCCCCTTACATCAGAGTTTTCAGCATTCCCCCTTAAATCGGGGTTCCCAAAGCCCCCTTACATCAGAGTTTTCAGCATTCCCCCTTAAATCAGGGTTCCCAAAGCGCCCCTTATATCAGAGTTTCCAGAATTCCCCCTTAAATCAGGGTTCCCAAAGCCCCCTTACACCAGAGTTTTCAACATTCCCCCTTAAATCAGGGTTCCCAAAGCCCCCCTTACATCAGAGTTTTCAGCATTCCCCCTTCAATCAGGGTTCCCAAAGCCCCCCTTACATCAGAGTTTCCAGCATTCCCCCTTAAATCAGGGTTCCCAAAGCCCCCCTTACATCAGAGTTTTCAGCATTACCCCTTAAATCAGGGTTCCCAAAGCCCCCTTACACCAGAGTTTTCAACATTCCCCCTTAAATCAGGGTTCCCAAAGCCCCCCTTACATCAGAGTTTTCAGCATTCCCCCTTCAATCAGGGTTCCCAAAGCCCCCCTTACATCAGAGTTTCCAGCATTCCCCCTTAAATCAGGGTTCCCAAAGCCCCCCTTACATCAGAGTTTCCAGAATTCCCCCTTAAATCAGGGTTCCCAAAGCCCCCCCTTACATCAGAGTTTTCAGCATTCCCCCTTACATCAGGGTTCCCAAAGCCCCCTTACATCAGAGTTTTCAGCATTACCCCTTAAATCAGGGTTCCCAAAGCACCCCTTACATCAGAGTTTCCAGAATTCCCCCTTAAATCAGGGTTCCCAAAGCCCCCCCTTACATCAGAGTTTTCAGCATTCCCCCTTAAATCAGGGTTCCCAAAGCCCCCCTTGCATCAGAGTTTTCAGCATTCCCCCTTAAATCGGGGTTCCCAAAGCCCCCTTACATCAGAGTTTTCAGCATTCCCCCTTAAATCAGGGTTCCCAAAGCGCCCCTTATATCAGAGTTTCCAGAATTCCCCCTTAAATCAGGGTTCCCAAAGCCCCCCTTACATCAGAGTTTCCAGCATTCCCCCTTAAATCAGGGTTCCCAAAGCCCCCCTTACATCAGAGTTTCCAGCATTCCCCCTTAAATCAGGGTTCCCAAAGCGCCCCTTACATCAGAGTTTTCAGCATTCCCCCTTACATCAGGGTTCCCAAAGTCCCCTTACATCAGAGTTTTCAGCATTACCCCTTAAATCAGGGTTCCCAAAGCCCCCCTGTTCTGCCCTCACAATGTGTTCAAAGGACAAAGCTTGGCAGACAGCTAACAGCTTCCCAACAAAGACTCAGGAGGAAGGGCTTATAGTTGAAATCTTTACTGAGAATAAGTTTTTTGTAAAACTGCAAAACACAAATTATAAAAATATGCATTAGCATTTAACATTACATCACAAATGCAAATAGTAACAGGCATGCTACAATACTGTTAAGGCACTAGCTAGCAAAAGTGTGGCCTAGCTGAGTGAACTTCCTGACAGACACATAAAATGTAGTTGCATTAGTAGAACATATACTGACTAACTGAAAACTAATGACTGCTTACTTACAGACTTATGCTTCCAAGGCCTGTATTAAGAAATAGTGGAGGTCTTTAGCATGCTTCCTTCTCTGTAGAAAGATTATTTAATATGACTGCTGACTGCTGAGCAGGAAGTGGGAGGAATATACTACAGTACCTGCTAGTAATGGATACCAATTTAAAGCAACAGTACGATCAGTAAATATATACCTTATAATCAGAACACTCCCCACCTGGCATAATGAACATTATACCACTATGTTTCCTTTTTAAGAAGTAAAACAACTTCAGAGATAGGCCTAAAGTACACCTTAGGGGTGCCCTGTCTCATGACTTTAACTTTGACCTTTCTAACCTTACTATCATTACTAGGTACAGTCTCGACAATGAGTCCAACTGGCCATTCGTTTCTGTGGACCTGAGCGTCCTTTAGTAGGACGACATCTCCGACTTGTAGGTTAGGCTTGTCAATTTGCCATTTTCTGCGTGACTGGAGCGTCACCAGGTACTCTTGTTTCCATCTATTCCAGAAGATGTCTGCAAGACTCTGAACTTGCTTCCATTGCTTGGTGTAAAGATCTTTGAGACCAAAATCTCCTGTGGGAGCTGTCACTGTTTCCATCTTCTGGGTCAAAAGCATTGCAGGTGTCAAAACTGTTGGCATTTCTGGATCGGTAGACACCGGAACTAAGGGTCGAGCGTTCATGATAGCCATGACTTCAGCCATAAGTGTGATGAGAACTTCATGTGTAAGGCGAGTAGAGCTAACCTTCAGAAACATGGCATCCAGAATGCGACGAGCCACTCCAATCATCCTCTCCCAAGCTCCTCCCATATGTGACGCATGAGGAGGATTGAAGGTCCAAGTGCATCTTTGATCTTGAAGATAAGCACTCGTCTCAGAGTCTTCTGTAAGGATCCTTAACTCCTTACAGGCCCCAGTAAAGTTTGTGCCCCGATCTGAGCGGAGTTGCTTCACAGGTCCTCGGATAGAGAAAAATCTTCTCAAAGCATTGATAAAGCTTGAGGTAGACAGAGACTCGATGACTTCAATGTGTACTGCTCTTGTACTCATGCAAGAGAACAGAACAGCCCAACGTTTACTTTCTGCACTGCTTCCTCTGGTCCGACGTGAGGAGATGTTCCAAGGACCAAAGACATCTAGGCCAACATGAGTAAAGGGTGGGTTTGAAGCAAGTCTATCAGCAGGTAAGTCTGACATCTTCTGCTCTTCAAGTTTCCCTCTGATTTTTCTGCAAATTACACATTTGTGGATGACACTGGAGACTAGTCGTTTACTCCCTATGATCCATAATCCAGCTGACCGGACTGCTCCTTCAGTGAAGTGGCGACCCTGATGTGCAACTTGTTCGTGATAGTGTCTTACTAACAGAAATGAAATGTGATGATTCTTGGGTATTATAAAAGGATGTTTCTCTTCGACCGTCATATCCACTACTGACGAGCGACCTCCAACTCTTATCACTCCATCTTCATCAAGTATTGGGTTCAGTTTTTTGAGTGGACTGTGTTTGGAGATCTCTTCTCTTTTAAGAAGGCACTTGATGTCTTCTTTGAAAACTTCTTGCTGAACACATCTAATGATGATAATTTCGGCTTGCATAAGATGATTGCTATTGCACTTGTCAGTGTTTGTAGCTCTACAGAAGGATTTGGCTAGGTGAATAAGCTTTCTTATAGCTCGAATGAGTGACTTCCAGCTGGAGAATCTTTCAAACCGGTGTGCGCCAAGGTTGCCTCTAGTAGTTATGGTACTATACGCCGTTACTTGTGCACGTACTTCTTTGTCATTATCTGGTTCTACAAGTTCAAATGTCTCAAACTGAGTGGTCTCTTCGGTTTCTGATCTATTCAAAAAGGATGGTCCTGAGAACCAGTTAGTGTGCTTCAGGACAGCTGCTAGAACCGGTCTAGTCCCATGATCGGCTGGATTTTTATCCGTACTGATGTAGTGCCACTGTTCTGGCCGTGTGGACTTTCTGATGCGTATCACTCTGTTTGACACGTACATGTAGAATCTTCTCGAAGCATTGTGAATATATCCTAACACAATCTTGCTGTCTGTGTAAAACTTCACTGCATGAATTTCAATGTCCAGTTCAGCAATGATCATGTCTGCCATCTCCACTGCTAAGACAGCAGCACAAAGCTCCAAACGTGGAACCGTGTGAGCAGGACGTGGAGCCAGTTTGGACTTTCCCATGATAAACCCAACATAGTTTTGTCCTTCAAAGTCCATTACTCTAAGGTAGGCTACAGCTGCTATAGCCATAGTAGATGCATCTGAGAATACACACAATTCTCTTTGCTTCGTGGCAGACAGAGAAACAGGGACATATGACCTTTGTATGATAAGTTGTTCAAGCTCTATTAATGAGTCCTTCCACAACTTCCACTGCATTTCTTTCTCCTTAGGTAGAGGTGTATCCCATTCACTTTGTTCATGTTCAGTAGCAATTTCTCTCATAAGAGCCTTGCCTTGCATGGTTATGGGGGCTACAAATCCTAGGGGGTCATAAAGGCTGTTGACCGTGGACAAGACACCTCTTCTCGTGAACGACTTCTCTTCTCTGGATACTCTAAATGTAAAGCTGTCGGTTTTCAGATCCCAACTGAGCCCTAAACTTCTTTGAAGGGGCAGTGAATCTGTTCCTAGATCCAGGTCCTTGAGGTCTTTTGCACGGTCCTCTGAGGGAAATGCTTCCATGATTTTGCTGCTGTTGGACGCTATCTTGTGTAACCTTATGTTAGATTCTGCTAACATCTCCCTTGTTCTCTTCAGGATGTCGATAGCCTCTTCATTGCTAGAGAAAGAAGCAAGTCCATCGTCCACATAAAAGTTTCTCATAACAAAATGTTTGGCATCTGTGCCGTGTTCTTCTTCACCTTTCTGTGCTGCTCATCTCAGGTTGTAGATAGCTATAGCTGGAGAGGGGCTGTTCCCGAACACATGTACCTTCATCCTGTATTCTGTGACATCTTTGTTGAAGTCATTGTCTTCATACCACAGGAACCTCAGGTAGTCTCTGTGATCTTTGCGGACAAGAAAACAGTAGAACATTTGTTGTACATCTGCTGTTACTGCAACGCGTTCTTTTCGGAACCTGATGAGGACTCCAAGGAGTGTATTATTCAGGTCAGGTCCACTGAGGAGGACATCGTTTAGGGAAAGGCCTTCATACTTTGCACTGGAGTCAAATACTACTCGTATCTGTCCTGGTTTCTGAGGATGATACACTCCAAATATTGGTAAGTACCAACATTCTTGTTTTTCTTCCAATGGTGGTGCTTTTTCAGCTTGACCACTGTCGAAGATCTTCTGCATGAAATCATGGAAGTGTTCCTTCATATCTGTCTTTCTGTCTAGAGTGCGTCGCAATGAGGTGAGACGCTTCACTGCTTGTCTTTTGTTGTTAGGAAGGTGATGTCGGGGTGAACGGAAAGGTAGTGGAGCTACCCAGCTGTTTGACTCATCTAGAAAGACTTCTCTGTCCATTATCTCAAGGAAGAGGCTATCTTCAACAGGTGGTGCTGGTTTGTCATCATCTCGCGTTCTTTCAAACACCTTGCATCCTAGCTCATCTGTATCTTCAGATGAGGTGATAGCCTCCATGTAACTCCGAACTTTCTGCTGTTGTATTGGGTTGACTAGTCTTTCTTTAATCTGTTTCTTGTTGGTACAGGGGCTAAGACATGATGTGCGGCCATTTTGCAACATGTTTGTTTTGTAGACATTCACTTTTGATGGCTTGTGAGCTCCATCCAGACATACATCACCAATTATGACCCATCCAAGGTCAAGACGTTGTGCAAATGGTGCATTGTGTGGCCCATTGTATTGCTCTCTGACCTTGTGCACTCTCAATATGTCTCTTCCAAGTAGAAGGATAATTGCAGCACCTGGGTCCAGTACTGGAATCTTGTCTGATATTTGCATCAGATGAGGGTAGTGACGAGCAATTTCAGGTGTGGGTATCTCTGATCTATCATCTGGTATCATATCACATTCAATGAGAGTGGGCAGTCAGCTGCGTTTTCCCATCTAATGATTCAATGATGTAGTTGTTTGCTCTCCTCCCTGATGTCTCCACAACTCCTGAGCATGTCTTCAAAGTATACGGAGTTGGACTTCCTCTGTCACCGAAGAGGTCAAAGAACTCTGTTCTTGCCAAAGATCTGTTACTTTGTTCATCTAGAACCGCATACATTCTGATTGCCCTCTCTCTGAGGCCTGCAGGATGCACCTTGACTAAACATATCTTGGAGCATGATCTCGAGTTAAATGTGTTTGTGCAGATTTCAGTGCACTTTGAGGTTATTGCTGGTAATGCACTCTCTTTTTGCTCCCCACCATGATCTTCTTGGGTTACCGGATTCTCTGTTTTCCATGGTGCTGGTCCTGGGTGTAAAGCAGACAGATGGTTGTCATTATTGCATTCTTTACATCGAATTGTTTTCACACAGTCTTTAGCAAGATGTTGAGTTGAACCACAGCATCTGAAACAAATGCGCTTGTCCTTAAGATAAGATTTGCGCTCCTCTATCGTCTTGCTTCTGAAACCGCGACATTTTCTCAGTGGATGAGGCTTGTTATGTAGGGGACACTGCTTATCTGGGTCCTCAATTTGCACTCCTGAGCTTTTATCCTGGTTGGCCTCAAACTCAGTCGGTACTTCTGTCTTCCGTACAGATACTGTTGCTCTGCGTTCTTTATTGTACACTGAAAGTTGTTTCTCTGTCTTTACAGAACTGGAGCCTCCCCTGTTCAAAAGGGCGAAGCTTGGGTCATTGCATATTTTAGCTTGCTTCACAATGAATTTGGCGAGGAAGGAGAAAGGTGGAAATGCCACCTGATGATCTTCCTTGTATTTTGATGCTTGCGTGATCCATCTTTCTTGTAAGCTGTAAGGAAGCTTCTCGATTACCGGTTTGACTCCGCGTGCTGTATCCAAATATGAGAGGCCTGGGAGGTATCCACCAGCCTTTGCCGCTTCCAGCTCTAAAAGTATGTCACCAAGCTCTCTCAGCTTCTGATTGTCTCTATTGGTTAATTTTGGATAATTTTCAATTTTCTTTAGAAGTGCATCTTCAATTACTTCAGGTGACCCATAGCAGTCTTCCAATCTCTGCCATAACATTGTAAGCCCTGCTGTCGCATCATGAACATGTACTGACCTGATTCTTTTGGCTTGCTCGGTGGACTCTGGTCCGAGCCATTTGGAGAGTAGGTCAAGCTTTTCCCTGTCTTTCAGATTTAAGTCTTGGGTGCTGCTTAGAAAAGATGACTTCCAGGCCCAATAATTTTCTGGACGGTCATCAAACTTCAGGAGACCAGAGCTCACCATTTCACGGCGTATCAAGTATTTTGTCACCTCTGTGGCTCCTGCTGCCTCAGGTGGGCATTTTCTGGGAACAAACACAGGGCATGTCTGTGGCTGGTAAGACGGTTGGGATGCTTGGTAAAATCCACTATAGTCGTGTGGTTGTTCTCGTTTACTGCAAGTCTTCCTGCTATAGGCCGGATTTATATTTTCCCAAGGAGGGATTATGTCACCATTTGTTTGATTTCCTGAAGGACCAACAGATTGGTCTCTGAGTATGTAACCACTTGGCTTGTTATAGTAAAGTTCTGGTTCAGTCTTGTGGCATCGAGCGATATCAAAGTTGTCTGCTGCTAGTGGGACCTTTGACGATTCCAATGCATCATTAGACTGTTGATCCGAGCGCATGGTCGCGTGCAATTGCACATACTCACTGGTGCGTTGGATTGCACTAAGTGGTGTCATTTTGGTATCTATCACAGAGTGCTCTCTGTACTGTTCTTCGGCAGCTCTCATGAGCACCTCGGCTTCAGCTAAGGCTGCTGAAGCAGTTTTTTCTTGCTTGATAATATGTAAAGATGCTTTCACCTCTGCTTTTCTTCTAAGTGCTTCAGCTTTACTTTTAGCTTTAATCATATGATGTTCTTCATCTATGCAGCCCTGTTCTCTTATCATTTCAGCTTCACGTATTGCATAGGAAGCCAGTGCACGCGCAGCTTCTGCTTTTGCATGGGCCTTGGCAGCTGCAGCACTGGTGGACGACAGGTTAGAGCAGCTTGAATGTCTAGAGCTAGTGCGCTTGGACCTGGCAGATTCAGCACTAGCTGATGTCTGATCCGACTGACTAGAGACTCTGGAGCTTGTGCAGCGTGACCTGTTGGTTGTCATATTTTGTATGCTTTCCTCTGCTTGTGTATGCTGAGGGATGACTGGTGTATTATCCTTGTCTGTGTGTTGCATGATGAAACAGATTACTTCTTTGTAGTGTCTGTGGCTGTAGAGGTTAGCTGATGATGAGCAGAATGCATCCACTCTTCTTTAAACTATGCCCGCTGTGTTAAAAGTCTTTTTACTGTTCTGCCCTCACAATGTGTTCAAAGGACAAAGCTTGGCAGACAGCTAACAGCTTCCCAACAAAGACTCAGGAGGAAGGGCTTATAGTTGAAATCTTTACTGAGAATAAGTTTTTTGTAAAACTGCAAAACACAAATTATAAAAATATGCATTAGCATTTAACATTACATCACAAATGCAAATAGTAACAGGCATGCTACAATACTGTTAAGGCACTAGCTAGCAAAAGTGTGGCCTAGCTGAGTGAACTTCCTGACAGACACATAAAATGTAGTTGCATTAGTAGAACATATACTGACTAACTGAAAACTAATGACTGCTTACTTACAGACTTATGCTTCCAAGGCCTGTATTAAGAAATAGTGGAGGTCTTTAGCATGCTTCCTTCTCTGTAGAAAGATTATTTAATATGACTGCTGACTGCTGAGCAGGAAGTGGGAGGAATATACTACAGTTCCTGCTAGTAATGGATGCCAATTTAAAGCAACAGTACGATCAGTAAATATATACCTTATAATCAGAACACCCCCCTTACATCAGAGTTTTCAGCATTTCCCCTTAAATCAGGGTTCCCAAAGCCCCCTTACATCAGAGTTTTCAGCATTCCCCCTTAAATCAGGGTTCCCAAAGCCCCCCTTGCATCAGAGTTTTCAGCATTCCCCCTTAAATCAGGGTTCCCAAAGCCCCCTTACATCAGAGTTTTCAGCATTCTCCCTTAAATCAGGGTTCCCAAAGCACCCCCTTACATCAGAGTTTTTTCCATCCCCCCTTAAATCAGGGTTCCCAAAGCCCCCCCTTACATCAGAGTTTTCAGCATTCCCCCTTAAATCAGGGTTCCCAAAGCCCCCTTACATCAGAGTTTTCAGCATTCCCCCTTAAATCAGGGTTCCCAAAGCCCCCTTACATCAGAGTTTTCAGCATTCCCCCTTAAATCAGGGTTCCCAAAGCCCCTTATATCAGAGTTTCCAGAATTCCCCCTTAAATCAGGGTTCCCAAAGCCCCCCTTACATCAGAGTTTCCAGCATTCCCCCTTAAATCAGGGTTCCCAAAGCGCCCCTTACATCAGAGTTTTCAGCATTACCCCTTAAATCAGGGTTCCCAAAGCACCCCTTACATCAGAGTTTCCAGAATTCCCCCTTAAATCAGGGTTCCCAAAGCCCCCCCTTACATCAGAGTTTTCAGCATTCCCCCTTAAATCAGGGTTCCCAAAGCCCCCCTTGCATCAGAGTTTTCAGCATTCCCCTTAAATCAGGGTTCCCAAAGCCCCCCTTGCATCAGAGTTTTCAGCATTCCCCCTTAAATCGGGGTTCCCAAAGCCCCCTTACATCAGAGTTTTTTCCATTCCCCCTTAAATCAGGGTTCCCAAAGCCCCCCTTACATCAATGTTTTCAGCATTCCCCCTTAAATCAGTGTTCCCAAAGCACCCCTTACATCAGAGTTTTCAGCATTCCCCCTTAAATCAGGGTTCCCAAAGTGCCCCTTATATCAGAGTTTCCAGAATTCCCCCTTAAATCAGGGTTCCCAAAGCCCCCCTTACATCAGGGTTTTCTGCATTCCCCCTTAAATCAGGGTTCCCAAAGCCCCCTTACATCAGAGTTTTCAGCATTCTCCCTTAAATCAGGGTTCCCAAAGCCCCCCTTACATCAGAGTTTTCTGCATTCCCTCTTAAATCAGGGTTCCCAAAGCCCCTTTACATCAGAGTCTTCAGCATTCCCCCTTAAATCAGGGTTCCCAAAGACCCTCTTACATCAGAGTTTCCAGCATTCCCCCTTAAATCAGGGTTCCCAAAGCCCCTTTACATCAGAGTCTTCAGCATTCCCCCTTAAATCAGGGTTCCCAAAGACCCTCTTACATCAGAGTTTCCAGCATTCCCCCTTAAATCAGGGTTCCCAAAGCGCCCCTTACATCAGAGTTTTCAGCATTCCCCCTTAAAATCAGGGTTCCCAAAGCCCCCCTTGCATCAGAGTTTTCAGCATTCCCCCTTAAATCAGGGTTTCCAAAGCCCCCCCTTACATCAGAGTTTTCCGCATTTTTTTTTAATGCTGTGTGTAAAGAGGCTTTACAAATGTGAGTTTAAATCCAGTAAAAAACACAAAAAACAACAACTTTTCATTACCCATCCACCCCCACCTAATTAAAGAGGAACTTCAATTCTCTTAACGTTGACTCCACCCCCTTTTAGGGTTGCCACCTTTTCTTCAAACCAAACCCCAACAATTTTTTAAGGGGGAACGCTGTGGACTCTGATGTAAAGTAGAACTCAGGGTTCCCAAAGCACCCCCTTACATCAGAGTTTCCAGCATTCCTTCTTAAATTAGGGTTCCCAAAGCCCCCCCTTACATCAGAGTTTTTAGCATTCCCCATTAAATCAGGGTTCCCAAAGCCCCCCTTACATCCGAGTTTTCAGCATTCCCCCTTAAATCAGGGTTCCCAAAGCCCCCCTTACATCAGAGTTTCCAGCATTCCCCCTTAAATCAGGGTTCCCAAAGCCCCCTTACAACTGAGTCCACAGGGCATCCCTTACATCTATGTTCCTCTTACCTTAAGAAAGAGAAGGGGGGGGGAGATCAGACTTCAGTCACAGACATTGGTTGGTGAGCTCAGGCATCCAATGTAACTGCCGGTTGCTGAGCTTCCAATTTCCAGCCCACACGTCCCTTTCCTGAGGCACAGAATGCTGGGGATTGGAGTGTGGGTGGGCATACAGTGGGGTAGGGGTAGGGTTGCCACCTGTCCAGGATTCACCCGGACGGTTCGGGTTTGGAATCATGCGTCTGGGTTTCAGACTGCCTGAAACCCGGACACATTATTCAGAATGGACTATGGCTTCCCAGCAGGGTTGCTGGCTGCAGTTGTCTAAGCTGAGAGTGTCTGTTACACTCCTTCACACTGCCTAAAGCACCAGCACTAACAGTCCCCCCCCACACACACAGATGGGAGAGGAGAGAGGGCTTGATCTGCTCCTCTTCCTCCCACCCCTCCCACTCTGTGTCTGACCCACACTCCAATCCCCAGCGCTGTGCCTTTAGAAAAGGAAAGTTGGGGCCGGAAATTTGTCCAGCAGCCTCAGATACACATCTGGATGAGAGGTGCTAACTGCCAAGGGGTGAGTGAGCTCACCATCCATCCCTGTCTGTGACTGAAGTCTCCCCCCTTCTCTCTCCTGCCTCTGAGTGAGTACACTAAGGCAAACCAGGGTTCCCAGAGCACCCTCTATATCACAGCTCCTCTTTACACCAGAGGCCACAGTGTTTCCCCTTACATCAGAGTCTTCTCCGTACAGCAGAGTTCTCAGTGTTCCCCCTTAAATCAGGGTTCCCAGAGCATCCCTTATGTCAGAGTCCCCAGAGTTCTCCCTTACATCAGAGTCTGCAGAGTCCCCCCTTACAGTGAAAGGGAACTCTGTGGACTCTGATGTAAAAGGGATCTCTTGTTATTAACTTCATATGATTAGAAATGTTATTTAATAACAAAATATAAGTATAGTTTATACAATAAAAAAAAATGCTGTGCGCCGCTAGAGTGTTCGGGTTTGACTTGAAGAAAAGGTGGCGACCCTATGTGGCCCCGACTACCCTGCACCCCCTCTAAAGTACACCACTGCTGAAGACAATGGACCTCACCAGCAGAGACACAAATTTCCTTCTGCTCGGGCTCCTCCTGTCAGGTAGGGCAGTCCCCAGGCAGCAGGGAGAGCAGGTATGGCTAGCTGTAGAACTTTGGGTGTCGGGACGGCACATAAAATCATGTATTTTCTCAACACGCAGTTAAACGTGTGGACGGGGCTTACAGCGCCAAAGTGCAGGGGCCAGGCCCGGCCCGGCCACAGTAGGTACCAGCAGTTCTGGAGTGCTGGCCAGCTGCCTGACTATAACTTACAGACAGGCAGTAGGGTGACCACCGTGTCCCGGATGGCCCGGGACAGTCCCGCATTTTGCGGGTCTGTCCCGGGCACATTCATTCCAGGACAATACAGTGTCCCGGAATGAAACTGACACAGCCACCATACCTCCCAACTTGTAAAAGTCCCACTGTGGGACATTGATGATCTCCCCTCTCCCCTGCAAACGAAAGTTGTCGAGCGGGGGGGGGGCCGCGGGACATTTGATTTTTTTTTCGTCCTCAAAACGAAACTTGTTGAAGGGGGGGGGGGGGGGTTTGGAACTATTTTTTTTACCTGAAAACGAAAGTTGTTGAGCGGGGGGTACCTGCCGCCGATCTCGGGGGGGGGGTCCGCCTATCGCGCGGGGGGGGTACCTGGCTCGTAGTTCCTCCACTTCCTGGCTGTGCAGGAGGGGCCTGTGCGGGAGAAACCCGCAGAATCCGTGCCTGTTGGGAGGTATGACAGCCACCCCCCAGAAAAGGCCGCCACATCACCGCTTTACTCACTGACAGTACTTGTCCTGGCCGGGAATGCTTGGTGGAGCACAATCCCCGCCCCCTGCTTGTGATTGGAGAAATCATAAATCCCGCCTCTTGTGTCCAATCACTGTGCTTTGATTCGTCACAGCACAAGCTGATTTTTGGGAAGGGAGGGGGGTGTCCCTGAATTGTAGTTTGGAAATGTGGTCAGCCTAACAGGCAGAAGCAGCTGTCAGGGTCACCTGTGGCCAGGTGACAGATGCACACCGTAGGGGGACAGGAGTGCACCGCGAGGTAGTGAACCCTATGGCTGGCTTCTGTGGGTAGGAAACTGGGTGGTTGTGGAAAGCGGGACCAGAGGAGCACAACCGGGATCCCAACGGAAGCGAGAGCCAAGATTCCCCAGGGCGCGGAGTCTAAGACCCAGCTGGTCTTCTCCAGGGCCTCTAGTGGTGAGGATGTTACGCTGCAGGCTGGGACCAGGTCGCGGCCCCTGGAGTTTCCTAGCTCACGCCCCGTAGGATAAGGGGAAGCAGCGGCACACGATAGAGAGAACCGAATAACAAGCCGAAGGTCAGGGGCCACAAGCAGACAAGGATAACGAAGAACGAGCCGAAGGTCAAGGGTCACGAGCAGACAGGGATGGTCGGGGACAAGCCAATAACGTAACAGAGAGACAGACGTAGCACACGGCAGGCAGGAACCCAAACACACAATGCCTAACAAACACGTTGATCAGCCAAGCAGGCTTGCAGTGCACAGGTTAATATAGTGTTCAGTGATAGGGCCTGGGGTGGAGTCAGGCTGGGAGGAGATTATAAAGGAAGCCAGGTGAAGGAGGTCTGGTCTCTAGATGAACACATGAGGAGGAAGGTAAGATGGCAGACAAACACTACTGCATATCCATGACAGCAGCATTGTAGTGTTATAGTATCATAAATCCAAGCTGCAGAAGGTGATTGGGGGTCACACAGTTTGGCGTCTTTGCCCCCCGGGCACTGGATGACCCTGCTCCGGGAATTGGTTGTTTATGTTATTTTTTTATAGTCCTTTTAGGCCTCCCATTGGCTCTTTTTTTTTTTTTTTAGGACTGGCCCCATAGAAGAGCTTCAGTGATTTTTTTTTTAATGTGAGTTCAACAGAAGAAATTCTGATCAATGCTACTTTATTTATTCATTTTTTCTGTCTCGGCGTGGGATCGGACCAGCCTCGGTCTGCAGCCATTCTTCCTAAAGGTAAAACGATTTCCTTTTAGGTCTTGCGACATTATCCCAGCGAGGAGCTGAAAGTCACTCCCCGTTTCCTTTAGAGAATCCGCGGTGGCACTGCCCTCCCATCGCCACATTCAGCTCTGTGTTTTTTTTTTGCGAGGCTGAAAACACAGAAGAGATATAATTACGATATTGACAAGAAGTATAAAAACGCCTGAAGAACGATCCCCGTATTCCTGCAAAACACGAGGTATTCAGCATTTGGAACATATTAAAATTCAAAGGCTGTAATTATCACCATTTAAAGGATTAAGACATTTTACCAAATGAAAGGGAAGCCTTTGTGTATTTTAGAAACAGAGAAATGAACACTTCAGATGGGAGAACCGCGAGATAAAACATTTTGGGTAGGAGGAAAGAAAAATTTGTTTTCCTTTTGAACTGAAAGTGTTTTTCTTCCTCTGACATTGGGGGGGAAATTGTATTGTCAGTGCACATGAACACATATCTGAAGATCCTTAACCCGAAAAAAAGGTACCGTAATTCTTATTATTTTATTAACCACCTACCTACCGGGCACTTTCACCCCCTTCCTGCCCAGGCCATTCTTCCGTTTTCAGCGCTGTCACACTGATGAGGAAGCACTAATGAGGCTGCACTGATATGCGGCACTTATAGGCGGCACTGATGGGCACTAATAGGCAAAACTAATTGCACATATGACATTTTTATAATTTTTTGCACACAAATAGAGATTTCTTCTGGTGGTATATAATCACCTCTGGGGTTTTCATTTCTTTTTTTCTTGCTAAACAAACTTAAAAAGAGCGAAAGAAATTTAAAAAAAATTCTTAGTTTCTGTTAGTTTCTGTTATAACATTTTGCAAATAGGTAATTTTTCTCCTTCACTAATGGGCACGTTTCGGTTGCACTGATAGACACTGATGGGCACAGAGATGTTGCACTGATAGGCACAGATAGGTGGAACTGATGGACACTGATAGGCTGCACTTATGGGCACAGATAGGTTGCACTGATGGGCACAGATAGGTTGCACTGATGGACACGGATAGGTGGCACTGATGGGCACGGATAGGTGGCACTGATGGGCACGGATAGGTGGCACTGATGGGCACGGATAGGTTGCACTGATGGACATTGATAGGTTGCACTGATTGGCACTTATAGGTTGCGCTGATGGACAGCACTGATGGGCTGCATTGATGGGCACTGATAGGCACTGAAAGGTTGCATTGATGGGCACTAATAGGCAGCACTGATGGACACTGATAGGTTGCACTGATGGGTACTGATAGGCAGCACTGATGGACACTGATAGGTTGCACTGATGGACACTAATGAGGAGGCACTGGTGGGCACTGATGAGGAAGCACTAATGAGGCTGCACTGATATGTGGCACTTATAGGCGGCACTGATGGGCACTAATAGGCAAAACTAAAGGGAACTGATAGACACTGATAGGCAGCACTAAAGGTCACTCATAGGCATCACTGTTAGACACTAATAGGCAGCACTGATGAGGAGGCACTGGTGGGCCCTGATGAGACTGCACTGATATGTGGCACTGATGGGCACTGATAGGCAGCACTAAAGAGCACTGATAGGCAGCACTGATAGACACTGATAGGCAGCTGTGAAGGGCACTGATAGACACTAATAGGCAGCACTAATGGGCACTAATAGGCAGTACAGATGGGCACTGGTAGGATGCACTGATGGAGACTGATAGGTGGCACTGATTGGCATCCCTGATGGGCACTGATAGGCAGTACTGATAGACACTGTGTAATGACTAAGTGCTAAAATTTGCGTGAAAATTATCTACCTCTTTGTCCCCTGCTCCATCTGTCAACCACTTGTCATATTAGGTTTCAATGAAATTTTTATTGGAAGTGCATCCATCTGGAATCATTTCCTTATGGTACAGATGGGCACTGTTGGGGCTGCACTGATGATCAGTGCCCTGATTATGAGTGTAGATGTCCCTTTCACAATAGCCAGTTACCGGCTCTCCTCTCCTCACGATGTGACAGTGTGAGGAAAGGAATGCTGATAACTGGCAAGTGTGCTTACATTGTGATCAGCTGTGATTGGACACAGATGATCACATGGTAAAGAGCTACTGTGATTGGCTCTTTACCCTGATCTGTGATCAGCTGTGTCTGAAGGACACAGCAATCACAGAGCCCCCCACCCGCATTACGGGAGGGCATCAAATGAACATAAAAAATGTCACTATATTGAATAGGATCTCCAAAGAATTGTTTACCTATTGCACTACAATTCTACCTCTGCACCACAGAAAAAAGTATAAAATACATCAACCAATCTAAAATAATTTGTTGCCCTTTAAAATAAATTAAGTATCACAATGAATTCACCAATGGTAAATAGGCAAATAGAGGCGCAAATAGAGGCGCCATCAAACTATACAATTCCAGACGTAATACATATGGAACAATTATTACACCAATAACCCAAATAAGGTAACAGAGAAAATGAAAACAAAAACTAAATTTAAAATTAAACCATAAAAAAAACACCCCGTGTTTAATGTGAAGTGACACCAATGATGAGTGTCAAGAATACCAGTCCATACAAAAGTCCAATAAAGCTTCCATAGACCATCCGTGTTGTTGTGAAAAGCTTAACTTGTTACCTGCAGTCCTCACACCACACCTCGTGTCTCCATCCATGTCACCATGAAGTAAAAGATATGAACTCACCAGATAACCTTGCCTCGCGTTCTCACGCTCTGCAACTTGCGCTTATAGTCATATGGTTAATTGCTTCCAACCACGCCAATCTCCAGGATAACTTCCACTAGCCAAGAATGAAAGCCCATAGATAAAGAGACAAGCAAGTTGCTGCTCCCCAGTCTGCACTTCACAAAGTTCTGGTTCCATAATGATTTATTGTTTGTAGTACAGGGGAGGGCTGGGGGGCAAGTCCAGTCAAGTGGCCCATTGAACCGCCGAATCAGCTCACCATCCATGGCCCACCTGGTTTTTCAATGCAGCCTCACCAGTGCCCATCAGTGCAGCCAACTCCAGTGCCCATCAATGCAGCCTGATCACTGGGGCAGGTTACATGGGGTGTAATGGGGGGGAGATGGGGGGTCAGCTAGGGATGTCAGGGTCTCTCACCTCAGCGATCTCAGCTCAGCAGGTCCTTGCACGCCACGGTTTGCTGGGGGGGGTAACACTCCTGATCCTGGGGTCAAGTTGCAGCCAGCGCCCAGCCTTGCAGCCCTGCATCCCGACTCCCTGGCACGCCCTGCCTCTGCCTGCTTCCAAGAATCCGGTCCCAGGGAGTTGTAGTTTCCTCTGCGCTGCTGTGTTTCCCACCCACCAGAAGCTTGAGTGCGGACTAAAACTCCCGGAATGCAACAGCTAGTGGTCGGCCGCCATGGCCATGCCCCCGGCCCGACTTCCTAGACCAGAATAAAAAAGAAAATGGTAGCGGGCAGCGGCTGCCGGCCATTTTGAACATAAGTTAGGGTGGCCTGGGAGGCAATTGCCACCCTGCCCCCTGGCCCAGCCCTCCCCTGGAAGGGGGGGGTGGTGGTATGGGATACTCTAGAAATGCTGACTGGTAATAGGAGAACACATCTCACTAGGTGAAACTTCTCTGAACAGTCTTTAAGCCAGAAACAAACAGGAAGTCCAGAACTGAGACCCTGTAAGAGCCATCTCAGAGCTACCGCTTGCACCCCAAAAGTAGGACAGCACACAGTCAGTAAGATCATGAGCTCAGGTCAGTACTCATAATGTCCCAGGAAAGCTACACACCTTCCAGCTTCCATCAGGCACTCTTCAATGGGTCCTCCATACCAGAACCAGGGCTTCTTCAGGCCCTAAACTATTTTCAAGTAACATAGCCTTGTCCCAAATATCTGGAAAAATTTATATCATATTTATGGGTCGGGTCAGCAGCTATGTCAAAAACTCACAGTTCATACCAGGTCCACCCAAGGGAAGAGGTAATTGCTGTGTACTATAATCTCCCAAACTTATGTTTTTCCTACTCCCACGTCATAGGCCTTGCGACATTTGCCCCTCCAAAGAGATTCACACCCTTTTTGGCACATGATCTATCTTCTTCTCCCTACTCGCAACTCTTCCCCGCATTGAGGTCTACTTCCCAACACCACCCAATGGGCAAACAAGAAACAACCAGGGGGTCCCTCCTATTACAGACATTGTAGACAATTGCGCTCTTCCAGCCTTGTGGTAACAGTTTGATGAAGATCCTTTTCTGTTCCAGCATGACTGCCCCCCCATACACAGAGCCAGCTCCATAAAGACATGGTGTGACCAGTTTGGTTTGGAGGAACTCCAGTGTCCTGCACAGAGTCCTAATCTCAACCCTACTGAACACCTTTGGAATGTTGACTGCAAGCCAAGTCTTTTTTTGGTGCCCAACGTGAGGCCCAACATGTGAGTCAAGTCTTCTCATCCAACATCAGTACCTGACCTTACAAATGGGCATAAATTCCCCCAGACACTCTTCAAAATCTTGTAGAAAGTCTCCTCAGAAGAGTGGAGAATGCCTGAAAAGGGAACAATTCCATATTAATGGCCATGGGAGAAGGCCATTTCATATTAATGGCCATGGTTTTGGACTGGAATGTCCAACAAGCTCAAATAGGGGTAATGGTCTATACCAGGAGTCTCTATCAACCAGAGCTCTACAAGGTTTTATCTGGCCCGCAGCTAGGATCTACGGTGTATCCTTAATGTGCATAGACTAATGCCTCGTACACACGTACGGGATTCCCGGCGGTAAAAAGTCTGCCGGGAATCCCGAGGGGAAAACCGAGAACCTGCTCGGTAACTTTCCCCCTGTACACACGAGAGGTTTTGCCATCGGGAAAACTGCGGTGAGATCTTTGGCCGGGAATCCCGGCCGTGTGTATGCTCCATCGCAGTTTTTCCCATAGGAAAACTGCTGGGAAAAAGACCGCAGGGAATCCCAGCGGGAAAAAAGAGAACATGTTCTCTTTTTTTCCCCCGCAGTTTTCCTGTTGGGAAACTGCGATGGAGCATACACACGGCCGGGATTCCCTGCCAAAGCTCTCACGGCAGTTTTCCTGCTGAGAAAACCGGTCGTGTGTACGAGGCATAAGGATTAGGATCAGCAGAGGCTGTCTAGGGTCTCCGCTATAACCCCCCCTAACCCACACCTGGACTCTGTAAGGAGGAACTCCGATGGCGACACTGATAGGAACCTTTATGTAAAGGTCACTATGATGGGCATCCCGATTAAAATACTGGGCTCTTATGTAAGGGGGAGTCTAATAAGAACCCTGATGTATAGGTAAAGTTGATCCGGGGAATATCCGATTGCCTCTCGGGGAATAAGAAAGGAATTTTTTCCCCTGCTGTAGCAAATTGGATTTTGATCTGCTGTTTTTTTTTGCCTTCCTCTGGATCAACAGTGGGTATAGAATTGGGTATATGGGATTGTACTCTATTTTTTTTTTTAATGGTTGAACTGGATGGACTTGTGTCTTTTTTCAAACTGACTAACTATGTAAGGGGGACTCGGATGTAAAGGGTACTCTGAGGGGGACACTGATTAGGACCCTTATGAAAAGGCCACTAAGATGGGGACCTTTTGTAAGGAGGAACTTGGATGTCAGGGGGACTCTGATGGGAACTCGGATATAGTGGGGGATTCTAATGAGGACCCTCATATAAGGAGGAACTTGGATGTAAAGGTGACTCTGAGGGCGACTCTGACATAATGGAGGATTTTATTAAGGACCCTGATGTAAGAGGGCACTCAGATTCAAGGAGGACTCTGATGGGGACTCTAATGGGAACCCTGATATAAGGAGGGACTCAGATGTAAAGGGGACTCTCAGAGGGACACAGATTGAGAACCTTATGTAAAGCAGTGGTTCTCAACCCTGTCCTCAAGTACCCCCAACAGGCCATGTTTTCAGGTTTTCCTTCATCTTGCACAGGTGCTTTAAATCAGAGTCAATGGCTTTGTATTTTCAATCTTCCAGTACATCCATCTCTACACCCCCTCCTATTGAAGATCCTACACTATCTTTTTTAGTGTCCAGTCCTCCTCTGCCCCCAGCCTCAAGAAAAAGAAAACTTACAGGAGAGGCTGTAGAGGATGATGAGGAAAACAACTATCCACAAATTCAAAATTACCAGAAACGGTAAAAATATTCAATCTTTCTTCTCACACTCTATCTACTGCCGACACTTCTCTTCTTAGCCATGGATTGAACTTCGCTCCTATCAACAAACCCAACCCATTTCTTCTTTTCAAAGACCTCAATCATTACATACGCAATCTAACTCTCAAAAGACATTTTCATATTCAACAGGAAAAAGACAACAATAGCAACATCAGTAATGTACTGGTTAGTTCCATTACCCCCATATCACTCAATCATGAACCTCTGGAATCTCTCCTTGAAAATTTCGAAATCAACACTGACTCCCTCACTGAGGACTCCTGTGATGATGATGATGTGTGATGATGAAGATAGCATCTCAAAACTCTATACTCAACATTTTGTTACATCACCCCCTGTAGTACACTCCTCTCTTAAACCCAAATCCATTTTCTTTCCTACTCACTCAAAAGGTCCATACATCGAAAGTTTCTATAGAGTGGTCTACGCAGACCTGGTCAAATTATGTAACTCTACTTCTTCCTCCAAACACAACAACCTTTCACCATCAGAAACGAAAGCACTAGACCTATTATTACATACGGACAGCATTGTAATAAAACCTGCTGATAAAGGAGGAAGCATCATCATCTTAGACAAAACTGATTACCTTAAGGAAGCCTACAGACTCCTGTCCGATAGCACTACCTACATTAAACTCAACAAGGATCCAACCATAGAATTTGCCAAAGAAGAAGATATCCTAATATCCTATGCTCTCAAAGACAACATCATTTCCAAAACAGAAAGTGCGTTTTTACGCAAACAATTCTATCACATCCCGTACTTCTATTATTTGCCAAAAATCCATAAAAACCCAGAAAACCCACCAGGTAGACCCATTGTAAGAGGCATGAACAGCGTGACCACAGGATTCAGCATGTATATAGATCTATTTCTTCAACCCATTGTTCGCCAACTACAATCTTACATACGTGACAGTACACATCTCCTGGAACTCCTTTCCCCCTACAGGTGGGAATCTTCTTATGCCTGGCTGTCACTTTATGTATGTTCCTTGTACACATCCATCCCACATACCTTTGGGCTTATGGCACTGGAACAATTTCTTCTTCTGGAACCACTCATTAATCCCTGTCACAAGGCACGGCTATGGGGGCCAATTTTGCCCCCTCATATGCCAACCTAGCTATGGGCTTCTGGGAGACTCACCATATCCATACCAATAATCCATTTGCAGCTAATATCGTCTTTTTCGGACGATATATAGATGACATTATCATTATTTGGGATTGCCCCCTCGAACTCATCCACCCCTTTGTACAACACTGTAATAGCAACATCTATGGGTTGTCCTTCACGTCCGTCTACGACCCCTCCACCATAGCCTTTCTAGATTTGGAACTTGGACATGACAACGACACCATCTTTGCCAGAAACTATATCAAACCCACGGCTGGAAACTCATATTTGCATTACAACAGCTGCCACCACAAGAAATGGATCGACAACATCCCCAGGGGCCAATTCTGTCGACTCAGACAGAATTGCACCAGAGACGCTGACTATATCCAACTTAGTACAAACCTCAAAAAGAAATTTATGGACAAAAAATATCCTGAAAACTTAGTTGATGATGCACACAAACTCTACCTTCGGGGCAAGCCACCAAAGACTGAGCAAACCACAGGTGACCGTTCAATCAGATTCGTAACCACGTTTCATTCCAGACATAAGAACATGGAAAAAATACTACTCAAACATTGGAACATCCTTCAGCAGGATCCACAAATCTGAACTGCCATCCCACCCCAGAGTTACCTACCGCAGGGCTCCGAATTTGAAAAACAAACTCGCCCCCAGCAAACTCAAACCAACTATTACTTCATTTACACCCATACCTGTTCTTATACCAATTACAGGAATGTACCAATGCCGTAAAGCACTCTGTAAAACGTGCAAATTTGTCCAACATGGCCAAAAAAGTTTTAGCACAAAAGGGAAAACATATCAGCTGAGGGAATTCTTCAACTGTTCATCAGACTTTGTAGTGTACGGCCTTAGTTGCCCTTGTGGCTTGATGTACGTAGGCCGTACCATACGTCCATTAAGACAGAGATTCGGGGAACACCGCAGATTTATAGAGGGTGGTATAGACCCTCATAGTGTCCCCAAACATTTCGCCAAAGTCCACCAAAAATCCACTGCAGGACTCCAGGTGTGGGTCATCGAGCAAATCGATAAATCCCTCCCTGCAGCTGAAAGATTCAAGAAACTATGTGCCCGCGAGACTTATTGGATATACAGCCTAGATGTTCTCTCACCTGGAGGCATCAATGAGAGCATCGAAATACATACCATTTTATAATAATTTTATTATTATAATTTTATAATAATTTTTCACATATTCCTATAACATTTTATAATAATTTTCTAATATTAATATTTTTATTTAATATTCCAATACCCCCCCCCTCCCCGCTCCCTTTACATAATAATTGCTATTTTTAACCCTGACTACATTTCCAATATTGTTAATATGCAATCCCATCTCTAATAATATATGTGTTTCACAGGTCATCTTATATCGTATATTGTTATTTCGATACTTGGGGTGGCGGGTGTGTGTAAGTATAGTCCAAACCCCCCCCCCCCCTCTGGACCTCCCTCTAACCTTTCCCTCCCCTCCATCCCGCCTTTTCCCTTTTCCAAATACCCCCTTTCCCCCCCCTTCCCCCCCCCCTTCCTCCCCTGACTGATTATATTATCGTTACTGTCTATGTGTATTTTTCATATTTGTGTATTGTTGTTATGTTGTAAATTTACAATTATGTACCTTTTATTTTAATCATGTACTTGCATCTGCATATACGTGTGTGTATATGTATGTACATACATGTGTGTATATATATAAATATATCAATGTATCACCATGATCATATGTTACTGTTTATATCACTCCTTTAAGCATTACGATCCCATTCCATAAACCCCCCTTTCCCCCCCCCTTCCTTTTCTCTTACCTGTATGTATATGCATCCATATGCACATACATTATCCCTTGCTGGTCACTGTGTTGATCTCATCCCCCTCTGATGTGCATGTCTCTGTGTATTTACACAGGCGTGTGCATCTCCCCCTCTTTTTCTCTCTTTTTTTTTTTTTTTCTCTCTTTTTACCTTTTTCTTTTTACTTTTCTCTTCTTTTTCTTTTTCCTTCTTTTTCTACCGACGTCCTTCCCCCCCTTCCCCCCCCTTTTTTTCCCTCCCCTATGCTAATATCCACTCCAATATACATATCCAGTTCCACATCCACCATCTCCCCCTCCCCCTTTTCTCTCCCCAACCCCCCCCCCATAATTATAATAATAATTATAATTATATTTACTATATTTACTATATCCATCAGTTTTATTTATTTATTTATTTATTTATATCTAGCCCGTCCCCGCTGTCCTGTATATTAATAGTCTCTATTTATACCATTTTTCCTAACTAGTTATCAGCTTTCTCCCCCTCTTTCATTTATATTACACATTCCAACTTCATCTCATCTCTTCTCCTTATGTTCAATTTGTCCCCATACTACCATCCTTATCTGGTTTCATCGTATATCTAGAGCTCTCTCTGCTGACACTTCCAACCTTCCCTGCCCCAGCTCCGCCCTTCATCTACCTCCGCCCCTCTCCGCCCACTGCCCTGTCCATCAAATACTAGCTCCCCCAACCCATTCACTAGCTTGACAAAGGAGCGCGACTGCCCCCACTACACGCAGCACGCTGGCTCAGGAAACGCGTCGCACGCCAGTGACGTCATCGGCCCTCGCCTGCCATTCGCAACCATCACCAAGGCCCTGCACTGCATTTCCCCACCGCTGCCGGCCGTATGAAAACCATCTACAGCGGTGAATTGAAAACCAGCAGCACAGCGCCCCAGCAGGAGGAGGTACCCCATGACAGACCTGATGACATCTTCCTCTTCTAATGGAATTCGTACAAATGCCCGTTTTTACTATGTAAATGTGAGTTGCTTGTAGCACTATCCTTTATTAAATTGTTTTTAAACATCTGCACTCAGAGGCGCCTCTCCTTTGCTTTTCTTCACAGTACCCTGGAACACGGTTTCGGTTTCTCTTTGAATGGCAGCCCTGAGATTGTGTATGTGACTTTTCCCATTATTGTTCATTCAGCCTATTACACCCCCCCCCCTCCCCGTTCTCTCCTACATACTCTTGGAGCCTGGACCCCATGCCCACTGACTGTACACCTACTGTACATGCGCCATCTGATTGTATACCTATGGGATATCAGTGATTTTGGACTCATGCACATTCTTTACTTGTGTAAGGCTTTGTATTTTGGACAGCTATTTTATCTAAGAGAAATTCCCAAAACATGGCCTGTTGGGGGTACTTGAGGACAGGGTTGAGAACCACTGGTGTAAAAGACACTATGATGGGGACCCTAATGTAAGGAAAGACTCTTATGTAAGTGTGAGTCTGATGGGGACCTTGATGTAAGGAGGGACTCGGATGTAAGAGGGGGCTCTGATGGGGACTCTAACATAGTTGGGGATTCTAATGGGGACCCTGATGTAAAAGAGCACTCAGATGTAAGAGGACCTTGATGTAAGGAGGGATACTTATGTAAGGGGTAATCTGATGTGATTGTGGACCCTCATGTAAGGAGAAATTAGATGTAAGGGGGGATTCTGATAGGGACTCTAACACAAGGAGGGATTCCCACAAGGAACCTGGTGTAATAGAGCACTCAGATGTAGGAGACCCTGATGTAAGGAGGGAGTCTTATGTAAGAGGGAGTCTGAAGAGGACCCTAATGTAGGGTGGACTTGGATGTAAGGGGAGACCCTGATGGGGGTTCTAACATAGTGGGGTATTCTAATGGGGACCCTGATGTAAGAGAGAACTCAGATGTAAGAGGGAGTCTGAAGAGGACCCTGATGTAAGGTGGGACACTTATGTTAGGGGTACTCTAATGGGGACCCTCATGTAAAGAGAACTGATGTAATGGGGGGATTCTGATAGGAACTCTAACACAAGGAGGGATTCCCATGAGACACCTGATGTAAGTGAACACTCAGATGTAGGAGACCCTGATGTAAGAGGGGACTCTTTTGTAAGAGGGAGTCTGAAGAGGACCCTGATGTAAGATGGACTTGGATGTAAGGGGGGACCCTGTTGGGGTTTCTAACAGAGTGGGGTATTCTAATGGGGACCCTGATGTAAGAGAGAACTCAGATGTAAGAGGGAGTCTAAAGAGAGCCCTGATGTAAGGTGGGACACTTATGTTAGGGGTACTCTAATGGGGACCCTCATGTAAAGAGAACTTAGATGTAAGGGGGGATTCTGATAGGAACTCTAACACAAGGAGGGATTCCCATGAGACACCTGATGTAAGTGAACACTTAGATGTAGGAGACCCTGATGTAAGAGGGGACTCTTTTGTAGGAGGGAGTCTGAAGAGGACCCTGATGTAAGGTGGACTTGGATGTAAGGGGGGACCCTGTTGGGGTTTCTAACAGAGTGGGGTATTCTAATGGGGACCCTGATGTAAGAGAGAACTCAGATGTAAGAGGGACTCTAATGGAGACCTTGATGTAAGGAGGGACACTTATGTATTGGGTACTCTATTGGGGACCCTGGTGTAAGGGGTACTCAGATGTAAGGGGGGATTCTGATAGGGACTCTAACACAAGGAGGGATTCCCATGAGGAACCTGGTGTAAGAGAGCACTCAGATGTAGGAGACCCTGATGTAAGGAGGGACTCTTATGTAAGAGGGAGTCTGAAGAGGACCCTGATGTAAGGTGGACTTGGATGTAAGGGGTTTCTAACAGAGTGGGGTATTCTAATGGGAACCCTGATGTAAGAGAGAACTTATATGTAAGAGGGACTCTAATGGAGACCTTTATGTAGGGAAGGGGGGATTCTGATAGGAACTCTAACACAAGGAGGAATTCCCATGAGACACCTGATGTAAGTGAACACTCAGATGTAGGAGACCCCGATGTAAGAGGGGACTCTTTTGTAAGAGGGAGTCTGACGAGGACCCTGATGTAAGGTGGACTTGGATGTAAGGGGGGACCCTGTTGGGGTTTCTAACAGAGTGGGGTATTCTAACGGGGACCCTGATGTAAGAGAGAACTCAGATGTAAGAGGGACTCTAATGGAGACCTTGATGTAAGGAGAGACACTTATGTATTGGGTACTCTAATGGGGACCCTGGTGTAAGGGGGACTCAGATGTAAGAGGGACTCTAATGTAGACCTTGATGTAGGGAGGGACACTTATGTAAGGGGTACTCTAATGGGGACCCTGAGGTAAGAGAGAACTCAGATGTAAGAGGGACTCTAATGGAGACCTTGATGTAAGGAGGGACACTTATGTATTGGGTACTCTAATGGGGACCCTGGTGTAAGGGGGACTCAGATGTAAGGGGGGATTCTGATGAAGACTCTGACATAAGGAAGGATTATTCTAGTGGGGACCCTGATGTAGGAAGGCACTCAGATGTAAGGGATATAAAAGGAACTCTGATGGAAACCGTAATGTAAAAGAGAATTTAATGGGAACCCCGATGTAAAGGGGGAGGACATTGTTATAAGGGGGGGGGCTCTAATAGAGTTTTTTTTTGGCCACAATGACTTAAAAGTTTGGAGACCCCCAGCGTATACTATAGATATACTGTATATACATAAGCCCAGGAGTAACTTGTTTTCTTTCACCACAGCTAGGAGCAAGTAAGACGCGTCCCTTTCATAAGATATAAACAAGACCAAGGATAAATCCAAGGAAAGATCCAAGCTTTACTCCCTTTCATAATCCATCAATACGTTTATTACAGTAGCGGTGACTTTTCTCCAGCGGGAGGACAACCCTCCAGCGACACGGGAATCCAACGATAAATTACAGAGCAAAGTGACGGTGGGACACAACGCAGCAACAAGCTCATTAAGCCCGGAGAAGATTCTGTTGATTTCAGCAACCAGGAATTATACAAGGTAGCAAAATGAAGTAAATATTTGATGATCCGACTTATTAAATTTCCTCTGAACCTAAATGTGCGCTGGGAGCCTAAAAGCAGTCCGGGGAACGAGGCTTTCCTAGCGTGGATCCCATCCAGCCAATCAGAGAGAGCTCCTGCTGAGACATGTCACGCCACAACTAAATTACATTGTTGTTGTGTTAGCTTGCTGCTCATATTAAATTATAACAACAAATTCTGCCGCTTTAATATCGCATTGCACTTCAGTTATCGGCACAATGCAACCTTATTCCGTATAATTATGAGGTGCGGGGAGGAAGAAAAAAAAAAGAAGCAGAAACCGCTGGAAAAGCATAAAAAAGATGTGGGCGACGTAGAAGGGAGAACGGGAGAATTGCGACTCCTGCGCTTTTGTCTTTCACGCAAACCCATTGTACGCCGAACAAAGAGCTGAAGGGGGACGAGGCACTTTAGCTCAGGTTTAAAAGAGACGGCAAAGTAAAAAGTCTGCTGATTTCTTTCCCAGCAGGAAATGCTGATGGAAATTTTAAATCAACAAAAATTTTTATTTTGTAACTTACGGAGAAAATAAAGGCGGCAATCAATCAGTAATTTACAGGTGTCGTGCAGAAAACATTGGCGTCAATATGCTAAGCATTATGAGTTATTTTAACCAAATTTGTTATTTTGTAATTTACTCATCAAAGTGTTCCGGCGGTTCTCATTGCTTATTTATTTTCTGTAAATTTAATAGTGTCGGATCTGACGTGATTATTGATCATTGATTACATGTGCCGATATAAAAAAACTACAGCCCAATAATTTACAGAATTTTCTTCATGGTGGCAGTGCAGTCTACAGCACAATACCGTACAGGTGTACCCAGCACCGCACAGTGTCTCCCATTGTACAGTACAGTCTTACTCTGCACCCCACCGGGTCTCCCATTGTACGGTACAGTCGTACTCTGCACCCCACCAGGTCTCCCATTGTACAGCACAGGTGTACCCGGCACCCCACAGTGTCTCCCATTGTACAGTACAGGTGTACCCGGCACCCCATAATGTCTCCCATTGTACAGTACAGGTCTACCCGGCACCCCCAGGTCGGTCTCCCATTGTACAGTACAGGCATACCCGGCACCCCACAGGTCTCCCATTGTACAGTACAGGTCTACCCTGCACCCCACTGGGTCTCCCATTGTACAGTACAGGCGTACCCGACACCCCACAGTATCTCCCATTGTACAGTACAGGTCTACCCTGCACCCCAGAGTGTCTCCCATTGTACAGTACAGGCGTACCCGGCACCCCCCAGGTCTCCTATTGTACAGTACAGGCGTACCCGGCACCCCACAGTGTCTCCCATTGTACAGTACAGGCGTACTCTGCACCCCATAGTGTCTCCCATTTTACAGTACAGGTCTACCCGGCACCCCCCAGGTCTCCCTTTGTACAGTACAGGTGTACCCGGCACCCCTCGGGTCTCCCATTGTACAGTACAGGCGTACCCTGCACCCCACTGGATCTCCTATTGTACAGTACAGGTGTAACCGGCACCCCACGTGTCTCCCATTGTACAGTACAGGCGTACCCTGCACCCCACACAGCTCTCCTATTGTACAGTACAGGTGTACCCGGCACCCCACGGGTCTCCCATTGTACAGTACAGGTGTACCCTGCACCCCACGGGTCTCCCATTGTACAGTACAGGCGTACCCTGCACCCCACCAGGTCTCCCATTGTACAGTACAGGCGTACCCGTCACCCCACAGTATCTCCCATTGTACAGTAAAGGCGTACTCTGCACCCCACCGGGTCTCCCATTGTACAGAACAGGCATACTCTGCACCCCACGGGTCTCCCAATGTACAGTACAGGTGTACTCTGCACCCCACAGGTCTCCCATTGTACAGTACAGGCGTACCCGTCACCCCGCAGTATCTCCCATTGTACAGTAAAGGCGTACTCTGCACCCCACCGGGTCTCCCATTGTACAGAACAGGCATACTCTGCACCCCACCGGGTCTCCCAATGTACAGTACAGGTGTACTCTGCACCCCACAGGTCTCCCATTGTACAGTACAGGCTTACTCTGCACCCCATAGTGTCTCCCATTGTACAGTACAGGCGTACTCTGCACCACACAGCTCTCCCATTGTACAGTACAGGCCAGTGGTGGCTGGTGCTCAAAATTTTTGGGGGGGGGGCGCAAACAAACTGAAAAAATAAATAAAAAATCAATTGCCGCCACTGTGCCCATTAAACGCAGCCACTGTGCCCAAACGCCACCTGTTTGCACCCTCAAATACAGCCAGTTTGTTTCCATATACAGCCAGTGTGCCCCCATATATATACAGCCAGTGTGCCCCCATATACAGCCAGTGTGCCCCCATATATATATATAGCCAGTGTGCCCCCATATACAGCCAGTGTGTCCCCATATATATAGCCAGTGTGCCCCCATATACAGCCAATTTGTCCCCATATACAGCCAGTTCCCCCAAATGCAGCCAGTTTGTCCCCCATATACAGCCAGTTCCCCCCAAATGCAGCCAGCGTGTCCCCCATATACAGCCAGTTCCCCCCAAATGCAGCCAGTTTGTCCCCCATATACAGCCAGTTCCCCACAAATGCAGCCAGCGTGTCCCCCATATACAGCCATTTCCCCCTATATTCAGCCAGTTTGGAACCCATATACAGCCAGTTCCCCCCATATTCAGCCAGTTTGTCCCCCATATTCAGCCAGTTTGTCCCCCATATTCAGCCAGTTCCCCCCAAATGCAGCCAGTTTGTCCCCCATATTCAGCCAGTTTGTGCCCCATATTCAGCCAGTTTGTCCCCCAAATGTAGCCTGTCCCCCCCCCCCCAGCCCTGCACTTACCTTCCTCGGTCCGCGCTGTCCTCGATGTGTTCTCCCGCCCTCGATGTCGCCAATCAGGTTACCAGTAACCAGATCCAGGGAACCTGATTGGCTGAAACCTGCATACAGTCTTCTTCCAGGAACGCACCCCCGTGCGTACCTGGGAGGAGTTTTTGGAAGCCGAATACAGCGTGAGAGCTGTATTCGGAAAGCCTATCAGATAGGCTCTGATAGGCACTTCCAAGTTACACCCACCGCCGGCCGCCGCTCTAATTCATATGGCCGGTGCTCACCAGGAGGCCGGCCATATGTATAGTGGGCAGTGCGGCAGCGGTGACAATACACAGATTCATGCAATGCATGAATCTGTGTATTGTCTTTCAGTGGCGGTGCGGGAGCGAGAGGGGGCGGCGCTCCGGCGCCCTCTATGGACGCACTGCCACTGGTACAGGCGTACCCTGCACCCCACTGGATGTCCCATTGTACAGTACAGGTGTACCCGGCACCCCACGTGTCTCCCATTGTACAGTACAGGCGTACCCTGCACCCCACAGTGTCTCCCATTGTACAGTAAAGGTGTACTCTGCACCCCACCGGGTCTCCCATTGTACAGTACAGGCATACTCTGCACCCCACCGGGTCTCCCAATGTACAGTACAGGTGTACTCTGCACCCCACAGGTCTCCCATTGTACAGTACAGGCTTACTCTGCACCCCATAGTGTCTCCCATTGTACAGTACAGGCGTACTCTGCACCACACAGCTCTCCCATTGCACAGTACAGGCGTACCCTGCACCCCACGTGTCTCCCATTGTACAGTACAGGCGTACCCTGCACCCCACAGTGTCTCCCATTGTACAGTACAGGTGTACCCTGCACCCCATAGTGTCTCCCATTGTACAGTACAGGCGTACCCTGCACCCCACCGGGTCTCACATTGTACAGTACAATATGATAGACCAACCCTGCACTTTTTATTTATTGTTCTATCCATGTGTGTCATTTCACCTTTTTTTATGTGTGCTTCTTACTCAGGATTGAAGGTGGGTGGGTCTTCGGGCCAACCCTGAAGTCTAGGGGGAGGATGTGTGGCTAAGATCAAGTGTGGTATCTGTTCTTATCAGTGTCCATTAGGGGTGCTCCTCTGTCTATCTGGCCTTTTGGTAGGAATCACTTAGTATCACTTGGGCCTGGGAAACCCACTGTGAAAATAATTATGGGGGCAATTGTTGTTACCAGTCTGCAAGGCCCAGCCAATGCACTGGCACTATTTATTTAAATTATTTTTTTCTCTCCACGTCTTTGTCACCATGCACTTTTGTCTGCGTTTCTTTCACTTGGATAGAGGATGCCGGTCCTCGGGCCTGCCCTGAAGTCTAAAGGGTGAATGTGTGGCCTAGGGTTGCCACTAGGGTTGAACGGACCCGAACTGTAAAGTTCGGGTCCGTACCGAACTTTTGGGTTTTGGGGTCCCGAACCCGAACAATTGACTGTATGTTCGGGTTTGGGTCCGGTGTTCGGCAATAGGCATGTAAAGCAGCGCTTGTTTCCCGTGCTTAGAACTGTCCCTGCACAAAGTGTCATTTCTGAAGGAAAAAAAAGTCATTTAAAACTCACTTGCGGCTATTAATGAATTGTCGGCTCCCGGCAATACATAGAAAAGTCATTGATAAAAAAAAAAAAAAAAAGCGTGGGGGTTCCCCAAATTCAATTACCAGGCCCTTCAGGTCTGCAATGGATATTAAGGGGAACTCCACCCCAAATTTAAAAAAAAATGGCGTGGAGTACCCCCAAAAATCCAGACCAGACCCTTTATCCGAGCACGCAACCTGGCAGGCTGCAGGAAAAGAGGGGTGGATGAGAGAGCGCCTCCCCCCTCCTGAACCGTACCAGGCCACATGCCCTCAACTGTCATGGGGAGGATGTCCCCATGTTGATGGGGACAAGGGCCTCATCCCCACAACCCTTGTCCGGCGGTTGTGGGGGTCTGCGGGCGGGGGGCTTATCGGAATCTGGAGGACCCCTTTAACAAAGGGGACCCCCAGATCCCGCCCCCCCTATGTGAAATGGTAATGGGGTACAAATGTACCCCTACCATTTCACAAAGAAAGTGTCAAAAATGTTAAAAATGACAATAGCCGGTTTTTGACAATTCCTTTATTAACCACTTGCCGCCCGCCCTATAGCGGATTGACGTCGGCAAAGTGGTTTTAAAATCCTGACTGGACGTCACATGACGTCCTCAGGATTTTGAGCCGCTGCGCGCCCCCAGGGGCGCGCATCGCGGCGAACATTGCTGCGGGTGTCAGTCTGGCACCCCGCAACACCGATCTAGGTAAAGTCTCCGACGGAGACTCTTTACCGCGTGATCAGCAGTGTCCAATCACGGCTGATCACGATGTAAACAGGAAAAGCCGGTCATCGGCTTTTCCTCACTCGCGTCTGTCAGACGCGAGTAGAGGAGAGCCGATCGGCTGCTCCTCTGACAGGGAGGGGTTTGTGCTGATCCATTATCAGCACAGCCCCCCGAGGATGCCCACTGGACCACCAGGGATGCCACTAGACCACCAGGGAAGCCCACCATAAGGTATGCCACCCTAGACCACCAGGGATAATGGATGCCAATGCCAAATGGATGCCAATCAGTGCCACAATGGATGCCAATCAGTGCCCACAATGGGCACCACTGATTGGCAGGCATTATTGTTTGGCACTGATTGGCATCCATTAGTACAGTACTGTGCCACCTATCAGTGCCCATCCATGCCACCTATCAGTGCCCATCCATGCCCATCCGTGCTACCTATCAGTGCCCATCCATGCCGCCTATCCGTGCCCAGTGCCCACCCGTGCCGCCTATCTGTGCCCACCCGTGCCGCCTATCTGTGCCCACCCATGCCGCCTATCTGTGCCCACCCGTGCCGCCTATCGTTGCCCACCCATGCCGCCGATCATTGCCCACCCGTGCCGCCGATCATTGCCCACCCGTGCCGCCGATCATTGCCCATCCGTGCCGCCGATCATTGCCCATCCGTGCCACCTCATCGGTGCCCATCCGTGCCGCCTTATCCGTGCCCGTCAGTGCAGCCCCATCAGTGCCCATCAGTGAAGGAGAAAACGAACTTATTTACAAAGTTTTGTAACTGAAACAAAAAAAAACTTTTTTTTTAAAAAAAAATCGGTCTTTTTTTTATTTTTTAGCAGAAAATAAAAATCGCAGAGGTGATCAAATACCACCAAAAGAAAGCTCTATGCGTGGGAACAAAATGATAAAAATTTAGTTTGGGTACAGTGTAGCATGACCGCGCAATTGTCATTCAAAGTGCAACAGCACAGAAAGCTGAAAATTGTTCTGGGCAGGAAGGTGTATAAGTGCCCGGTATGGAAGTGGTTAATGTCTTCTCCTTTCTTCCATCTTCTTCTTCCATCTTCTTCTTTTCTCCATTCGGGTTTCTTCCTCTTCATCTTCATCTTCCTTCTTCCTTCGGTGTTCTTGTCCGCATCTTGCTCCGGCTTCTTCTTCCCCATCTTCTTTCTTCGGCCGATCCGTTTGAATTGGAGGTTCTCGCTGTGTGACGCTTCAGTTCTTCAGTTCTCCTCTTGGTCCGCTGGCACCCGGTGACCCCGCCCCCCCCCTGACGCACATGGATTTCACGGGGACTTTCCCCGTGGTGTCAGAGGGGGGCGGGGCCACCGGGTGCCAGCGGACCCAGAGGAGAACTGAAGAACTGAAGCGTCACACAGCGGGAACCTCCAATTCAAACGGATCGGCCGAAGAAAGAAGATGGGGAAGAAGAAGCCGGAGCAAGATGCGGACAAGAACACCGAAGGAAGAAGGAAGATGAAGATGAAGAGGAAGAAACCCGAATGGAGAAAAGAAGAAGATGGAAGAAGAAGATGGAAGAAAGGAGAAGACATTAATAAAGGAATTGTCAAAAACCGGCTATTGTAATTTTTTAAATTTTTTACACTTTCTTTGTGAAATGGTAGGGGTACATTTGTACCCCATTACCATTTCACATAGGGGGGGGGGCGGGATCTGGGGGTCCCCTTTGTTAAAGGGGTCTTCCAGATTCCGATAAGCCCCCCGCCCGCAGACCCCCACAACCACCGGCAAGGGTTGTGGGGATGAGGCCCTTGTCCCCATCAACATGGGGACATCCTCCCCATGTTGAGGGCATGTGGCCTGGTACAGTTCAGGAGGGAGGGGGGGCGCTCTCTCTCGTCCCTCCCTCTTTTCCAGCGGCCTGCCAGGTTGCGTGCTTGGATAAAGGGTCTGGTCTGGATTTTTGGGGGTACTCCATGCCATTTTTTTTTTAAATTTGGGGTGAAGTTCCCCTTAAAATCCATACCAGATCTAAAGGGCCTGGTATGGATATTTGGGGGAACCGCACGCATTTTTTTTTCCGGCGGGGTTCCCCTTAATATCCATTCCAGACCTGAAGGGCCTGGTAATTGAATTTGGGGGGACCCCCACGTTTTTTTTTTTTATAAACGACTTTTCTATGTATTGCCGGGAGCCGACAATTCATTAATAGCGGCGAGTGAATATTAAATGACTTTTTTTCCTTCAGAAATGACACTTTGTGCAGGGACAGTTCTAAGCATGCGAAACAGCGCTAATAGTCCTCAGAAGTTCTGGTCCCCATTGACTTCAATGGGGTTCGGGTTCGGAGTAAAGTTCGGTCCCGAACCCGAACTTTTTTCCGAAGTTCGGCCGAACCCGTCGAACCCGAACATTCAGGTGTCCGCTCAACTCTAGTTGCCACCTCATCCCTTTAGACCCGAACACATATGAATTACACAGGTTCTGAGGCTAATTTAATGCAGATAAGGCACCAAGTGATTTTAACCACTTCAGCCCCGGACCATTTTGTAGCTAAAGGACCAGGCCTCTTTTTGCGATTCGGCACTGCTTCACTTTAACTGACAATTGCGCGGTCGTGCAACGTGGCTTCCTAACAAAATTGGCGTCCTTTTTTTCCCACAAATAGAGCTTTCTTTTGGTGGTATTTGATCACCTCTGCGGTTAAAATTTTTTGCGCTATAAACAAAAATAGAGCGACAATTTTGAAAAAAAATTCAATATTTTTTACTTTTTGCTATAATAAATATCCCCAAAAAATCTATAAAAAAAATTATTTTTTTCACAGTTTAGTCCGATACGTATTCTTCTACATATTTTTGGTTAAAAAAAATCGCAATAAGCGTTTATTGATTGGTTTGCGCAAAAGTTATAGCGTCTACAAAATAGGGGACTGTTTTATGTCATTTTTATTAATAATTTATTTTTTACTAGTAATGGCGGCGATCAGCGATTTTTATCGTGACTGCGACATTATGGCGGACACCTCGGACACTTTTGACACCATTTTTGGGACCATTGTCATTTTTACAGCGATCAGTGCTATAAAAATGCACTAATTACTGTAAAAATGACACTGGCAGTGAAGGGGTTAACCACTAGGTGCCGCTGCAGGGGTTAAGTGTTTCCAAGGGAGTGATTGTTACTGTGAGGGGGCGTGGCTACACGTGACACGTCACTGATGAGCGTTCCCGATCACGGGGAACGGTCCTCAGTGACAGTGTCACTAGGCAGAATAGGGCAATGCCTTGTTTACAAAGGTTTTCCCCTGTTCTGCTCTTGCCGACCGCAATCGCGGGACTCCCGGGAACATCGAGTTCCCGGGACCCGCGGCCGCACTCGCGAGGCACGCGGCGGGCGCGTGCACGCAGGGCGGCAGATTTAAAGGGACGTACCTGTATGCCAATCTGCCTGCCCGTGCCATTCTGCCAACGTACATCGGCGTGCAGCGGTCGGCAAGTGGTTAATTACCACCGTAATCAACCACAGAACCTGTGTACTTCATATGTGTTCGGGTTTAAAAAGGTTGAGGCGGTAACCCTAGTATTGGCCGTTTTTTCCTCCCCTGAACCAGGGAGAGCCCCTTACCTAGTACTCAGTGGTTGGCTTTGTCTGACCATAAGGAGAGGGGTCCGCCAGGCCTTTTGGCTAGGTGGACCATGGGTGTGCCTTGCCCCTGCCAGAAGCCTTGTGCCCCGGGGGGGACAGGGTAAGGTCCTGCTTCTTTGGGAGGTGGACTAGAGAGTGCACTTTGTTTGTGTATGTTTTTCACATGCAGTTTTTTTGTTCTCTAAAGCCTCGTACACACGGTCGGACTTCAAACAAACATTTCAGTGGCTTTTTGTTCACAGGGCGTTGGCCGTGAACTTGTTCTGCATACACACGGCAGGACTTTTTCAGCAAACTTTCCCAAAATCACGTGGTTTTTCTGCTCTTTTCTGCTCTTTACCGCCACCCTTTAGTCAACTTCTGCTATTGTTGGTTGATTTTAACATTGGTTCTGAGCACGCGTGTTTATACTTTGTACTAAAGTCCGATGGATTTCTGTACACACGATAGGACTTTGCACCGTAGGACTTTTGTTGCCAAAAAGTTTGTCCGTTTGCAGAGCGAACTTTCGTTTAATGAAAACTAGGGTTGTCCCGATACCGATACTAGTATCGGTATCGGGACCGATACCAAGCATTTGCGCGAGTACTTGTACTCGCGCAAATGCTCCCGATGCCCAGTCCGATACTTTTTTTCAGAGCGGACGCAGAGAGGGGGTGGAGAGCGGGGGGGCGGAGAGCAGGGCGGAGAGCGTGGCGGGGGGGGATTGCACTATCAGTGCTGTCAGTGCCCACAAGTGCCATCTATCAGTGCCACCTATCAGTGCCCACAAGTGCCATCTTTCAGTGCTATCAGTGCCCACAAGTGCCACATATCAGTGCCCACAAGTGCCACATATCAGTGCCCACAAGTGCCACCTTTTAGTGCAATCAGTGCCATCTATCAGTGCCCACAAGTGCCACCTATAAGTGCCCATAAGTGCCACCTATCAGTGCAATCAGTGCCATCTATCAGTGCCAGCCACCTATTAGTGCCCATCAGAGCCAGTCACCAGTCAGTGCCCATAAGTGCCACCTGTCAGTGCCACCTATCAGTCCCCATCTTTCAAACTGTCACATGACATTGAAAAAAAAGTATCGGTAATCGGTATCGGCGAGTACTTGGAAAAAAGTATCGGTACTTGTACTCGGTCCTAAAAAAGTGGTATCGGGACAACCCTAATGAAAACCAAAAACACACACGGTTGGTTTTTTTGAAAAACCTGGGAATTTAGAAGTTTGCTGTCAAAAAGTTTGACCGTGTGTATGGGGCTTTACAGGTGTTTTGTTTTTGCGTTCCACCACGGGTAAAAAAAAATGTGTGACCCTTAAGTTCCTTATTCCTCTGCTTGGGGGTATCTTTTCAGGAGAGCCCCTTATCCGGTACTCGGTGGTTGACTTCAGCTAGCCTAGAGGAAATAGGTCCACCAGGCCTTTTGGCTAGGTTGACCAGCATGCATGATTCAGAAATATGACATCATGCATGCTTAGCTTTATTTACATCTCTGGGATAGAAATTCCGGAAATCTAAGCAATCCGGCAGTTACCCAGAAACTTAAGCTAACTTTTGGTGTTGCCGGGTCAGATACGGCAAGTTCCCAGCTATGCCTAGTTGTATAGGGCCAGACACAACTGTAGCCTCAATTCCAGCCCCAGCTCCTCTTCTCGCTCCCTCATTCTGCTGTCTTGGCAGCCGGTATTTATTGGTATTCACCAGCAGGGCATGTAGGCTCCACTGCAGGTGGCGCTCAACTGCAGCAGTAATGCGGAGGGAGAGGAAGTCATGAGAAACAGGGTCCCTCTATGGTTTTCCTGAGTCACTGGGGCAGCAATCAGATTGGATGATGTCTGCCCATGTGACTCTGGTGGCCATCTTAGGTGTGGCAGAGTCTATTTAATGCATTGGCCCCTGGGTTTGGGCGCTCTTTGCAAATGGGTAGTGTAGGGAAAGGTACCCCGTCTGTTAGGGACAGTACTTGTGGTAGGGGAAGGTTCCTGATGAGGAGGGAAAGCATAGGGTCGCACTTTTTCTGGATACCTTCCTGATTGGGCTGGAGATGGCTAGGCCGCATTCTGTCCCCTCTCAACAGATGCTGTTGGTTTTGGCTGGAACCTTCTTCTTCATGTTATTGGAAACTGTGAGTGTCCCCGGCTGGGTAGCTGACCCACTAGGATGATGTGAACTGTTGCTGCCATACTTCAACTTTCTATTTCAACTGACTGTGTGAGCGATTGCTGCTGCACCCCACCTACAGGCGCAGCGTGCTCTACTCAGAAAATGACATCATGCATGCTTGGCTTTGTTAATATCTCCGGCATATAAATTCCAGGGATGGAAGCAATCCAGTAATGACCCGGAAACTGGAGCTAAATTCTGGTATTGCCGGGTCAGATCCAGCAAGTTTCCAGATATGATTATTTGAAGTGGTCCAGGCAGGGAATTTTTTTTCTCATAAAATAGGTGCAGGAACTTAATCACAACCCCCCAAAGCCTTGCGGCTTCTATTCCTGGTTCCCTACTGCGCATGCGTGACTCTCACTGCGCTATATTACTGGTCCCTGTTGTCTTCTGGGACCTGTGTGTCTTCCAGAAGACATCGGGGGGGGGGGGGGGGGAGAAGGCGCCGAAGGTGGCGTAGATACCCGCGGGTGGCTCGGGTATCTATGCCCGGAAGTGGGTGCAAAATATCTGTATTACACAGGTATCTGCTCCCCCTCCCCCTAAAAGGTTACAAATGTGACACCGGAGGGGGGGGAGGGTTCCGAAAAGCGGAAGTTCCATTTTTGGGTGGAACTCCGCTTTAACTACTGATTAGTAAATGAACAAGCCCCACCCCCACCTGAAACAGTATAAAAGTAAGCATCTTTATGGGGAGAGCACATTTGCTGCTGGGGTTCTTTCTATAAGTGGGGGTATTTAAGGTAAGGGGGAGCACTTCCGATTCGGCACTTCAGCAAATGCACAAAGTGAATGTATACAGGAAAAAAATTTGAACAGCACACAGGTGAACTTGTTTACCCCTTCAGCTCTCCTTCCACTCAACATGCTCTCTCTACTACTCCTTCTGACACTTGTGTCCTCCCTCCTTAAACTCTCTTTCCTTTACCCCTCTTCTCCACCCATTACCCTACACCCTCTGGCAGCAGCTGTAATCTATGCAATTTAGTTTCCATTCCTCTTCTTCCCAAAGCCAGACTCCCCTTCTCTTGCGCCCTTTGGAATGCCCGCTCTGTCTGCAACCAATTCACTTCTCTCCATGACCTCTTTATCGCTAACTCATTTAATCTACTTGCCATTACTGAAACCTGGCTTCATGAATCCGACACTACTTCTCCTGCTGCCCTCTCCTCCTTTGGACTCAGACCCAATGGATGGAAGGGAGGGGAGTGGGAATTCCTCTAGCCCATTCAGGTACTTCACCCACCTCCCTCTCTCACTCTCCTCATATAAAACACATTGCATTCGTCTGTTCGCTCCAGTTTCTCTAAGGATAGCTGTGATCTACCGGCCCCCTGGACCAGTATCAGCCTTTCTTGATGACTTCTCTGCCTGGCTCCCCTACTTCCTCTCTTCTGAAATCTCCAAAACATCCTTGTTAATACTAACACTTCTGCTACTTCCAAAGTTCTCAGTCTAACTTCTTCCTTTGACCTGAAGCAATAGATACATGTTTCTACACACACTGAAGGAAACACTATTGACCTTGTTTTCTCCCACCTATGCACTCCATGCTATCCTTTCCATCTCTCTGACCGCCAACTTATTAGTCTCTCTCTCTCCCTCTCTACCACCTCCTCTCCCTCCAACCGCCTAACAGTTACCCGTAGAAACCTTCGCCTCCTCAACCCTTCTCTTCTCTACTCTGCGACTGACCACCCCTGTGACAAAATCTCACCTCTGTCCTGCCCCACTTTGCCACTTCTATCTACAACACTTCACTGTCATCCTCCCTAAAAAAGCTCACTACACGCAGAATCAGGCCACGTTCCCTACAACCTTGGCAAACAGATGCCACTAGAAGTCTGAAAAAACATAGCTGCGCACTCAAGCGCCTGCGGCGTAATACTAAAGCCTCGTACACACGGCCGGTTTTCTCGTCAAGAAAAGACAAGCAAACTGCCGGGAGAGCTTTCTTGCCGAGAAAACCGGCCGTGTGTACGAGGCTTTCGGGTTTCTCGTCAAGAAAACTGGCCAGAATCTCGACGAGAAAAATAGAGAACCTGCTTTCTATTTTCTCGTCGAGATTCTCGTTGGCCTGTTTCCCGACGAGAAACCCGAGAGTGTGTACGCTTACCTGTCGCCGTGGAAACCCGCGCATGCTCGAAATGACTTTGACGCATGCGCGGTAGCTTCTTAGGCATAGGTAGGGTGTAGCAAGATGGCGGCGGTGGCATCGAATGTGACGAGCGCACACTCGACGTAGTCGATGACGTCACCGCGTTTGTTCCATTCAAGAGAACGGCAGTTCTTTTGAATCGAGCGTGTGTACACTCGGCCGGGACAAGATTCTTGTCAAGAATCTCGTCAGGAAAAACGACTTGTTTTTTCCTGACAAGATTCTCAGTCGTGTGTACAGGGCTTAAGTCTCAGAAAGATTTCAACCAATAAAAATCTGCTCTCCAAAAATACAATTCCTGCCTCCTCACTGCCAAGCAAACCTATTTTATCACTCGCATTAACAACTTATCATCCCGTCCCCATCAACTCTTCTCTACCTTCAACTCTCTACTTAGTCTTCTACTGCCTCCATCCACTAACTCACTCACTGCCCAGGAGATTGCCAATCACTTCAAACAGAAGATTGATACAATTAGCAAGGAGATCTCCACTGTATAGATGCCTTCTCCACCTAACACCCCATGTCCACAGGTACAATCATTACTTCCCTCATTCAACCCCACCACTACAGACAAGGTTGCTAAACTTTTCTCTAACGTCCACCTTTACCACTTGCCCCCTGTTCCCTCACAATTGCTAAGTTCACCCTCTGGCTCTATTTTATACTCCCTAACTCACATCTTCAATCTCTCCCTCTCTCCGGGCAGCTTCCCAAACTCTCTAAAACATGCTCTAGTCATAGGGTGACCACGTGTCCCAGATTGCCCGGAACAGTCCCGCATTTTGCAGGTCTGTCCCGGGCACATTCATTCCAGGACAATACAGTGTCCCGGAATGAAACTGACACAGCCACCCCCCGGGTCAATCTGATGCCCCCAAAAAAGCCGCCACATCACCGCTTTACTCACTGACAGTACTTGTCCTGGCCGGGAATGCCTAGAAGAGCACAATCCCCGCCCCCTGCTTGTGATTGTAGAAATCATAAATCCTGCCTCTTGTGTCCAATCACTGTGCTGTGATTCGTTACAGCACAAGCTGATTTTTGGGAAGGGAGGGTGTCCCTGAATGGTAGTTTGGAAATGTGGTCACCCTATCTAGTCACCCCCATTCTTAACCACTTCAACACCAGGCTTTTTTTACCACCTCAATACCGGGCCTATTCTGGCACTTCTCTCCTACATGTACAAATCATCATTCTTTTGCTAGACAATTACTTAGAACCCCCAAACATTATATATGTTTTTTTAGCAGACACCCTAGGGAATAAAATGACGGTCATTGCAACTTTTTTTCTTGCACGGTATTTGCGCAATCATTTTTCAAACGCCTTTTTTTGGGGGAAAAAAATGGTTTTATGAATTAAAAAATAACAAAACAGTAAAGTTAGCCCAATTTTTTTGTAAAATATGAAAGATGATGTTACGCCGAGTAAATAGATACCTAACATGTCACGCTTTAAGATTGCGCACACTCATGGAATGGCGCCAAACTCCGGCACTTAAAAATCTCCATAGGCAACGCTTTATTTTTTTTTACAGGTTACCAGGTTAGAGTTACAGAGGAGGTTTAGTGCTAAATTGTTGCACGTGCTCTAACGCATGCGACGATACCTCACATATGTGGTTTGAACGGCGTTTACATATGTGGGCGGGACTTACGTGTGCATTCGCTTCTGATCAAGAGCTACCGGGGACAGGGGCGTTTACATTTTTTTTTTATTATTTATTTTTTTATTTTACTTAATTCTTTTTCTTTTTACACTTTAAAAAAAAAAAAAAAAAAAAATATTTGATCACTTTTATTCCTATTACAAGGAATGTAAACATCCCTTGTAATAGGAATGTGTGCGACAGGTCCTCTTTATGGAGAGATGCGGGGTCAATAAGACCTCTCCCTCCCCCCACATCTCTCCTCCAGGCTGGAAAGCATGAGATCGTGAAAAAATGTCACCGATCTCATGCTTACTAGCCGCAATGGCGGCTTTGTTTACTTCTGAGAACCCGGGCATGACGCCGCCTATAAGAACGATCAATCGGCGGAACCGCCGCTATGATCGTTCTTATGGTGTGCAGAACAGAAGGGTATCTGAATGATGCCTCTAGCTGCAGGCATCATTCAGATATCCCCCCCCCCACAAAGCCCAGGACGTGATATGACGCCCACCCAGGATGGGAGATCCCATCTGTGGGCGTCATTTGACTATGAGCGGGTAGCGAAGTGGTTAAAAAGCCCTCACTAGACCCCACCAATCTTAACAACCTATGCCCCATCTCCTTGCTCCCCTTTTTATCCAAACTCCTTGAATGATCACCTTGCCAAGAATAACCTTCTTGATCCCCTTCAGTCTGGATTCCGCCCTCAACACTCCACGGAAACTGCTCTCCTAAAACTCATAAACAATCAGCGAAATCCAATGGACTCTATTCTGTATTCCTACTGTTAAACCTCTCTGCTGCTATTGATACAGTGGACCACCCCCTCCTCCTCAAAAAAAATCCATGCCTTTGGTCTCCGTGACTTAACTCTTCGCCGGTTCTCATCCTATTTATCCAACCGCACCTTTAGTGTCACTTACAACTCTACTGCCTCCTCTCCCTTTCTCTTTTGGGGGCCCCAAGGTTCTGTTCTTGGACCTCTCCTATTCTCCATCTACACCTCCTCCCTGGGTCAGGTAATAGCCTCCCATGGCTTCCAATACCACCTCTACGCTGACGACACCCAAATCTATCTCTCTGCCCCTCATCTCACTCCTTTAGTCTCCTCACATATCACTAATTTACTAACAGACATATCAGCCTGGATGTCACACCACTTCCTCAAACTCAATCTATCCAAAACTGAGCTCATGATTTTTCCTCCCCCACGTGCCTCTGCCCCTGATCTCTCTGTCAATATGAATAGCACTACTATCTGCCCGTCCCCGCATGCCAAGGTTCTAGGTGTAACCCTGGACTCTAAACTCTCCTTTCGGTTCCACATCCAAACACTTTCCAAATCTTGCCGTCTCAACCTCTGCAACATCTCCAAAATACGCCCCTTCCTAACCAATGTCACCACAAAACTCCTAATTCCCTCCCTGGTCATCTCTCGCCTCGACTACCACAACTTTCTCCTCACGGGATTACCTTTACACAGGCTACCCCCCTTCAGTCCATCATGAATGCTGCTGCCAGGCTCATCCACCTTACCAACCGCTTAGTGTCTGCTACTCCTCTCTGCCAATTCCTCCACTGGCTTCCGCTCACCCAACAAATTCAATTCAAAATTCTATTACCAACTTACAAAGCCATCCACAACTCTGCCCCCAGTTACATCACTAACCTAGTCCCAAAACACCAACCTACTCATTCCCTTTGTTCCTCCCAAGACCCTCTGCTCTCTAGTTCCCATGTCACCCCCTCCCATGCTCACCTCCAGGACTTTTCCCGAGCCTCTCCCATCCTCTGGAACTCCCTACCACAATCTGTCCAACTATCTCCTACTCTGCTTGCTTTTAGACAATCCCTGAAAACCCTTCTCTTCAGAGAAGCCCATCCTTACCCACACCTAACAACTGTACTTTTATTTTCTCCATCAGCTCATCCCCCACAGTTATTAACTTTTGTATCACTTGACCCTTCCTCCTAGATTGTAAGCTCCAACGAGCCGGGCCCTCTGATCCATCCTGCATTGAATTGTATTGTAACTGTACTGTCTGCCCTCATGTTGTAAAGCACTGCGCAAACTGTTGGCGCTATATAAACCCTGTATAATAATAATAATAATAATATGTTGTGGGTTGAAGGTGTGCTGGGGGGGCTGCAAATTGTGCAAAGATGTGCCTTTAAGAGGTTTCAGATGGCAGGAGGCAGGAGGAAGGGATTTCAGTCATGTGAATGCCGTGATTAGCTGTCACAGCGGTCACGTGATCGGGAAAACTCCCGAGCGCTACTTAATGGTAACTGTGCCGGGAGCACGCAAGGTGCACACTCTCGGCACAGCTTTGTTGACATTTTGGTATGCATATATGTGGTCTCTAGGCATTAATGACCACCGGTCGAGAGACCGCATTTATGCGTATGCCCGGCGCAAAGGTGTTGATATGCTGACAGAACACATAGCTAAAAAAAAAAAAAAAGATGTGCCTGACAATTTTTCGGAAAGGTCGGTCACTATGCAGGAAGGGGGCCCGCTGCAAAAAAAAACACGTGAAAGGTTCCTGCCGCAGGACCATAATAAAGGGCCCTGGAATCAGTGAAAAGGGCACTGAGACCAGTGTCAAGGGCCCCTTGGACCGATAGAAAGGGCCCCGGGATGGGGTCAGGGAGCCCTCCATGGTTTATTGCATCGGTGCCCTGAAGTTTCTAGTTACGCCTCTGCTTGTTCCCATCCTGCACCCAGCGGATGCAGATCTTTGGTGAACAGGAAGCAGAGAGCCAGAGCCAGAGGTGGTGGAAATGAGTTCCACCAAGTTCCAGCTGAAAAAAGCCCTGGACCGTCCAGGGATAAAATGCCTTCTAGTCTAAGGTGACCAGATTTGTCAAATTAAATCTGGGGACATATTTTTTTTTATATTAGTAATGGCGGCAATCAGCGACTCTCTGCCCGTCGCGCCGCCGCCCGGCTCACAGCCTGTCAAGTCTTACTCTCTGGGCCCTGGCTACTACTGGGTGGGGAGCGGAGCAAGATTACTCCGCCAGGGAAGGCAAGGACATAGGCAGCCGGCTGGTCGGGACTTGAGCCAAGGCAGAAGAATATGTGAGTGGAGCGGAACGGGCATGCACCCGAAACTGAAGAAATATTCCCTCTGCTCCGACCAGCACATGATCATCAGAAAGGGACACAGATAATGGAAAAAATACACCCCCCCTCTAAGCTAGTAAGAGTGGCAAAGCGTGGGTGTGTAATTCAGATTTTTGTTTTTTAATTCTGCACTGAGTGAGTAAATAACTTGTATAGCGCTACAAATGCGAACTAAATCGCCTCAAGGCGCTTTGCATCCAGTGACGTCCTGATCCTTCCGGGATGAAGGGGATGAGTCTACGCAGCAGGCGGAGGAGATGGTGCGATCCATTGTCTACTGATCCTATTTGTGCCTCCATCGACATCTCCGAGTCAAAGATGACTGCAAGACTTTTGACTTTGGTGCTCGGGGTAACGGTCTGTCCAAGGATGGTGGGTGGTGTCCATGAAGTCTTAGCTTTTGTCTTTCGGTTTGCGTGGAGGGGAAGAAGTTCTGTTTTGGATCCATTGAGTTTGAGGGAACTCTCAGTCATCCAATCATCGATCAATGTGAGGCAATTTTCCAGTCCGTGATATTGGTCTTTTTTTCTGCTGATGCGAAAGTAGAATTGAGTGTCGTCAGCGTAGGAGTGGTAGCACAGATCCTGTTTGCTGATGATTTTGAGGAGTGGGCGGAGGTAGATGTTAAAGAGCACGGGTGACAGGGGTGATCCTTGAGGGACTCCGCAAGAAATTGCGTGAGTTTCAGAGGTGAAGGCTCCTAGTTTCACTTGACTATTGTATAACCAATGTATTACAGGTCTGCCCACCACATTCTACCCCCATACCTTACTCATACTTAATCAAGAGACCACACATTGATGTTTGGAGTAAAACATGGCCGTAGCAGCCTCCCTTATTTTTTTAACTGTTCCATCAGTTATCAAAAACTTTAACCATCAAAACACATAAACCCAGAACATATCCGAAATATTGCCTCCTAGTGTTGGTCTTTGCAGGAACCTCAAAATTACCATATTCATCTTAACCCGATATTAGTCACCATACTAATATCGTATTACCACGTGACACTGCGGTACCTTAAAAATGGTCATAGGCCTCAAGCCGATCAGCTACTCAGAGACGACCACTGACCGCAGTGCCCCCATTATCCAACTCATCCAGCTAAACTCCTGTTAGCTGGAATCCACCCTCAGAACCCATACCACCAATAGGTCATGACCACTTGCTTTTTTGAGGTACTTCCTTCTCCCGCAAAGACCAAACACCCGCCACTGCCACGACAATCCGACCACCTGTAAAGAAAAAATAGACAACAGAAAAAACCATACTTTGACCCAAATTAAAAATTCATCCTTCCAACTATTCCACATTAGGGAGGGTGGGTGGGAAACTTTCCCCTGCGCTGTGTTAACTCAGAGGGGCGGGGACTCCCTTTTATCTAGCCTTCTCCCCTCCCCTCCATATTTCCATTAGCCAATCATTAATCCCCTCTCATTTCATACCCTGTTCACTCAGTCATTCCCAGCCCTTCGCCTATGGCATTCTGTCTTTTTGCTCCGGGCTTTTCTTGACTATTGTATAACCGATGTATTACAGGTCTGCCCACCACATTCTACCCCCATACCTTACTTATACTTAATCAAGAGACCACACATTGATGTTTGGAGTAAAACATGGCCGTAGCAGCCTCCTTTATTTTTTTAACTGTTCCATCAGTTATCAAAAACTTTAACCATCAAAACACATAAACCCAGAACATATCCGAAATATTGCCTCCTAGTGTTGGTCTTTGCAGGAACCTCAAAATTACCATAATCATATTAACCCGATATTAGTCACCATACTAATATCGTATTACCACGTGACACTGCGGTACCTTAAAAATGGTCATAGGCCTCAAGCCGATCAGCTACTCAGAGACGACCACTGACCGCAGTGCCCCCATTATCCAACTCATCCAGCTAAACTCCTGTTAGCTGGAATCCACCCTCAGAACCCATACCACCGATAGGTCCTGACCACTTGCTTTTTTGAGGTACTTCCTTCTTCCGCAAAGACCAAACACCCGCCACAGCACCCAAGGGAAAACACCTTTACCCTTTGGTGCCCCTCCAAACCCTAAGGGCTCGTTGGATCCCATCCTGCAAACCCAAAGTCCATAAGTCAGTCCCCACATCGTTCAGGTGGACCCCATCCCTCCGTAGATACCGCTATGTATCCACCTCCAGTTCGAAATGTCGAACCACCAACCCCCCATTCCATACCACAAACCTGCCCATGTCCCGGTTAATTTTTCTCCTAGCCCTATTAATGCCATCCACGGACCTCGCTCCCCTCCACTCTGACCTTGCCACCATGTCTGACCAGACAATGATCATGTCCGGGAATGACATCCTGAGCCGAATGAAATCAAATTTCATATCTTTTAGAACTTCTAACATGGACCTAAAGCCCAGGTCATTGCCACCTACGTGCAGTACCAAAACATCAGGTGGCCTTTCCAAACGAGCAAAACGGTGCACCTCCGGAACCATCTTACTCCATAACATTCCTGGAACTCCCAGCCAGCAGACACACGCCTCTGGTCTTGGGAATCCCAACTGCCGACCCTCATGTCGAACATCGGCTCTCTTAGCCCCCCAGAATACAAACGAATGGCCTAGTATCCAGACCAACGCCTGCATTTGACCTGTAAGTGAAATAAGAACAAAATCCCCCATGAGAATCTCCCAGCTTCCTTATACATATACACACAGCAGCCCGAAAAGAACCCCAAACAACACCTAACCACACCCCATGGCTTGTATACCCACATTATTCCAGACCCACCATTAGCTGCGGGCGTACGTATGACCGGAACCTCCTGGATTCCCACCGGCCTATCTTCTTAACCGCCTCGTCATCCATCCCACATCTGGCCGCCTCCGTAGCTGCCCCTATCCTAAACGAGTGCGAGGAAATCTCTTTTTCCCGGAGTCCCAAAGCCCGAAGGGACCTCCGGAACACCGCAATGAACTGATACCTTGAAAGTGGGATCCCGTCCTTGTGTACCAAAAAGGAACCCTCACAGGACGGGCGAACCTCCAAGTACCCTTTAACAGCCTTTACCGGGCACAACAGGGAACCCGGGACCGAAAAGACCTGGACCAACTTACCTCTGCCCATCTGGTCTGTCTTAGACCTCCTTAGTACCAGAGACAACCCTTGCTCCGACCAGCCCACCTCGCTAGCCCGCAATCCCCCGTGCACTGTTCTGGACGGGCTAACCAACTCACCTATCCTGAATGCTCCAAAGAATGCCAGTGAGAATGCCACTGTGAACAACTGAACTTCGTATGGGGATGAACATAGGCCCTGCAACTGCCCCATGATCCCGCCCAATAGAGTAAACGATACAGGTCGCCTGCCATCCGGTTTCTGACCCCCCCGACCGTATCCCTTGAGTGCCTGACGCACCCAAAAATCTTTTGTAAAATCAGGACAACCCTGCCATTTGAACAGAAAGGCCAATCCTGCCATCTTCTTACCCAAACTGGACCTGGACACGCGGGCCTCCATGTTCCTAGCCAGGAAATACAGCACCAATAACCTGACATTGGGACCCACCGTGTCAGCTCCAGCTTCGCGAACCATCTCTTTCCATTCCAGCCACACCTTCTCATACGCCACCCATGTGCCTGTACTTACCGATTTTCTGATCCAACCTGACACTATTCCAATGGAATCTTCCACAGCCAGCCTGGACAAGGGACCCCACGTTGCTCCGCCTCCGGTGCCAACTCTCGGAACCTGTCCCACTGAAAGCGAGACAGCGCATCAGCTATGACATTGTCCACCCCCGGAAGGTGCACTGCATATACCAACACATTGAGCTGCAAGCATCTCAACACCAGATGGCGCAGCAGCCGCACCACCGGGGGGGGAGGATGCCGACACCCTGTTGATGACTTGTACTACCCCCAGGTTGTCCCCATGAAAACGCACTTTCAGATCCCTGAAACACGCCCCCCACAACTCCACCGCCAGCACCACGGGGAACAGTTCCAACAGGACCAAATTCTTGGTGAAACCAGCCTCAATCCAAGACTGCGGCCATGGGCCCGCACCCCACCTGCCCTGAAAGAAAGCCCCAAAACCAGACCCCCCAGCCGCATCTGTGTACAGTTCTAAATCAAAATTGCTAATAGGGCCAGACATCCATAACGCTCTCCCATTGAAAGACTCCAGGAATGAATGCCAAACCCGCAAGTCCGTCTTGTGTTCTCTACCCAAACTCACAAAGTGCGTGGGGGACCGTACCCCAGCCGTGCTAGCCGACAGCCGTCTGCAAAACACCCTGCCCATTGGCAGAATGCGACACGCAAAATTGAGCTTTCCCAGTAGCGACTGTAACACCCTAAGCTGCACCTTCCTTACCCCCATCATGACCTTCAGCTCAGTCTTGAGTGACTCCAATTTGTCCAATGGTAGGCGGCACTCCATGGCCTCCGAGTCCAGGACAATGCCCAAAAACGTGATAACCGTGCAAGGTCCCTCCGTTTTGTCAGGTGCCAATGGTATCCCAAACCGCTCTGCAATGTGCTCCAATGTGGCCAGGAGCACAGCACAGATTCTGGATGAGGCCGGACCCACGCAAAGGAAATCGTCCAAGTAGTGAATGATTGAATTCACCCCGACACATCCCTGACCACCCATTCCACAAACGAGCTGAACTGTTCGAACAATGCGCACGATATGGAGCATCCCATAGGCAAGCACTTATCCACATAGAACTCATTGTCCCACTGACATCCCAGGAGGTGAAAATTATCCGGGTGAACCGGCAACAATCTAAAAGCTGCCTCTGTCGGTTTTTGCCATCAGCGCCCCCTGGCCATATCGTCGAACCCATCCTACCGCAGCATCAAAGGAAGTGTAACTGACTGTACATGCTTCCGGATCAATCGCGTCATTGACCGACCTGCCCTTCGGGAAAGACAGGTGGTGAATGAGGCGGAACTTGTTGGGCTCCTTCTTGGGTACCACCCCGAGCGGGGAGACCACCAAGTTCTCCAGGGGAGGAGACTGGAAAGGACCACCCATCCGGCCCAAAGCAACCTCCTTGCGCAGCTTTTCTGCGACCACCGCAGGCTGCTGCAAGGCCGATCGCAGATTGCGCGCGATCGGGGGAATAACCTGCAAGGAACACGGAATGCGAAACCCTTCTGAAAACCCTTGCTCCAACAACCTTGCCGCCCCCTTGTCCGGATACCTACCGAGAAACAGCCACATCCTTTCCACCATCACCGGAGTCCTCCCTTTTTTTCCCAGCATCCCCGGCCCTACCCTTACCTCGCTTAAAGCATCTAGCCTGTGTATGGGAGCCACCGCATCCGGAGCACTCATGCTTGAATCGACAGGACCCCCCAAACTTGCAGGAGCCCTCATTATTCTGCCAGCACACCCCTTTTTGTTTCCCGGCCGATTGTCCTGGGGAAGAGGTTCCACCGCCCCCCCCCTGAAAAAACTGACTAGACGCCCTTGGCACAGTCATCAACCGCATCCATAAGCTGATGTCCTTATTATCCCACTGCAGATCTGGCCTCACCGCTCTCCTCTGCCTGAATTGTTCATAATATCTGAGCCACCACGTGCCCCCATACACTCTGTATTAGGGTTGTCCCGATACCACTTTTTTAAGACCGAGTACAAGTACCGATACTTTTTTTCAAGTACTCGCCGATACCGATTACCGATACTTTTTTTCAATGTCATGTGACAGTTTGAAAGATGGGGACTGATAGGTGGCACTTATGGGCACGGATCGATGGCACTTATGGGCACTGATAGGTGGCACTTGTGGGCAGTGATAGGGGGCACTGATAGGTGGCATTTATGGGCACTGATAGATGGCACTTGTGGGCAGTGATAGGTGGCACTTGTGGGCAGTGATAGGTGGCACTTGTGGGCAGTGATAGGTGGCACTTGTGGGCACTGATAGATAGCACTGATTGCACTGAAAGGTGGCACTTGTGGGCAGTGATAGGTGGCACTTGTGGGCACTGAAAGGTGGCACTTGTGGGCACTGAAAGGTGGCACTTGTGGGCACTGATAGGTGGCACTTGTGGGCACTGATAGATGGCACTGATTGCACTATCAGTGCAATCAGTGCCATCTATCAGTGTCCACAAGTGCCACCTATCAGTGCCCATAAGTGCCACCTATCAGTGCAATCAGTGGCATCTACCAGTGCCACCTGATAGGTGGCACTGGTAGATGGCACTGATTCCACTGATAGGTAGCACTTGTGGGTACTGATAGGTGGCTGGCACTGAAATGCTGCGGGGGGTGGGGGGGAAATGACACAGGATTTAAGAAAAAAAAAAAAACTGCTGCAACGCCCATCTTGGTACACCCTGCACTCGGCTGCAGTAAGCAACAACAGACATCTTGTTACACCCAGCCCATATAGCTCGGGCTGGGTGTAACAAGATGTCTGCTGCTGCTTACTGCAACCGAGTGCAGGGTGTACCAAGATGGGCGTGGGGACGTTCAGCCGCTGACGGCGACCGAATGTGACAGCACCGGTCACCGATCCTGATGCGGCTGCGCCCTGAACCCCTGCCAGCTTACCAGGTTCAACTGCAGGTGAGGGACTCGCTCTCCGCCCGCGGACTCCGTCCACCGACTGCCCGCCCTCTTCAGCCAGACTCCGCCCGCACTTTCCTCTCCCGCCCTCCCCAGCCACTGACTCCTCCCGCCCTCTCCGGCCAGACTCCGCCCAGACTCCGCCCGCACTCCCCCGCCCTCCCCAGCCACTGACTCCTCCCGCCCTCTCCGGCCAGACTCCGCCCGCACTCCCCCGCCCTCTCTCCTGCCCTCCCCAGCCACTGACTACTCCCGCCCTCTCCGGCCACAAAAAACAAAAAAAAAAAAAAGTATCGGGTGAAGCATCGGGAGCATTTGCGCGAGTACAAGTACTCGCGCAAATGCTTGGTATCGGTCCCGATACCGATACTAGTATCGGTATCGGGACAACCCTACTCTGTATGCCTCCCCAATAGAGTCCTGATATCCAAATAGCGTGGAACAATGCTCCGGGTTCTTTTGACCTATGACACTAGCCATTATAGAGAACGCTTGCAACCAGTTTGCAAACGTCCGAGGGATCAGCCTATACCTCCTCTTTTCCTCATCCTCCTTTTTTGAATCATCCGGTTTTACCCTGTCCAGTTTAAACTTCTCCAATGGCAGAAGTGAGGTCATCTCCACATACTCACCCTTCCATATCTTTTCCCTCACTTCAGATTTCAGGTGAGATCCCAGCGGTGCCTCATAACACACATACATCTCACATTTTGCAGCATCATCCAACCTAATAATGTCCTGCCTTGCTGCCAGCTCCACCGCACCACCCTCCTTTGTGGCTAAAGCTACAGCAACCACCCCTGCGGCTTCACCCACCCCGGTATTCCCCGCAGGTAAAACTGGTGCCCCCACCGCAGCCGCGGGCCCCGCCGTCCCTGTCGGCGGAACCCACGCCGCAGCTGGGCTGACTCCCCCGCCATCCCCCTTCTCAAATTGGCTGACCAAGGACTTGATGCCCACAAGAAACCCCTGCAGCTCATCCATCCGAGCACCTCCCCCATCCGGGAACGTACCCCCCCCCTGCCTGCCCATCATCTTGACCCAACACTTGTACCGCTAGACCCACACCCGCAGCAGGCCTAACCACCTGGCCACCATTCCTAGCATGGCTCCCAGCATAATCAATTAAAAGGGACTTACCGGGCTGCCTGGAAGAAATCCCACCACCCGATCCACTCGAATCCTCCGCTGCCACCGACCGTCCGGGTCTCCGATCTTCCTCCGAGCTGGCAACCTCCCCCTCTGACAGCATACCAGCCTGCTCTTCACCACCGGATGACAGCTCACCAGGTGACTTGTCCCTGGAAGCCGAGGGGCCAGGACCCGATCGGTCCCACCTCCGCGCACCTGACCCACACGCCGATTTTTTAGCCGACTTGCCTCCACGCTGTCTCAGCTCACCCGCACCGCCGTCATCCCTCACTGGCTCCACACCTCGCTCAGCCTCCTGCACCAGATGTCCGGCCAAGGGGGGGATGCCCGGACACCGCGGCCACCGATAACCCACGCAGGAGCCCCAAACCCGCCGGGGGCCCCGGGGGGCCGGGCCCGCCTGTTCTGACTCCACGCGCCGCGCGGGACTGTCGGCCGCTCCGGAACTCCCGGTGCGGCCCCCCTCCGAGCTCCGAATCTGAGGGGGATTCCTTCCGGTACCCCCCGCCCTGGGCAATGCGGCGCGCTTGGCCGGGGGGCCCGAAGGGGCCCTAGGGGGACTCCCAACCTGCCGCTGAGCTCTAGGGGAGGGGCCTGGTGAGAAGCGCTCCGGGGGCCTGGACCTCCGAGCTCGCCCAGCCTCTCTCCCCGCGGTACCTTGCAATCCGACCGGACTAGAAAGCATCGGCCCCAGGGTCTCCTGGAGCCAATCCTCGCCACGTGTCGCAGCCTCTGCCCGAAGCTGGGCCAGAAGTTTGTCTACAGAAGACATGCTGCTGCTAGCTGACATGCTGCTGGAAACTTTCCCCTGCGCTGTGTTAACTCAGAGGGGCGGGGACTCCCTTTTATCTAGCCTTCTCCCCTCCCCTCCATATTTCCATTAGCCAATCATTAATCCCCTCTTATTTCATACCCTGTTCACTCAGTCATGCCCAGCCCTGCGCCTATGGCATTCTGTCTTTTTGCTCCAGGCTTTTCTGTCTGGGAACGATTTTCTAGGAAGGATGCGAACCAGGGTAGGTCAGGGTCTGTGACTCCTGCTACTTCTTTAAAGTGGATGTAAACCCGAATTTTTTTTTTTTTTTGCTGTCACGATGTAGAGTATAAGATTTCCTATCATTTGTGCCAGGTCTTGCCACAAAGAGTTAATCCAGCTCTGAGCAATCCTCTTTTATTGTTCAGTGAGATAAAACGGACAAACAGAGTTACCTTTGTCTGTTCCGCCCCCTTGCTTTAAGTGACAGGTTATTTAAATATCTCGTGCACTAGCTTTAGACAGGCATTATTTAATTCCCACCCCCACTCCTTTTCTGAAGTCATGTGGTTACTTTTCTGGATTTTGACTGGATGTTAGTGATCATAGCAGAAGGAATACACATGAGAAAATGCATGTTGACAAGGGGAGTGTAGAGGTGGGCGGGGAGTCTACTGACATCCCGACTCCACCCACTGAGCTCCAGACAACAGATCCACCCACAGAATCTGCAGTTTTTCAGTTCTTATAACAGACAGAGTTAATGGATCCAAAACAGAACTTCTTCTCCTCCACGCAAACCTAAGGACAAAAAGCAAAGACTTCTTGTACACCACCCACCATTCTTGGACAGACCATTACCCCGAGCACCAAAGTCAAAAGTCTCTGAGTCATCTTTGATTCGGAGATGTCGATGGACGCACAAATTGCATCAGTACTCAGCGGATCGCACCATCTCCTCCGCCTGCTGCGGAGACTCATCCCCTTCATCCCGGAAGAGGAGATAGCAGTAGTAGTTGGAACAATCATCAACTCCCGACTCGACTATGCAAACTCCCTCTAAGTACATAGGACTTCCTAAATGCCAGATTTCGCGCCTACAAGTCATCCAGAACACGGCAGCCAGACTGGTAACAGGAGAAAAAACCCTGGGATTCAATCACCCCTTTACTGAGGACCTTGCATTGGTTAACCGTAAAGGATCGGGTCACGTTCAAGACCCTCTGCCTGATCCACAAGTGCACACAAGGAAACGCTCCTCAATATTTATGCGAGAAGATAAAACACTACACCCCCCAATCGCATTCTCCGATCAACCAATCAAAACCTCCTCCACATCCCCAAGTCCCACTACAAATCAAAGGGAGAACGAAGATTTGCAGTCCAAGGACCACGGCTATGGAACGCTCTACCCACGGACATCCGTATGGAAGAAAACCACCGGGCCTTCAGGAAAAAACTTAAGACCCACCTCTTCTGAAGGATCAGGATGACACCGGATGCAAGCATCTTGAGGCGATTTAGTTCGCATTGAGGCGATTTAGTTCGCATTGAGGCGATTTAGTTCGCATTTGCAGCGCTATATAACTTATCACTCACTCAGACAGAGGGGAGACATTTGACAGATAAGGATACATGCAGGAGGCATCTATATCCTTATAGATCAGCACTATGGCAGTCGTTTAGAAAGGATGAGAGTGGCTTTACATCCACTTTAAGGCGAATGAGCACTGACTGTCTTTGAAATTGTCCCAGCCCCTGTTCAAATCCAATTCGGGGACAAAACCGGGGACACACTTGGTCCGGGGACAGTGTCCTCAATCCGGGGACAAAACCGGGGACAGACTTGGTCCAGGGACAGTGTCCTCAATCCGGGGACTGTCCCTGAAACCGGGGATGTCTGGTCACCCTATTCTAGTCCAATGGCCCAGTCTTTTCTTACAAGGTTCTGAACCAGGCTGAGTTGCTTGGCTGCAGGATAGTCTGCACTGCAGAATGGTTAAGAACTTGGCTGGGCATGGGGGCTTCAATCACAAGGCTGGCTGAACACCACTACAAACCCTTCAAACGGTAAACCAGCTCTAATACTCGTAATTCAACTGCACTTTGTCTGAAGTTCAGCTTTAAAAAGACAATGCTGGACGCGCTTTCATAATAATCCCGGGTATGTAATGCACCTCATTAGATCTATTCTATGGATTGCTGCTGGTATTTGGCTCGCTATCTACATGAAGCTCCATGCGACAAGCATAATAGGCATTCCATGATGTGTTGGCAGATCACAAAAAAAAAAAAAAAAAAAAAGGTCAAAACCGGCTGACATAAATATCTATTCAGTAGCGTGGGTCTCAAGTTTAGCACTTAATGTTCCGTGCCTCTTTATCCGGAGCTGCCAGCAATCGCTCTTTGATTTGCAGGACTTTGGAAAACGCAGCAGTTCGAGATTGTTAAATCTGTACTGTCCTTGAACCTGGCCAATTATTTCATCTATTTTTGTCTTCTTCTTCTTCTTCTTTTTTTTAACAACACCTCTAAATTGGAGCCTGAGATTGACTGGTAAAAATAAATGAATAAATAAAAAAATAAAAAGTGACCGGAAATAGGATGAGTGGAATGAAAAATTAAAGGGTGAGTCCAAAACTATGGGTAGGTCAATGGGAATAATTGCCCTGTACACACGAGCGGAATATCCGTCTGAATAAAACTCCAACAGGTTTTTCCGACGGAATTCCGCTCAAGCTGTCTTGCATACAGACGGTCACACTAAAATCCGACCATCAAGAACACGGTGACGTAAAACACTACGACGAGCCGAGAAAATGAAGCTCTATGCTTCCGAGCATGCGTCGAATTGTTTCCGAGCGTGCGTGGTTTTTAGTCCGTCGGAATTGCATCCAGACAAACGGAAATTCAGATAGAAATTTTTTTCATCTGAAAAAATTGAGAACATGTTCTCTATCTAATTCCATTGGAATTTCCGACTGAAAAAGTCCGATGGGGCATACACACGGTCAGAATATCCGATGAAAAAATTCCATCGGACTTAGACTCATTAGACATGTGCACTGCCGAAAAATTTGTTTGTTTTAGTTTTTCTTTTTTTTTCCGGGTTATTCGTTATGATCACAATTCAGAAATTCATAAATTCCAAAATTCGGAAATTCAGAAATGTGAAAAATGAAAAATCCGAAAATAAGAAAGAAAATCCGAAAATTCGAAAGAATAACTAATAATAACTAACTATTAAATGATAGGTATTGGAATTTTCTTTCAAATTTGGCTGTTAGTGAGCGTAACGAATACGAATTTATCTAAACAAATGGAACGGAACGAATTAATGATAAATAATAATAATAATAATAAAACGTTTTTATTATTATTATTATTGTTATTTATTATTATTAATTTGTTATGTTCCATTTGTTTAGATGCGACATTCGTTATTTCGAATAATTCGTAACTTCGGATACATTTGTATTCGTTACGTTCACTAAACAGTCAAGTTTGAAAGGAAATTCCAATACCTATAATTTAATAGTTAGTAATATTTACGTTATTATTAGTTAGTTATTTTTTTTTCAGATATACAAATTTTCTAATTTTCTAATTTATGAATTTTCGAATATTCTAATTCACAAATATTCAGAAAAATTTGTTAAACTGGTTGTTGTTAATTCGGATATTTCCGAATTAGCAAATTTGTCGAAATTCGTTAAAAAAACTAATTCGGAACAAATTGCACATGTCTAATGGGAATATCCTTCTGCCTATGTAACCAATTCTTCCCCCTTCACCATAATGTTTTGCTGTTCCTGCTGTCTTCTCATTAACTACTTACTTACTGGGCACTTAAACCCCCTTCCTGCCCAGGCCAATTTTCAGCTTTCAGCGCTGTCACGATTTGAATGACGATTGCGCGGTCGTGCGACGTGGCTCCCAAACAAAATTGACGTCCTTTTTTTCCCACAAATAGAGCTTTCTTATGGTGGTATTTGATCATCTCTGTGGTTTTTATTTTTTGCACTATAAACCAAAAAACTGCGACGATTTTGAAAAAAAACACAATATTTTAAATTTTTTGCTATAATAATATCCCAATTTTTTATTTTTTTTAATATTTTTTTTCCTCAGTTTAGACCGATACGAATTCTTCTACATATTTTTGGTAAAAAAAATCGCAATAAGCATTTATTGATTGGTTTGCTCAAAAGTTATAGCGTTTACAAAATAGGGCATAGTTTTATTGCATTTTTATTAATAATTATTTTTTTACTAGTAATGGCGGCGATCAGCGATTTTTATTGTGACTGCGACATTATGGCGGACACATCGGACACTTTTGACACCATTTTGGGACCATTGTCATTTTTATAGCGACCAGAGCTATAAAAATGCACTGGTTACTGTAAAAATGACACTGGCAGGGAAGGGGTTAACCACTAGGGGGTGAGGAAGGGGTTAAATGTATTCCCTAGGAGTGATTACTACTGTGGGGGGAGGGGACTGACTGGGGGAGGAGACCGATCTGTGTCCCTATGTAAGGGACACAGCATCGGTCTCCTCTCCCTGGCAGGACGTGGATCTGTGTGTTTACACCCCATCATTACACATAGAGATCCACGGTCCTGCTCTGTGTACACGCCGATCGCGGGTACGTGGCGGACATCGCGGCCGCTAGGCACGCGCATCGGCATCTCAGTGATGCGCCGCGCGCGCCCCCCAGTGGCTAGAATAGCCGAGGCCATATAATGACTGCCTCCCGGATGTCTAGATCCACCTTGAGGCCATCATTCGTCAATGGCCCGGCTATCAAGCGGTTAAAGGGGATGTATAGTGATATACAGCGATTTGAGAAAGTATTCATACCCCCTTGAAATTCCCCACATGTTGTCATGTTACAACCAAAAACGTAAATGTATTTTATTGGGATTTTTTTTGATAGACCAACACAAAGTGGCACATAATTGTAAAGTGGAAGGAAAATGATAAATGATACAAATAAATATGTGAAAAGTGTGGGGGGGGGGGCATTTTTATTCAGACCCCTTTACTCTGATACCCCTAGCTAAAATCTAGAGGAACCAATTGCCTTCAGAAGTCACCTAATTAGTAAATAGAGTCCACCTGTGTGTCATTTAATCTCAGTAGAAAATACAGCTGTTCTGTGAAGCCCTCAGAGGTTTGTTAGAGATCCTTAGTGAACAAACAGCATCATGAAGGTGAAGGAACACACTAGACAGGTCAGGGATAAAGTTGTGGAGAAGTTTAAGGCTGCATTCACACCTGAGCTTGTCGTTTTCAGGCAGAAAGTTGAGCGTTTTGAGTGATTTTGCCGCGTTTTTGCACAGGTCAAAAGATCAAGAATGTGAAAAGCAGAAAAACACCTGTAATCTGCCCAAAAAGAAGCTCACATACTTTTTTTTGAGCTTCAGGCTCCAAAACGCTCAGATGTGAACAGGGGCCATTTATGAGCTGAAAATGCTTAGGTGTGAATGAAGCCTAAAGCAGGGTTGGGTTATAAAAAAATCTCCCAAGCTTTGAACATCTCACAGAGCTCTGTTCAATCCATCATCGGAAAATGGAAAGAGTATGGCACAACTGCAAACATACCAAGACACGGCCGTCCACCTAAACTGACCGGGCCGGGCAAGGAGAACATTCATCAGAGAAGCAGCCAAGTGGTCCATGGTAACTCTGGAGGAGCTGCAGAGATCCACAGCTCAGGGGGGAGAATCTGTCCACAGGACAACTATTAGTCGTGCTTCTCCACAAATCTGCCCTTTATGGAAGAGTGACAAGAAGAAAGACATTGGTGAAAGAAAGTCATAAGAAGTCCTGTTTGCAGTTTGTGAGAAGCCATGTGGGGGACACAGCAAACATGTGGGGGACACAGCAATCATGTGGGGGACACTGCAAACATGTGGGGGACACAGCAAACATGTGGAAGAAGGTGCTCTGGTCACATGACACCAAAATTCTACTTTTTGGCCTAAAAGCAAAACGCCATGTGTGGTGGAAAACTAACACTGCACATCACCCTGAACACACCATCCCCACTGTGAAACATGGTGGTGGCAGCATTATGTTGTGGGAATGCTTTTCTTCAGGATGGACAGGGAAGCTGGTCAGAGTTGATGGGAAGATGGATGGAGCCAAATACAGGGCAATCTTAGAAGAAAACCTATTATGCCACGTACACACCCGACCGTGTGTAGGCTCCATCTGACTTTTTCTGTCAGAATTTCCGACAGCAAAAATTTGAGAGCTGGTTCTCTATTTTTCCAACAAGAAAAGTTCTTGTCGGAAATTCCGATTGTCTGTATGCAATTCCGACGCGCAAAAAAAACATGCATGCTCTGAATCAATGCGACGCATGCTCGGAATCATTGAACTTAATTTTTCTCGGCTCATTGTAGTGTTGTACGTCACCGCGTTCATGACGGTAAGAATTTTGTGTGACCGTGTGTATGCAACACAAGTTTGAGCCAACATTCCGTCGGGAAAAAATCCACCGTTTTCTTGTCGGAATTTCCGATCGTGCGTACGCGGCATTAGAGTCGGCAAAAGACTTGAGACCGGGGCGGAGGTTCACCTTCCAGCAGGACAACGAACCCGAAACATACAGCCAGAGCTACAATGGAATGGTTTAGATCAAAGCATATTCATGTGTTAGAATGGCCCAGTCACAGTCCAGACCTAAATCCCATTGAGAATCTGTGGCAAGACTTGAAAATTGCTGCTCACAGACGCTCTCCATCCAATCTGACAGAGCTTGAGATATTTTACAAAGAAGAATGGGCAGAAATGTCCCTCTCTAGATGTGCAAAGCTGGTAGAGACACCCCCAAAAAGACTTGCAGCTGTAATTGTAGAGAAAGGGGGTTCTACAAAGTATTGACTCCGGGGGGCGCCATACAAATGCCCCCCCAACACTTTTCACATATTTATTTGTATCATTTATCATTTTCCTTCCACTTCACAATTATGTGCCACTTTGTGTTGGTCTATCACATAACATCCCAATAAAATACATTTAGTACTGTGCAAAAGTTTTAGGCAGGTGTAAAGAAATGCTGTAAAGTAAGAATGCTTTCAAAAATATATTTTTTAATTGTTTATTTTTTTTATCATTTAACAAAATGGAAAGTAAATGAAGAGAAGAGAAATCCAAATCCAGTCAATATTTGGGGGTGACCCCCCCCTGCCTTCTTCTAGGTAGACTTGCACACAGTTGTTGAAGGAACTCGTCAGGTAGGTTGTTCTATGTACATATTGGAGAACTAAGCACAGATCTTCTGTGGATGTTGGCTTCCTCCAATCCTTCTCCAATCCTTCTGTCTCTTCATGTCATCCCAGGCAGACTCCATGATAGTGAGATTAGGGCTCTGTGGGGGCCAAACCATCACTTCCAGGACTCCTTGTTCTTCTATAGGCCCCTTTCACATGGGCGCCTCCGTATAGCGGATTCCGCTTGCTCAGCTGGGGAATGCTCCGCCGCTCCCCAGCGGAGCAGGTGGATGACAGGTCAGTGTCCGCTCCGGTGTGAAGAGCAGACGTGGACACAGTCCCGCTCTCCTCTATGGGGAAATCAGATGGAAACGGACCACCTGTTCATTTCCATCCAATGCCATCAGATCCGATCCGCCTGACGGATGGAAAATAGGACCACAATCCGTCTGGTTTTGCCAGACAGGATTGGATCGGATGGGTCCGCTGACATCCGCCACTACAAAGAGGAGACTGCAGGGTCCCACCAGGTGCACCTGAAAAACTGACCTGATCGGTGGACCTGATCGGATAGCCCGTGTCAAAGGGCCCTTACACTGAAGATACTGTAGTTCTTGATGAAGCTGGCTGTATGTTTGGGGGGGGGGGGGGTTGTCCTGCTGCAGAATACATTTGGGGCCAATCACACACCTCCCTGATGGTATGGCATAATGGAGAAAATATCTGCCAGCATTTCTCAGCATTGAGGTCGCCATTGATCTTGATCAAATCTCCAACTCCATTTGCAGAAATGCAACCCCAAACTTGCAATGCTTCACACTCATTATTGTACTGTTTCCCAGCCCTTCCCCCAACAAACTGCCTCCTGTTACATACAAATATTTCCCATTTTGACTTATCAGTCCAGAGCACCTGTTGCCATTTTTCTGCACCCCAGTTCCTATGTTTTCCAGCATAGTTGAGTCGCTTAGCCTTGTTTCCACGTTGGAGGCTTTTTGGCTGCTATTCTTTCATGAAGACCAATTCTAGCCAGACTGCTCCAGACAGTAGATTGGGGTATCTGGGCCCCACTGGTCCCCTCCAGATTTCCCCAGACAGTAGATTGGGGTATCTGGATCCCACTGGTCCCCTCCAGATTTCCCCGGACAGTAGATGGGGGTACCTGGATCCCACTGGTTTCCTCCAGACTTCTCTGGACAGTAGATGGGAGTACCTGGGTCCCACTGGTTTCCTCCAGACTTCTCTGGACAGTAGATGGGTGTACCTGGATCCCACTGGTTTCCTCCAGACTTCTCTGGACAGTAGATGGGAGTACCTGGGTCCCACTGGTTTCCTCCAGTCTTCTCTGGACAGTAGATGGGAGTACCTGGGTCCCACTGTTTTTTTCCAGACTTCTCTGGACAGTAGATATGGTACCTGGATCTCACTGATTTCCTCCAGACTTCTCTGGACAGTAGATGGGGGTACCTGGATCCCACTGGTTTCCTCCAGACTTCTCTGGACAGTAGATGGGTGTACCTGGGTGTCACTGGTTTCCTCCAGACTTCTCTGGACAGTAGATGGGTGTACCTGGGTCCCACCAGACTTTTCCGGACAGTAGATGGGTGTACCTGGGTTCTGCTGGTTTCCTCCAGACTTCTCTGGACAGTAGATATGGTACCTGGGTCCCACTGGTTTCCTCCAGACTTCTCTGAACAGTAGATATGGTACCTGGATCTCACTGATTTCCTCCAGACTTCTCTGGACAGTAGATGGGGGTACCTGGATCCCACTGGTTTCCTCCAGACTTCTCTGGACAGTAGATGGGTGTACCTGGGTCCCACTGGTTTCCTCCAGACTTCTCTGGACAGTAGATGGGTGTACCTGGGTCCCACTGGTTTCCTCCAGACTTTTCCGGACAGTAGATGGGTGTACCTGGGTTCTGCTGGTTTCCTCCAGACTTCTCTGGACAGTAGATATGGTACCTGGGTCCCACTGGTTTCCTCCAGACTTCTCTGGACAGTAGATGGGTGTACCTGGGTCCCACTGGTTTCCTCCAGACTTCTCTGGACAGTAGATATGGTACCTGGGTCCCACTGGTTTCCTCCAGACTTCTCTGGACAGTAGATATGGTACCTGGATCTCACTGATTTCCTCCAGACTTCTCTGGACAGTAGATGGGGGTACCTGGATCCCACTGGTTTCCTCCAGACTTCTCTGGACAGTAGATGGGGGTACCTGGATCCCACTGGTTTCCTCCAGACTTCTCTGGACAGTAGATGGGTGTACCTGGGTCCCACTGGTTTCCTCCAGACTTCTCTGGACAGTAGATGGGTGTACCTGGGTCCCACTGGTTTCCTCCAGACTTTTCCGGACAGTAGATGGGTGTATCTGGGTTCTGCTGGTTTCCTCCAGACTTCTCTGGACAGTAGATATGGTACCTGGGTCCCACTGGTTTCCTCCAGACTTCTCTGGACAGTAGATGGGTGTACCTGGGTCCCACTGGTTTCCTCCAGACTTCTCTGGACAGTAGATGGGTGTACCTGGGTCCCACTGGTTTCCTCCAGACTTTTCCGGACAGTAGATGGGTGTACCTGGGTTCTGCTGGTTTCCTCCAGACTTCTCTGGACAGTAGATATGGTACCTGGGTCCCACTGGTTTCCTCCAGACTTCTCTGGACAGTAGATGGGTGTACCTGGGTCCCACTGGTTTCCTCCAGACTTCTCTGGACAGTAGATGGGTGTACCTGGGTCCCACTGGTTTCCTCCAGACTTCTCTGGACAGTAGATGGGTGTACCTGGGTCCCACTGGTTTCCTCCAGACTTCTCTAGACAGTAGATGGGTGTACCTGGCTTCCGCTGGTTTCCTCTAGACTTTTCCAGACAGTAGATGGGGGTGCCTGGGTTCTGCTGGTTACCTCGAGTTCTGTCCTGATTGAACTGCTAGACATTTTCCGATAGGGAAGTAAGCAATGTGTCTTTTATCTATTACATTAGGTTTCCTTGGCCAAAAACTGCACCAACGCTCCTCAAGGTTACCTGTTTCTTTGTGCTTCTTCAAAGGAGCTTGAACAGCACATCTCGAAACCCCAGTCTGCTTTGAAATCTTTCCATAGGAGAGACCTTGCTGGTGTTCAGTCTTGCTATGGTGTATGACTTGTCACATAAAACGGTCTACCACAACCGCACCTTAGTAGCAGATTTTGGCTGTTCCTCATCCAGTTTTAAGCCTCCTACACAGCTGTTTCTGTTTCAGGTAATGACTGTTTCAACCTACATATGCAGTTGATGATGGTTAGCAATCTGCTTGGTATAATTGGTTAATCAAACACCTGACTCTAATCATACACAATCCCTTACTTTGTGCGAGTGTACAAAGTGTTCAAGTGTAAGAACGGATGCTGATTTGAAGCCAAAGGGTAGTCACACCAAATATTAATTTGATGTAGATTTTTCTTCTGTTAACTCAGTTTGCATTTTGTAAATTGATAAAAATAAACAAATGAAACATATATTCTTGAAAACATTCTTACTTAACAGGAGTGACATAGCGTGGGAGGTGCAGCCGGTGCGGTCTCTCTGGGCGCAACATTTGGAGGGGCACAGACAGGGACAGCACCACCATAAGGCAGTCCAGGCAGCAGGCAAACTAAAACCTCTACACTGCACCCGGTATAGGGTGCCCATGTGTCCCGGATTGCCCGGGACTGTCCCGCAATTGACATGTCTGTCCTGGGTCCCGGGCACCTTCATTCCGGGACAATACAATGGGTGGGGGTATCTGGGGTGTGATCAGGGTGGGGGGGGTATCTGAGGGGTGTGATCAGAGTGGGGGTATCTGGGAGGTGTGATCAGGATGGGGGGTATCTGGGGGTAGGATCAGAATGGGCGTATTTGGGCGAGTGAGATCAGGATGGGGGGTATCTTGGGGTGTGATCAGAGTGGGGGTATCTGGGGGGATGATAAGGGTGGGGGTGTGATCAGGGTGGTGGTATCTGGGGAGTATCTGGGGGTGTGATCAGACTGGGGGTATCTGGGGGTGTGATCAGGGTGGGGGGGTATCTAGGGGGGTGATCAGAGTGGGGGTATCTGGGGATGTGATCAGGGTGGGGGTATCTAAAAGTCCACCGGTTAGGGGGCACAAATTACTTGCCTTGCCCCGGGCACTGACAGACCACCACCGTTTTACAGCATTTCTTCACACCTGCCTAAAACTTTTGCACAGTCCTGTATGGATATCTCCGGTGGGAACAGGTTAAGCACTCGGCGGGTTTTGTGGTTTTAGCGTAACTGCCGCATTTCCTGGATAATAACAGCGAGTCGATCGTTAACATTGCTCGCCTCTAGAAATTGCTCTTTAACATCCAAACCAGCCAGCCCCCTATGTACCGCCTAGCTCTGAATTCCGACAGCACAGTCCGCCAGAATCTAATTATTTAAAACCTCTGTTCTTATTAGAAAAGCAATTTGTAAAACAGATATATATTTATTTTCCGTTGGCGCTTTCAGAAAAGATGATTTCAAGCGATAACACCTTTCCACTTGTCACTGTAACAAAACAGGGCGCCGCCGCCGCAATTACCGGAGGACACGTGTTTAAAGCGACGGCGGAAATATATCTCTTTTATGCACAAAAAAAAAAAAAAAAAACATTACAAAGAGAACGTTCTGTGATATGCGCAAGACGTGACGCTTTTCAAATCTGAAATGTCCCCTCGGCTCCGGCTTCAAATCACATTTCTAAAGCAGCATTTTAAACAGACGATTCATCGCAGGAAAAAAAAAAAGAAAGCGACTGAAATGTTATATTTTGTTGCCATTATTTCCTGCGAGTTGAACGGATAATCGCAGAGATTTGCAGCCAGCCAATTACACGTTTAGTATATTGTCCACGGTTCAGCGACTAGTTTAATAAAACAGTCATATTAATACACATTGCAACCAATCAGAGGGAATCGGCTAATCTCATTTTACCCATCTCACGGGATTGAAGGCTCGTCAAAGGAAGGATCCGACGCAATTAATTCTGTCTTGGAAAATTACCTGGATGTAATAAGATTTCTCGCTCTCGCCTCATCTGTACCTCGCATGTTTCGTCATATCCATCCCCCCCTCTGAGCTTCCTCCATTCTACTGACTTCTTTCAGTCCTGTGGTCAGGATTTAAAGCCGGGATTTTTTTCTCAGAAAATAGGTGCAGAAAGTGCCCCCCTGACCTGAGTCGCCCCTTGTGACCACCCCCTACCCACCTCTGAGCACCATCCCTTGCCTTCGTCTCCTACCATCCCTTTTCACTGCCCTCTACTCACCTCTGAACACCATACTTTGTCACCTCCCCCTACCGACCTCTGAGCATTGTCCCTTGTCACCGCCCCTTAGCCACCTCTGAGCACCATCCCTTGCCTTAGCCTCCTACCAAACTCTGGGCACCATCCCTTGTCACCTCCCCCTAACCACCTCTGAGCATCATCCCTTGTCACAGCCGTATACCCACCTCTGAGCACTGTCCCTTGTCACCACCCCCCACCCACCTCTGAGCATCGTCCCTTGTCACTGCCCCTACCCACCTCTGAGCACTGTCCCTTTTCACTGCCTTCTACCCACCTCTGAACACCATCCTTTGTCACCTCCCCCTACCGACCTCTGAGCATTGTCCATTGTCACCTCCCCCTACCGACCCCTGAGCACCATACTTTGTCACCACCCCCTACCAACCTCTGAGCAACATGCCTTGCCTTCACCTCCTACCCAACTCTGAGCACTGTCCCTTTTCACTGCCTTCTACCCACCTCTGAACACCATCCTTTGTCACCTCCCCCTACTGACCGCTAAACATTGTCCATTGTCACCACCCCCTACCCACCTCTGAGCACCATACTTTGTCACCACCCCCTGCCCACCTGTGAGCACTATCGCTTTTCACCTCAGCTTACCCACCTTTGAGCACTATCCCTTTGCACTGTTCCTTACCCACCTCTGAGCATTGTCCCTTGTCACTGTCTTCTACCCACCTCTGAGCATCGTCCCTTGTTACCCCCCACCCACCTCTGAGCATTGTTCCTTGTCACTGTCTTCTACCCACCTCTGAGCATTGTCCCTTGTTACCCCCCCATCCACCACTGAGCATTGTCCACTGTCACCACCCCCTACCCACCTCTGAGCACTGTCCCTTTTCACTGCCCCCTACCCACCTCTGAGCATTGTCCCTTGTCACTGCCCCCTGCTCACCTCTGAGCACCATCCCTTGTCACTACCCCATTGTCCCTTGTAACCACCCCCTACCCACCTCTGAGCATTTTCCTTTGTCACCTCCCCCTAGCCACCTCTGAGCATCATCCCTTGTCACAGCCGTCTACCCACCTCTGAGCACTGTCCCTTGTCACCACCCCCCACCCACCTCTGAGCATCGTCCCTTGTCACCGCCCCCCTACCCAACTCTGAGCACTGTCCCTTTTCACTGTCCTCTACCCACCTCTGAACACCAACCTTTGTCATCTCCCCTACCAACCTCTGAGCATTGTCCCTTGTCACTGCCCCCTACCCACCTCTGAGCACCATACTTTGTCACCGCCCCCTACCCAACTCTGAGCACTGTCCCTTTTCACTGTCTTCTACCCACTTTTGAACACCATCCTTTGTCACCTCCCCCTACCGACCTCTGAGCATTGTTCATTGTCACCGCCCCTACCCACCTTTGAGCACCATACTTTGTCACCACCCCCTGCCCACCTGTGAGCACTGTCCCTTTTCACCGCTGCTTACCCACCTTTGAGCATCGTCCCTTGTTACCCCCCACCCACCTCTGAGCATTGTACCTTGTCAATGTCTTCTACCCACCTCTGAGCACTGTCCCTTTTCACTGCTGCTTACCCACCCCTGAGCACCATCCCTTGTCACCACCCCCTATACACCTCTGAGCACCGTCACTTTTCACTGCCCCCAACTCACCTCTGAGCATCATCCCTTGTTACCCCCCACAACCTCTGAGCACTGTCCCTTGTCACCACCCCCCACCCACCTCTGAGCATTGTCCATCGTCACTGCCCCTGCCCAGCTCTAAACATCATCCCTTGTTACCCCACACCCATCTCTGAGCACTGTCCCTTGTCACCACCCCCTACCCACCTCTGAGCATTTTCCCTTGTCACCTCCTCCTAACCACTTCTGAGCATCGTCCCTTGTCACCACTTTCTACTCACCTCTGAGCATCGTCCCTTGTCACTGCTCCTGCCCACCTCTGAGCATCGTCCCTTGTCACTGCCTCTGCCCACCTCTGAGCATCGTCCCTTATCAACCGCCCCCTACCCACCTCTGAGCATCATCCCTTGTCACTGCCTCTGCCCACCTCTGAGCATCGTCCCTTATCAACCACACCCTACCCACCTCTGAGCATCTTCCCTTGTCACCGCCCCCTACAAACCTCTGAGCATCGTCTCTTGTCACCACCCCCTACCCACCTCTGAGCATCGTCGCTTGTCAACCGCCCCCTACCGACCTCTGAGCATCGTCCCTTGTCACTGCCCACCTCTGAGCCCCGTCCCTTTTATACCGCCCCCTACCCACCTCTGAGATTCATCCCTTGTCACAATAGATTAGAATGAAATAGAATAAAAAGAACGAATATAGCCATATTTCGAAATTTGAATTTCAAATTAATTCGAATTTTAAATCGGTTTGTATATAACAAATATACGAAACGATGAAGTGAAATTATTCCACAACAAAAGGAAACATTTTTTTTCATTGTGCACATCTCTATTAAATATACCAATATACAGTATATACAGTATAAAGAGAAGGGATGACCGCACCCGCTGGACGTACGGTTTGTTTCGTTCCAAATGAATATTCAGACACATTTTTCGTTATTCGGAGATGCGGATATACCCGAATACCCAAATTACAGTAAAAGCAAAGTTTACCGAATGCTCTGCATAACGAAACTAAATTTGTCAGAATTTCCGAAATTCAAGTTGAAATTCCAATCGAATTCCAGTCGAATTTGAACTGTAAACATATTTCGGAAATCAAAGACCGTGTGTGTTATTAGAGAACCATTTGGAAATAATGCTGTTTTAGTCAAATGTGATTTAAAGAGTCATTGTAATCATTTGATGAAGATTTTTCTTTTGTTTGTTTGTTTACTTTGCCACATTCAAATAATAAAAAAAAAAATATATATATAACATTTTCGTGTCGACCGATTCAAAAGTTATCGATTTGAACGTTTTGAATCAAAACAAAATCGGTAAATTCGAAGAAAATTCCGAAAACGAACTGAACGAAACAACCAAATTTAACAAAACAAAATAACTAGATTAACTAATCGAAACGAAACAAAACGCAACAATTTTTTTTCGCCATGCACATGTCTAGCACCTGCGACTAATGTGAAAAACGCCAGCAACCAGAGGTTTGATATGAAAAAGTGGATGCTATATAATATATATTTTATTATTTTTTATTTAATTTTTTAAAAATCCTTTAAAGAGTTGTGACGAATTGGTAACAGTTTCAGGCAAAAATCCCTTCATCAGGCCAATGGCGTTTTTTGCCCGAAACTGCAGCCTCATTGTCACAATTCTTTGATGGAATTTTAAATAAAATTATATCTATGTTGCAATCCTTTTTTTTTATATCTACTGTATATATAAGTGGCAGCCCGTCCATTAGGGGCACCTGGGTGCCGTCTCCTCTCTCCCCGCCACCCCCCTATATGCATAATGGATAGATTCATACATAGCATGAATCTATCCATGGCCACCCCCTATTCATGTGTCCGGCCCCTTTCAGGACACCGGGCATCCAGGCATCAGGGCAACCATGAATTACAGTTGCAGGGTTTTTTTTTTTTTTTAACCACCTGATTAGAGCCAGAGGCTCTAAAAAGCTTCAAAATAGGGTGGGCTCGGGGTGCAGAGGATGCGTCCGAAGCGCACCCAGGTGTGTTGCAACACTGAATGAATATTCGCTGTTGCAACACTGATCGTCCTCCCGGCCAATCAGAAAGAAAGATTGGCTGAGAGTACAGGTGATTTTATTGGATGCCTAGGAGGAAGAGAGGAGAAGTGAGAAGGGGAAGAGCCGCCCGGGCCCCACCGACGGCTGGTTTCCTGGTCCCCGCCGATGCCTGAATGCACAGTCCCCGCCGATGCCTGGATGCCCGGTCCCCGCCGATGCCTGGATGCCCGGTCCCCGCCAATGCCTGGATGCCCGGTCCCCGCCAATGCCTGGATGCCCAGTCCCCGCCAATGCCTGGATGCCCAGTCCCCGCCAATGCCTGGATGCCCAGTCCCTGCTGATGCCTAGATGCCCGGTCCCTGCCGATGATGCCTGGATGCCTGGTCCCCGCAGATGCCTGGATGCCGGTCCCCGCCAATGCCTGGATGCCCGGTCCCCGCCAATGCCTGGATGCCCGGTCCCTGCTGATGCCTGGATGCCCGGTCCCTGCCGATGATGCCTGGATGCCTGGTTGCCCTGATGCCTGGATGCCCGATCCCCGCCGATGCCTGGATGCCCGGTACCTGCTGATGCCTGGATGCCCAATCCCCGCTGATGCCTGGATGCCCGATCCCTGCCGATGCCTGGATGCCCGATCCCTGCCGATGCCTGGATGCCTGGTCCCCGCTGATGCCTGGATGCCTGGTTGCCCTGATGCCTGGATGCCCGATCCCCACTGATGCCTGGATGCCGGTCCCGGCCGATGCCTGAATGCCTGGTTGCCCTGATGCCTGGATGCCGGTCCCTGCTGATGCCTGGTTGCCTTGATGCCTGGATGCCCGGTCCCCACCGATGCCCGGTCCCCGCCGATTCCGGGATACCCGCTCCCCGCTGATGCCTGGATGTCCGGTCCCCACCACCGCTCCATGGATGCCCGATCCTGCTGCCTAGATGGGGTATGTGCCAGTGGACCGACCAGTGGACAACAGGGGGAGGGGGGGGACGGGGGTGTGTGTGGGGTTTTGAGTTACTGCGTGGGGGGGTTTGGTTGTTTGCCGCCCCCCCAAACAAAAAACCAACAGCCGCCACTGATATATATATATATATATATATATATATATATATATATATATATATATATATATATATATATTAGGGCTGTTACTGATTAAAATTTCTGTGTTCGATTAATCGATTTTTTTTTAAATCGATTAATCGACTAATTTCGATTAATTATAACGCACATACAGATCCAACTACTTGTAGCTGATCTCCTTGCAGGCCGATTCCCAGTGCAGCTTCCAACCACTAAAAAAATAGATAGCAGGATAAAAAAAAACACACAAAGGCAGCGCTCGATGGGAATAGCATTAAAACTTTTATAGTCTTCAAGTAGGTAGCAAAATAAATATTGCACTGGAGATAAAATCGATGTAGCTACATAAACTGTAAAAATGCTGCGAGTAATACCAAACGGTAGGAAAAGCAGTCATACAAACATGTAGCTAAGTATGATACTGGTATAAAAATGTGTACAACGATACCACTGCTGAATCCAGATGAGGAGGGGTTAACATCAGTCCGTCGGCATGTAGATGACCCGTGAAGGGAACTATCACAACTCCCAGGGGATGGCTGTAGAATCCCAGGTTGATAGAGGGAAGTGATAGAGGGAAGTGTAACAGCCTCTTGCGTGTGGCAGATAGTAAGTCCCGCCAGCATGGAGAGATGAAGGCACAGCAAAGGAGCCCTTCAGATGGACACTGCAAGCCCCCGCCGGTGTCTGTGACGTCACCGGATCTCCCTGAAGACCCGGAAGCCGGCGGAGAGGTAAGTACCAATCAAAAGAATTTTGATTGATCAAAACAATTCATCGATTAATCGAGGAATTAATAGTTAATTTTCACAGCCCTAATATATATATATATATATATATATATATATATATATATATATATAAATCTATATCTATATACACAGTATCTATATCTATATGTGTTGCAGTCATTATTTTTTCCATTCAGAAATGGAGAAGCCAGAAGTAAAAAAAAAAAAAAGATTGCCGGCTTTAAGAAAAGATGAAGCGTATCTCCGGTCATCTGGTGCCTTTTGAAGAAGGCGATGAATAATTTGGACATGGTGATTGGTTGGAAGAACAGATCTGTGAGAAATCAAGATCTGGGGAATTGAAAGAAGCAGCACAATATAAAGCGGAGGTCAGGCCTGTGATACTGGCAGAGGATTGGAGACGACCTCTCACCCCTAGGCAGACGTTCGGGGCGGCGGAGGTTAGAGGGCGACGCTTTGAAATGGAAATGTATGAATGATTAAAAAAAAAATAACCCTGATGTACATTGTATCCATCGGTGGAGAGAATTGTGAGATCTCTTCCTATACAAAGGAGGGGACTTTTCATGACCCGTTTTGTTACATTAATAAAAGCTCAGTCCATAAAGTGAACCCGTGGCCCGGATGTGGACAGTCAAATATTCACATCTTCCTAACAAGCAGTGAATATGCTCTAATGCCGCGTACACACGGTTGGAATTTTTCTGCCGGAAATTCCGACGGACTTAGATGAAGAGCAGGTTCTCTATTTTTCCGTCGGAAATTCAGACGGAAGTTTTCCCGTTGGAAAGTCCGGCCGTGTGTACGTGGCATAAGGCTGATCTCGGGGCAGATATGAAAGCCGTCTGTTTTGGCATAGCTGACTTGCAGTCTCTTCTACAGCAGAGCTCATACTGGGACAGGCGGAAGCACCACAAGAAGCCAGTGAGCAATGCTAAAAAGCAGCATGCCAATAGGAGGAGCGTGCAGAGTGAATAGAAATTAGCTCATTATTGTGCAGCTTTTTATTTTTTACTGTAATACCAGAGCCACATTACTACATAACTGCAGCAGAGATAAATCAGGTCTCCAAACAGAGCTGTGCTGTTTGGCAGAGCTGTGCAAATCACCAAATTGGATGGACAAACACAAATTATTTGGCAGGCAACACAGCTCCCTTAAAAATGTTTCATCTCTGTATTTAACTGTGTGCCTATAGTGCAGATTTAAAACATGCCCTCCCTCACTGAACTTTGTAGCTGCAGGACCTGAGGAGCAATTCATCTTCAAGGTGCAAAGTTCTTTCTCTCAGCAGCTCAGCTAACCCTGCAAACCCCTCTCCCCCTCCACTTCTTCAGCGGTGATGTAGTCACTCAGCTCACCATACTTCCCTATCTCATCAGTAACTTATCAGCTCAGCTCTCCCTGCTTCCCTGTCCAGCAGTCATTCAAAAGCTCAGCTCTCCCTGCTTCCCTTTCTCAGCAGTAACTCATCATCTCAGCTCTCCCTGTTACCTCTACCAGCAGTGACTCAGCAACTCAGCTCTCCATGCTTATGACTCGGTTGCAATGTTCGTTTAACCACAAAGGGGTTAATATGGATTCTACTACTGTTCCGAATTGTAAAGGTTAGATAACATTGCATGTATGCTGAAAGCAAGACTCAACACGTCTGTGTAGAACCGTTACTTCCGTATCTAATGTTTTATTACAGGCAGTACTAAACTTTTTACACATAGCATGATACGTCACTATTATGTTAATGTAAACCTGCTAACCACATCTGATTGGCTGAAATACAAGAAGAGTACAAAAATGTGATGATCAAACTTGGTTGTCCCTCTGATCTGTCTTCATTTCCGCATTCCAAAGATGTGTGGGAGAAGGGGGTATACACCATTTTCTGTCTTCTCCAGTCTTTTCGGTGGGAGGGGATGTATTAGAAACTGATTTGAGTAAGGAAGAATTACAGCAGTGGTGTACATGAAAAAGCAATACAGACTTTATAGTATAGTAAAGATGCATAGAGAATAGACATTTTCTAATTTAACATTATGCTCATCACATTCCTTCACAGGTTCTCCCTGCTCCCTCTTCCAGCAAAGACTGAGAGGCTCAGCTCTCCCCTCTCAGCAGTGATTCAGCACTTCATCTCTCATTGCTCTCCCCTCTCAGCGGTGACTCTGCAGCTCCACTCTCCCTGCTCGGTGCTGATTCCCCTTCAGGGATTCAACACTTCAGCTACCCCTGGCCTCTCCTCCTAGCATTTACTCAACAGTTCATCTCCCACTGCTCCTTCTTCCAGCAGTAACCCAGCAGCTCAGCTCTCCCTGCTCCCCCTCCCAGCGGTAACCCAGCAGCTCAGCTCTCCCTGCTCCCCCTCCCAGCAGTGACTCAGCAGCTCAGCTCTCCCTGCTCCCCCTCCCAGCAGTAACTGAGCAGCTCAGCTCTACCTGCTCCCCCTCCCAGCAGTAACTCAGCAGCTCAGCTCTCCCTGCTCCCCTCCCAGCAGTAACTCAGCAGCACAGCTCTCCCTGCTCCCCCTCCCAGCAGTAACTCAGCAACTCAGCTCTACCTGCTCCCCCTCCCAACAGTAATACAGCAGTTTGACTCACTCTGCTCCTCCCTACCAGTGGTCACTCATCAGCCTTCCTGCCTTATAGGCATGTAAACACACAGCAGGTGCATTGGGTGAGATGAGCTATTGAGCATGCCGACCTGTAGGACTTCACTCCTCCTGCTTTGAAGATTCTGGCATGTTTGCCAATGGAAGTGAAGCGATGCATTGACGCTTCCGTATATGGTGGTGCATGGGACTCACACCCCTTGGGTCTCACACCTGATAAGGCAGTACAGCCAGCCCTCCTGTACTGGGCCCGGGCCCCATCAGTTTAAAAGGGGGGCCCGGGGACCTGCTGAGCAGGAAGGCTTGCTGTACTGTCTTATTGCAGACACCAATCCTCTTCTGCCTCCCCCTGTAGCACTGCCAGCTTCTCCTTTATTTTTTCCCTCTGGCTTCACTGCAAGGGGGATTGGTCCTAGCACATGCACCCCCTCCATCTGCTGTCTGGACCCCCTGTGTGCCCCTTTCCCCCGCAGCGCTTTTGGCTTCCCTCTTCCCCTCTCCTGCCAAAAAAGCTTCTGCAGGCACACAGATGGATGTTTCAGGAGGAAGGGGCCGGTAAATATATAATTTTCTGTCCCCTTCCTTTACTGAATGAACACAGTGGGTGATCAGTACCAATCACTCATGTGTCCATTCATCACTACAGCATAGTAAACAGAGGCTGAATTTCATGGGCACAGTGGCTGCATATGATGGGCACAGTGGCTGCATTTTATGGGCACAGTGGCTGCAGTTCATAGGCACAGTGATTTCATATGATGGGCACAGTGGCTGAATTTGACGGGCACAGTGGCTGCATTTGACGAGCACAGTGGCTGCATTTGACGAGCACAGTGGCTGCATTTGATGGGCACAGTGGCTGCATTTGATGGGCACAGTGGCTGCATTTGACGGGCACAGAGGCTGCATTTGACGAGCACAGAGGCTGCATTTGATGGGCACAGTGGCTGCATTTGACGGGCACTGTGACTGCATATGATGGGCACAGTGGCTGCATAAGATGGGCACAGTGGCTGCATAAGATGGGCACAGTGGCTGTATAAGATGGGCACAGTGGCTGCATTTGATATGCACAGTGGCTGCATTTGATGGGCACAGTGGCTGCATTTGACGGGCATAGTGGCTGCATTTGACGGGCATAGTGGCTGCATTTGACGGGCACTGTGGCTGCATTTGACGGGCACAGTGGCTGCATTTGACGAGCACAGAGGCTGCATATGATGGGCACAGAGGCTGCATATGATGGGCACAGAGGCTACATTTGATGGGCACAGAGGCTACATTTGATGGGCACAGAGGCTGCATATGATGGGCACAGAGGCTGCATTTGATGGGCACAGAGGCTGCATTTGATGGGCACAGAGGCTGCATTTGATGGGCACAGAGGCTGCATTTGATGGGCACAGTGGCTGCATTTGATGTTTTTTTTCCAGTATTTTTCAGTTTGTTTGCCCCCTCCCCCCCAAAAAATTTTTTGAGCACCAGCCGCCACTGGGTACAGCGTTGTATGACCGCGCAATTGTTAATTAAAAAAAAAAAGGCCTGGTCATGAAGGGGGGTAAATTGTCCGGAGGTCAAGTGGATAATGTCAAGAAAAACAGAAGCCTTGGAGCCATTTCATCCGTAAAACATGCATAAAAAATTAAATACAATAAAATATATGTCTTTGTTCCGCCGCGGTTAATCCCGCCACATTGAAGCCAGTGAAAGCATTTTATTATTTTCCCATTTAAAGCTTTATAGAAGAAAAAAATCTACTTGCAGGCGTGAGATGGTAATAATCTTTTTTGTTCCTTGCAGCTGGTGCCAAACTGTTTGTTTGAGGGTTTGAGCTTTGTTATCTTTTGTGTTTGTGTGTGTGTTTGTTTTTTTTTTGTTTTTTTTAAATAAAGCTATAGAGGCCGCTTGTACAGGAAAACATGCAAATCGTGTCACAGAGTTTACATTCATTGTGCAAAATCAACATAGCTTGTCTGCGGTAATGGGCAGGCCCGGGGTTTCTGCAGGAGAGGAAGTTGATAATAAGCCCTCAAGAAGCCGTATTGTCATCCTTGTTAGGCGCTATAGTTCCTCGAAACAAATGCATATCGCAGATTTTGTACATCAACAATGCGGCAGCTGCTTATTCCATAGCGGCCTTCTTCTTTCGCGAAGGATGGTTGCTGCAGGATGTCCACCCAAGGGCGGTGGATACTTGGATGTGTGTGTGGAGGTGCGCCTGGTATAAAAGTTCATCTCACTTGAAGGACTCTTTGAAACACATCTTCTGGAGGTCAAGTGGTTAAAATAGACAACTCAAGCCCTGAGGAAGGCTCTTCCCCTGAAACGCGTTGGTTGTATCGCTAAGCCCTTAACCATTACTTGTTTCAAACAACGGTTAAGAGTTTTGAGATACAACCAACACGTTTCAGCAGAAAAAGCCTTCCCCTTCCTCAGGGCTTGGGCTGTCTATTTTAACCACTTGACCTCCAGAAGATGTACCCTTCCTGACAGGCCATTTTTTTGCGATATGCCACTGCGTTATTTTAACGTGACGTTGTATCCAAATAAAATTTAATGTAATTTTTTCCGCACAAATAGAGCTTTCTTTTGGTAGTATTCGATCACCTCTGCGTTTTTGTTTTTTTTTGCGCTATAAACAAAAAAAGGAAAATTTGAAAAAAAAACAACCTGTACCATATATACTTGAGTATAAGCCAACTTTTTCAGCACATTTTTTATGCTGAAAAAGCCCCCCCCCCCCTCGGCTTATACTCGAATGAGGGACTCCCGCTGTGTCAGTCTTAACTGTTCCGCGCCGTCCACGCTGTAACAAAGCACTCACTGTGCCCATCTGCAGCCTCACTGTGCCCATCTGCAGCCTCACTGTGCCCATCTGCAGCCTCACTGTGCCCATCTGCCGCCTCAAGTACCTTTGATCCACTGTGTCAGTCTTAACTGTTCTGCGCCATCCACTGTAACAAAGCCCCGCCTCCTCCTCATCCATGATAGACGGAACACTGAACTGAATGCTGGGAAACTGAATCGGTGTTCCGTCTATCACAGACGAGGAGGAGGCGGGGCTTTGTTACAGTGGACGGCGCAGAACAGTTAAGACTGACACAGCGGATCAAAGGTACTTGAGGCTGCAAATGGGCACAGTGAGGCGGCAGATGGGCACAGTGATGCAGCAAATGGGCACAGTGAGGCTGCAGATGGGCACAGTGAGGCTGCAAATGGGCACAGTGAGGCTGCAGATGGGCACAGTGAGGCTGCAGATGGGCACAGTGAGGCTGCAGATGGGCACAGTGAGGCTGAAAATGGGCAGTGAGGCTGCAAATGAACACAGTGAGGCTGCAAATGAACACAGTGAGGCTGCAAATGGGCACAGTGATGCAGCAAATGGGCACAGTGATGCAGCAAATGGGCACAGTGATGCAGCAAATGGGCACAGTGAGACTGAAGATGGGCACAGTGAGACTGAAGATGGGCACAGTGAGGCTGCAGATGGGCACAGTGAGGCTGCAGATGGGCACAGTGAGGCTGCAGATGGGCACAGTGAGGCTGCAGATGGGCACAGTGAGACTGCAGATGGGCACAGTGAGACTGCAGATGGACACAGTGAGGCTGCAGATGGACACAGTGAGGCTGCAGATGGACACAGTGAGGCTGCAGATGGACACAGTGAGGCTGCAGATGGACACAGTGAGGCTGCAGATGGACACAGTGAGGCGGCAAATGGGCACAGTGAGGCTGCAGATGGGCACAGTGAGGCTGCAGATGGGCACAGTGAGGCTGCAAATGGGCACAGTGAGGCTGCAAATGGGCACAGTGAGACTGCAAATGGGCACAGTGAGACTGCAAATGGGCACAGTGAGACTGCAAATGGGCACAGTGAGACTGCAAATGGGCACAGTGAGACGGCAGATGGACACAGTGAGACGGCAGATGGACACAGTGAGACGGCAGATGGACACAGTGAGACGGCAGATGGACACAGTGAGGCGGCAGATGGGCACAGTGAGGCGGAAGATGGGCACAGTGAGGCGGAAGATGGGCACAGTGAGGCGGAAGATGGGCACAGTGAGGCGGCAGATGGACACAGTGAGGCGGCAGATGGACACAGTGAGGCGGCAGATGGACACAGTGAGGCGGCAGATGGACACAGTGAGGCTGCAGATGGACACAGTGAGGCTGCAGATGGGCACAGTGAGGCTGCAGAAGGGCATTGTTGACTTCCTATTCCACTTACAGTGGCTGCTGCATTTCCCCCCCTAGGCTTATACTCGAGTCAATACTTTTTCCCAGTTTTTTGTGGTAAAATTAGGTGCCTCGGCTTATATTCGGGTCGGCTTATACTCGAGAATATACGGTAATAGTTATAATCATTAAATACAGCCAAAGTGTTTTGGGTAAAAAGCTGTCCCCTTCCCCAGGGCTTGAGCACTTAAAAATCACAACAGAATGCACAAAGGGACCTTTGTTTAGAAAGTTTGGAGACCCGTGTTCTAGAGACTATACTTTGCATGTTACCCTGATTGAGGCACAGAGGACTTGCTGTGAAGAGTCCATGTCTGTGCAGCTTTCATCCTCTGTTTTATTCTGCAGAGTATGCATACTTCTTGCCATCCTGACCCCGCTTTGCCCCATTGTTTCTAACGTTACACCTGTTTAGTAAAGTGAAGGTCACAATGACTCGCCATGTGGCCGGTGAGCCTTCCCGTTACAGAAGAACATCTTCAGCTCTCTCGTTGTTTGCATCTAAAATCCCCGAAAACTCGTCTCAGGTTCTCTCCCCATTGAAATACGGCAAGACAACGAGCATGTACATTATTTAACCGGCACATAGAAATAATGAGATGGTGTATAACTCTCTCCCGCCAGGAAATCCACATTGCTTGTCACACCGGCTTTGTCCACCTGACATTTCCCGCACAATGTCAGATCATTAGCTAATAATAAGAAAGCAAAGAAACGGCGAGGGAAGACGGCATTAATTACCGCCTATTCATAGCAAATGTTAACCGGGTCATTTTATCTGTGGCGCCTCAGTTTTTTCGATAAATAAAAGCTGAAATAAACACATCGGCGAGCGGTGGGTGGTCGAGTGACGGCTTAACAAGCGCTCTCCGGTGACCCCCGACGCAATAGGCCTCGGATTCATCAAAACAAGATGGTAATTACTACTGACCCCGGACACAGTTTGATGCGTGCAAGGTGGCAGTCTTCCACACTGCCGAGTCCTTGTTCTACTGGAACCCGCCAAATCCAGAGACGGGTTTTATTTTCATGGCTTTAGATACATAAATCTGTCATATGAGCCATAATAAAGCTGACCTCTCTTACCTGATAGGATAAAACCATCCTCACCAGTGGTGGCTGGTGATAAACTTTCATGGGGGGGAAAGGGGGGCACAATTCTGGACAGGCTAAATGAGGTATTCAGTTCTGGGGGGAACAGACTAAATCAAGGTATCAGGAGACAGTGGTGGGAATTGCAGAAGATATGGCAGGCAGTCATGTACTCAGGGGTTCCCAAGGGAGCGGAGTCTCATCAGTCCAGATCCGCTCGATCTGCAGCCCTCCATTCCAACCAGGCAATCGCAGTCTCACAAGCAGTGGTGGGCGGTGGAAAAATTTCTTGGGGGAGGGGTGGCAAACAGTATGGCCATCCCCCCGTCGGTCGGTAGGTAGCACTTACCCCATCACAGGCGGCTTCCCCTGCTGGGCGTCGGCCCCCCATTCTCCAGGTCATCATGGCGGCGGCCTCCCATTCTCTGGGTCATCGCGGCAGTGGCCTCCCATTCTTCAGGTCATCACGGCGGCAGCCTCCCGTTCTCCAGGTCATCAAGGCGGCGGCCTCCCGTTCTCCAGGTCATCAAGGCGGCGGCCTCCCGTTCTCCAGGTCATCGCGGCAGTGGCCTCCCATTCTCCAGGTAATCACGACGGCGGCCTCCTGTTCTCCTGGTCATCACGGCGGTGACCTCCCGTTCTCCGGGTCATCACGGTGGCAGCCTCCCATTCTCTGGAGTCTTCTCTTTTTTTTAAATTCAGGATCAGTGTTTCAACAGTGAATGTTCATTCGTTGTTGTAACACACCTGGGTGGGCTCTGGATGCATCCTCTGCGACTCAAGCCCACCCTATTTTGAAGCCTATTGGAGCCTCTGGCTTTAATCAGATGCTTAAAAAAAAACCCTGCCGCTGTAATTCATGCGCCCGGTGTACTGAAAGGGGCCAGGCACATGAATAGGGGGTGGCCGCGGTGGCCATGGATAGATTCAAGAATTGTTCTAGGAGGGGACAGTTTTGGAGGTGTACGCCTACTGCTCAGTATAAAACACACACGGCTAATGTCCTGATTTTTTTTCTTTGCTTCTGTACCTGTCATTCTGCTAGACAATGAGCGGCGCAGCTCGGGGGCAGCCACAATTTTTTACGGCAAGACGTTAGATGGTGCTGGGAGTGCTGGGAGTGTTGGGAGGGTTGGGAGGGCTGGGAGTGTTGAGAATGCTGGGAGTGTTGGAGTGCTGAGAGGGTTGGGAGTGCTGGGAGGGCTGGGAGGGTTGGGAGGGTTGAGAATGCTGGGAGTGCTGGGAGGGTTGGGAGTGCTGGGAGGGTTGGGAGTGCTGGGAGGGTTGGGAGTGCTGGGAGTGCTGAGAAGGCTGGGAGTGCTGGAAGGGTTGGGAGTGCTGCTGGGAGTTTTGGGAGTGTTGGGAATTTTGGGAGTGTTGGGAATTTTGGGAGTGTTGGGAATTTTGGGAGTGTTGGGAATTTTGGGAGTGTTGGGAATTCTGAGAGGGCTGGGAGTGCTGGGAGGGTTGGTAATGCAAGGAGGGTTGGGATTGTTGGGAGTGTTGGGAGTGCTGGGAGTGCTGGGAGGGCTAGGAGGGTTGGGAGTGTTGGGAGTGCTGAGAGGGCTAGGAGGGTTGGGAGGGTTGGGAGTGCTGGGAGGGTTGGGAGTGCTGGGAGGGTTGGGAGTGCTGGGAATGCTGGGAGGGTTGGTAATGCAAGGAGGGTTGGGATTGTTGGGAGTGTTGGGAGTGTTGGGAGTGCTGGGAGTGCTGGGAGGGCTGGGAGTGTTGGGAGTGCTGAGAGGGCTAGGAGGGTTGGGAGGGTTGGGAGTGCTGGGAGGGTTGGGAGTGCTGGGAATGCTGGGAGTGCTGGGAGGGTTGGTAATGCAAGGAGGGTTGGGATTGTTGGGATTGTTGGGAGTGTTGGGAGTGCTGGGAGTGCTGGGAGGGCTGGGAGGGTTGGGAGTGTTGGGAGTGCTGAGAGGGCTAGGAGGGTTGGGAGGGTTGGGAGTGCTGGGAGGGTTGGGAGTGCTGGGAATGCTGGGAGTGCTGGGAGTGCTGGAAGGGTTGGGAGTGCTGGGAGTGCTGCTGGGAGGGTTGGGAGTGCTGGGAGGGTTGGGAGTGCTGGGTGTGCTGCTGGGAGGGCTGGGTGTGCTGCTGGGAGGGCTGGGAGTGCTGCTGGGAGGGCTGGGAGTGCTGGGTGTGCTGCTGGGAGTGCTGGGAGTGCTGCTGGGAGTTTTGGGAGTGTTGGGAATTTTGGGAGTGTTGGGAATTTTGGGAGTGTTGGGAATTCTGAGAGGGCTGGGAGTGCTGGGAGGGTTGGTAATGCAAGGAGGGTTGGGATTGTTGGGAGTGTTGGGAGTGCTGAGAGGGCTAGGAGGGTTGGGAGTGTTGGGAGTGCTGAGAGGGCTAGGAGGGTTGGGAGGGTTGGGAGTGCTGGGAGTGCTGGGAGGGTTGGTAATGCAAGGAGGGTTGGGATTGTTGGGAGTGTTGGGAGTGCTGGGAGTGCTGGGAGTGCTGAGAGGGCTAGGAGGGTTGGGAGTGTTGGGAGTGCTGAGAGGGCTAGGAGGGTTGGGAGGGTTGGGAGTGCTGGGAGGGTTGGGAGTGCTGGGAGTGCTGAGAGTGCTGGAAGGGTTGGGAGTGCTGGGAGTGCTGCTGGGAGGGTTGGGAGTGCTGGGAGGGTTGGGAGTGCTGGGTGTGCTGCTGGGAGGGCTGGGTGTGCTGCTGGGAGGGCTGGGTGTGCTGCTGGGAGGGCTGGGTGTGCTGCTGGGAGGGCTGGGTGTGCTGCTGGGAGGGCTGGGAGTGCTGGGTGTGATAGGAGTGCTGGGAGGGTTGAGAGTGCTGGATGTGCAGGGAGTGCTGGGAGGGTTGGGAGTGCTGGGTGTGCTGGGAGGGTTGGGAATGCTGGGAGGGTTGGGAGTGCTGGGAGTGCTGGGTGTGCTGGGAGTGCTGGGAGTGCTGGGAGTGCTGGGTATGCTGGGTGTGCTGGGAGTGCTGGGTGTGATAGGAGTGCTGGGAGGGTTGAGAGTAGGGATGAGCTTCGAGTTCGAGTCGAACTCATGTTCGACTCGAACATTGCCTGTTCGCCCGTTCGCCGAACAGCAAACAAATTGGGGTGTTCGCGGCAAATTCGAAAAATCTATGGGAGAAATCTAAAGTGCTAATTATAAAGGCTTATATGCAAGTTATTGTCCTAAAAAGTGTTTGGGGACCCGGGTCCTGCCCCAGGGGACATGTATCAATGCAAAAAGAAGTTTTAAAAACAGCCGTTTTTTCGGGAGCAGTGATTTTATTATCGCTTAAAGTGAAACAATAAAAGTGAAATATTCCTTTAAATTTCGTACCTGGGGGGTGTGTATGATATGCATGTGAAGTGGCGCATGTTTCCCGTGCTTAGAACTGTCCCTGCAAAAAATGTCATTTTTGAAAGAAAAAAAGTCATTTAAAACTGACTCGCGGCTATTAATGAATTGTCGGCTCCCGGCAATACATTCAAAAGTCATTGATAAAAAAAAAAAAAAAGCGTGGGGGTTCCCCAGAATTCAATTACCAGGCCCTTCAGGTCTGGAATGGATATTAAGGGGAACCCCGCCGCAAATTTAAAAAAAAATTGACGTGATGTTCCCCCAAATATCCATTCCAGGCCCTTCAGATCTGGCATGGATTTTAAGGGGAACTCCACCCCAAATTTAAAAAAAAAATGGCGTGGAGTCCCCCTAAAAATCCATACCAGACCCCTTATCCGAGCACACAACCTGGCCGGCCGCAGGGGAAAAGGGGGGACGAGAGAGCGGCCCCCCCTCCCTCCTGAACCGTACCAGGCCACATGCCCTCAACATGGGGAGGATGTCCCCATGTTGATGGGGACAAGGGCCTCATCCCCACAACCCTTGCCCGGTGGTTGTGGGGGTCTGCGGGCGGGGGGCTTATCGGAATCTGGAAGACCCCTTTAACAAAGGGGACCCCCAGATCCCGGCCCCCCCCTATGTGAATTGGTAAGGGGTACATTGTACCCCTACCATTTCATGAAGAAAGCGTAAAAAAATGTTTAAAAAAACACACAAACACCTTGAAAAAGTCCTTTATTTAAAAAAAAAAAAACAAAAAAACATTCCAGCGGTGAAATCCAGTGTCCCGCGGCGATCCCGATGTCCAACGATGTCCTTCATTGGTTGTGCCTGAGCGGACCTGATGGGGAACTCCCTCTCAGTATTTTAAATGTATAGACCCGCCCCTTCTAAAGTTCCCCATCAGGTCCGCTCAGCGGACCAGATGCGGAACATGAGAAGGGGCGGGTCTATACATGGATTACCAAAGTGAGAGCAGTTCCCCATCAGGTCCGCCCCCTCGGTATGTCGGACCCGCCTACGTCATTGGCTTGAGCGGGGAACTTCCTTCACTATGTAAATTTAAATTTACATAGTGAAGGAAGTTCCCCGCTCAGGCCAATGACGTAGGCGGGTCTGACATACCGAGGGGGCGGACCTGATGGGGAACTGCTCTCACTTTGGTAAAACATGTATAGACCCGCCCCTTCTCATGTTCCGCATCTGGTCCGCTGAGCGGACCTGATGGGGAACTTTAGAAGGGGCGGGTCTATACATTTAAAATACTGAGAGGGAAGTTCCCCATCAGGTCCGCTCAGGCACAACCAATGAAGGACATCGTTGGACATCGGGATCGCCGCGGGACACTGGATTTCACCGCTGGAATGTTTTTTTTTTTAAATAAAAGGACTTTTTCAAGGTGTTTGTGTGTTTTTTTAAACATTTTTTTACGCTTTCTTCGTGAAATGGTAGGGATACAATGTACCCCTTACCAATTCACATAGGGGGGGCCGGGATCTGGGGGTCCCCTTTGTTAAAGGGGTCTTCCAGATTCCGATAAGCCCCCCACCCGCAGACCCCCACAACCACCGGGCAAGGGTTGTGGGGATGAGGCCCTTGTCCCCATCAACATGGGGACATCCTCCCCATGTTGAGGGCATGTGGCCTGGTACGGTTCAGGAGGGAGGGGGGGCCGCTCTCTCGTCCCCCCCTTTTCCCCTGCGGCCGGCCAGGTTGCGTGCTCGGATAAGGGGTCTGGTATGGATTTTTAGGGGGACTCCACGCCATTTTTTTTTAAATTTGGGGTGGAGTTCCCCTTAAAATCCATGCCAGACCTGAAGGGCCTGGTAATTGAATTCTGGGGAACCCCCACGCTTTTTTTTTTTTTATCAATGACTTTTGAATGTATTGCCGGGAGCCGACAATTCATTAATAGCCGCGAGTGAGTTTTAAATGACTTTTTTTCTTTCAAAAATGACACTTTGTGCAGGGAAAGTTCTAAGCACGGGAAACATGCGCCACTTCACATGCATATCATACACACCCCCCAGGTACGAAATGTAAAGGAATATTTCACTTTTATTTTTTCACTTTAAGCATTATTAAAATCACTGCTCCCGAAAAAACTGCCGTTTTGAAAACTTTTTTTTGCATTGATACATGTCCCCTGGGCAGAGGCGTATCTAGTGAAAATGGCGCCTATGGCAAGAACTGAAACTGCGCCCCTGTCAAAACATTTGAAACCCATCTTTCAGATAACCTTAACAAAAAAAAAAACAGCTGACAAAACTACAAGTCAAACCAGCATCCATAAGTGCAGTAACATAGTAACATCAGCACCCATAAATGCGGCCTTACCAGCACCCATAAATGCAGTAATATCAGCACCCATAAATGCGGCCTTACCAGCACCCATAAATGCGGCCTTACCAGCACCCATAAATGCGGCCTTACCAGCACCCATAAATGCAGTAATATCAGCACCCATAAATGCAGTAACATCAGCACCCATAAATGCGGCTTTACCAGCACCCATAAATGCAGTAATATCAGCACCCATAAATGCAGTATCATCAGCACCCATAAATGCGGCCTTACCAGCACCCATAATTGCGACCTTACCAGCACCCATAAATGCAGTAACATCAGCACCCATAAATGCGGAGGAATCGTGCGATATATGGGCACTTAGCAGGAGGGAGAGAGACAGAGAGCGGCCTCCATGGGGGCGGATCATGAGATGTACGGGCACAGCACTGGGCAGAAAGGCAGAGTGGAACGGAACATCACAGACAGTGACTGTGCGCAGTGGTACACAGACAGGTCACACTCACTGGCAGTGGCACTGTAATGATCAGGGACACGCAGCGGTGGAGGGGATGTTTCCTCATAATGGATACAGTCCTCCGCCACTGCTGACACTGTATAGAGGGAGATAGGGAGTAGGATCACCAGCGGCCCTGTCTGCTTAGCACACACGCACAATCGCACATGATGTTGACTTTAAGGCCTCTTTCACACTGGGGCGGTGGGGGGGCGTCATTTACTGTCGTTTTCGCAGCGCTATTCAGCCGCTAGCGGGGGTCTTTTAACCCCTGCTAGCGGCCGAGAAAAGGTTAAAAAAAAAACGCCCGCAAAGCGCTGCTTTGATTTCAATGGGCAGGGGCGCTTTAGGAGCCGCTCCTACAGCGCCTCAAAGATGCTGCTTGCAGGACATTTTCTAATGTCCTGCTAGTGCACCGCTCCAGTGTGAAAGCCCTCGGGGCTTTCACACTGGAGTGAATGGAGCCGCTCTTTCAGGGCGATTTGCAGGCGCTATTTTTAGCGTTATAGCGACTGCAAAGCGCCTCAGTGAGAAAGAGGTCTTAGGCTGCTTTCACACTGAGGTGCTTTGCAGGTGCTACAGCGCTACAAAATTGCGCCTGCAAAGCGCCCTGAAAGAGCCTCTTTTTTCACTCCAATGTGAAAGCCCAAAGGCTTTCACACTGGAGCGGTGCGCTGGCAGGACGCTCAAAAAAGTCCTGCTAGCCACATCTTTGAGGCACTGTAAGAACGGTGTACACACTGCTTCTAATGCGCCCCTGTCCATTAAAATCAATGGGCAGCGCCGCCGAACCGCCAGCAAAGCGCCACTGCAGTGGCGTTTTGCGGGCGGCTTTAACCCTTTTTGGGCCGCTAGCGGTGCGCTGGCAGGACGCTCAAAAAAGTCCTGGTAGCCGCATCTTTGAGGCGTCCCGCTAGCGACAGTGCTTTACCGCCGACGGCGCAACACCCCAGTGTGAAAATAGCCCAAACAGAAGCAAGCAGCCAATCAAATATAGTGCTTGCTCAATATGGATTAAATAAATTGTAATTATGCATAGCCATAGATATCATAAATAAAGTGATTTGTGCAACAGCAGGTACTACTTGCACAAATCACTTTATTTATGATAAATATGGCTATGCATAATTACAATTTATTTACTCCATATTGAGCAAGCAGGCACTACAGTATACTTGATTGGCTGCTTGGCAGTTGGGCTGGCCTGGCACACATCATTAACACTGACTGACTTGCAGTTTACTTTTAGTAAAGGGTTAAGCTACCCATATGAAGAAGGAGACATTGTTGTCAGAGACAGAGATTCATACATGGGGTCACTTGTTGTGACTAGTACCTGCTGCAGTTGCTGCCTGGCTTGGGGGTTCGGGTTCCAGCAGGGTCCAATTGTCAGTTCAGTTGAAGACAGTTCTCCTCCTCAGCGACGGCGACCTCACCTCACATGACGTCATCAACCCGCTCGGGGAGAAGATTGAAGCAGCGCAGAGGATGAAAGCTCCGCCTCCCAGTTAGCCGAATGACGGTCGGAGACGCAGTGGACTGTTACACTTCATCTACAAGCATGGGGGCGCCCGCGCCTGTCACTCGCCAAACACTGCCATTCAGCCAAGTAAGAGTACTTTAAAGTGAAGTGCCATGCCGCCGCCGGGGGCTATTGTGCGGGAGGTGGCCCGCAGGAGGACAGGTGCGGGTGGGATTTTTTTTTGTTTAGTTTATTTTGACGCCCCCCCCCTCCAGGGCACCCATGGCACTTGCCATGGAGTGCCATACCCTAGATACGCCACTGCCCCTGGGGCAGGACCCGGGTCCCCAAACACTTTTTAGGACAATAACTTGCATATTAGCCTTTATAATTAGCACTTTAGATTTCGAACGTTCGAGTCCATTGTGTTTAATAGGGTTCTAAAGTTCACACGAACATTTTGTCTGTTCACAGGTTCTGGTGCGAACCGAACAGGAGGGGGTGTTCGGCTCATCCCTGGTTGAGAGTGCTGGGTGTGCAGGGAGTGCTGGGAGGGTTGGGAGTGCTGGGTGTGCTGGGAGGGTTGGGAGTGCTGGGAGGGTTGGGTGTGATGGGAGTGCTGGGTGTGCTGCTGGGGGTGCTGGAGTGCGGCAGGCACGGATCTGATCCTTGTGTAATACTGTCACGTTGGCTCTTATTTTGCAAACAAATAGATGTCATTTATTTCAGCAATTTATCACCGCCGTGAATATTATCGGCTCCCTAATAAGCATAATGTTATGTTTAAATGAGAATCCTCGCGCTGTGTACACAATTTATCACCCCCATTTTTGATATGCCGGAAAGCGCTAAGCATTTGTTTGATAGAAAATATCTGATTATATTGGTTGTAAAGTTAACTCCTTCACTGCTACAACTAACTACAAAGTAGAATAGGACAGCGCTGTATCTGTGTAGCCCTTCTACTGCTCCTCACCCCTTCAACACCGGGCACACCGAGCACTTTCACCCCCTTGCTGTCAAAGGACAGCTTTCAGCGCTGTCACACTTTGAATGAAAATTGCACGGTCATGCAACACTGTACACGTATGACATTTTCATAATTTTTCGAGACAGATAGAGATTTCTTTTGGTGGTATTTAATTTTTATTTTTTGGTAAACAAACAAAAGACTGAACATTTTGTAAAAAAAAAACAAAAAATAATTTTTCATAGTTTGTTATAACATTTTATTTCATTGTTCTCCTTCACTGATAGGCACTGATATACTGAACTGATATTTCTCCTGAACCGTACCAGGTCACATGCCCTCAACATTGGAGGCAGTGCTTTGGAGCAGTGGGGATCCCCTCCTCAAAGCACCTTGTCCCCATGTTGATGTTCATTAAACCCTGAGTTCGGTGACCACAGCAAAGGTGTCTAGAACAGTTAGTGCCCCCTGCAATGATGGACCAGCATTGTTGAGGAAAAGCAGCATGTCGTCTGCGTACAGGGCTGCCCCCTCCTCCAGCAATCCTATACGGAGACCTTTAATGTGCGGTGAAGTACATAGTGCCTCCGCCACCGGTTCAATGGCAAGGGCAAACAAAGCCGGAGAAAGAGGGCAGCCCTACCTAGTCCCTCTGAAAAGTCTAAAGGGGACGGATAATCCATCACCCATATGTCCTGAGGAAGTAGGGCATTTATAAATCACCTGGAGCCAATCCATGTAATAAAAATCAGAGGAAAGCCCATTCTGTGCAACGTTTCCCACAAAAAGGGCCACTCACCCGTATCAAAGGCCTTTTCTATGTCTAGGGAAGCCACCGCCCGTGAACCCATGTTGAGATGTTGGGTATGAATGTTGGTGAAAAGCCGCCTTAGATTGACATCCGTGGACCTCCGAGGCATGAAACCCGTCTGGTCCGGGTCACCTATGGAGATTAAGGGTAAAAGTTTGTCGCCATTCCACGAGCGGAAATACGGTGTGACAAAAAGTATTGCAATGACCACCATTTTATTCTCTAGGGTGTTAAAAAAATGTGTATATATATATATATATATATATATATATATATATATATATAATGTTTGGGGGTTCTAACTAATTTTCTAGCAAAAAAAATATGTTTTTAACTTGTAAACAACAAATCTCAGAAAGAGGCTCGGTCCTTAAGTGGTTAAAGGAGAACTCTGCTCTTACACAATCCCTTTTGTAACTACTAAAAAGATAAACGGAAGAAGAAAAAAACTTCTGTGTCTTGTCCCCCTATCTTATCCTATATGGTGGGTTTTATACAGTGTGACGAACCCTCTGTCCTCAAACAGAACTAGGTCCGTCGTCAATGCTTCCTCTGTCCGGTACCACACGATCCAGGATTCTCCAGCCCCCCAAGTGTAGGGTAAAAACCAGCAGACTACTTTGTTCAAGCACATGTTACACAGATATCTCACTTCAAACCACTTCCCCCCACCCTTGGAAAACAGGGCGGGTTAAACTGTCCAATCACAATAGACACACAGGTCAGGTGTGTTCAAACTTCTCATCAGTAAACAGTCTTATCAGCAGGAGGGCTGCTGGAGGAATCCCCCCTCCCTCTTTCCTCACAGCAAGACACTTACACATCCCATAATATTTGAGGCAGATAGTCACAATAGACAATAGAATACAGTCACACCGCAAACTATCACAGCAAATAGTACACAACAGCATTGAGTCTGACTAGCACAGATCAGACTGGGGTTCTCATTCACCCTGTGCCCCTATTAGAGACACAGGGTGATTTACACATAAGAGGGGTCGGGGAAGCTGGACCAGGAGCCTCCAGAGCAAGCTGAGCCACACAAACCCCCCACCCAAAGTCACTCCTGTCACACATCTACCCCTTTGGCAGGAGACTAATGCAGGAGGAGACCCCAGACGGGTTAGTCAGTAGTTCCAGTCCCCCAATGCCGGTATCCACACAGTACCCCAAATAAATTGTCCTAAACAGAGCATTACTTACCCAGCCAACATCTGTCTCTCTCAGAGAACATACCCGCCGCTGGGGAGAGGCCTGGATTCCTTTCAGCCGCTGGAGAGAGGACATGGTGACTGGGCTCACTCCATCAGGCTGTTGGGGATCTGGGCCGACTACCCAGCATCCCTGGGGTATACAAGTGGGGACTGAAGTCTCATCCACTTGTGGTAGGTGAAAATCCCCCAGTGCTTTACTGCTTTCTGGGGTTGTGTCAGTGGAGACCAAAGTCCCATCCACTTTCACAGGAACTCCGTCCTCTGTTAGTTGAGGGCAGAGACCAACAGCACTCTGCTCTGGTGCCAGCTCTTCTGCTGGGTGGCTGTGAGTGGAGACCGCAGTCCCATCCCCCGATATCAGCTCCAGCTGCAGTTTTGTGCAGAGGCCAGTAGCATTCTGCCCTGCTGCCACTGATTCAGCTGGGAGTAAAAGCTTTACTACCTCAGCTTGTCGCTGGAGAGAGGGGCCAACTGCCCTGGCTCCCTGGAACTCCACAGTTGTTGCTGGTGCTGGGCAGAGGTTGGTAGCACTCTGCCCTGTTGCCAGCACTTCTGCTGGGGACTCCACATCCTCCACTCTGGTTAACCGTTGTGGCAGGAGGCTGGCTTCCTCCACTCCCAAACGGTGTTGCTGCCATTGGGGAGGTGAGCCGTCTGCTTCCTTTTCCGTTCCCTCATCTGGCTGCTGGGATGACATTTCTCTGTCACTGTCTTCCAGGTGCATGAATCCTTGTTGGGGAGTGACCATCTCCTTCTCACCCTTGGCCTCTGGAACCGCTGCATGTGTAGGTCAGAGGTCTTGGACCCGCTGTTCGGTTGCCAGTGCTTCAGCTGGAGAAGATTCTGGTAACTCCGCTGATGCTGTTGGCAGACAATCCCAGGTCTCTGGCAGTATTGTGGGAGAAAGGCCGATTACCTCTTCTCTCAGGGAGGCTGAAGCTGCTGTTGGGCAGAGGTTAGCAGAGCTCTGCTCTGTTGTCAGCACTTCAGCTTTGAAGACCGCAATCTCCGGAGTTTCCACTGCTGATTCTCTGGCATGCTGCTGAACGCATTCTAGCTGTTTCCTGTATGCCCTTTCCAGATGCTGTTCCTTCCTTAACAAATAGATTAGATCAGGTTTAAGCTCTGAGACCCCTGCAAGACTGAGCATAGCCTCTCTGTGTTCTCGCAGCTCTTTTAAGGATATTTTCCCCTTCATCGCCAAACACAAAACAATCTGTAAGGCTCTCCCACAGCAATCCAGGGCCACCAAAATCATATCCCTCCGGAGAGAATTCTGTTGTCTCTCCTAAATATTCCTGCTCTGTGTGCCATTTCAGAGCCCGATACCGATTGTCCAGCTCTATCTCCTGCTGGACCAGCCTGTCCAACTCAGTCAGCCATTGCTCCTGGGGCCGCTCTCCCAGGAATTGCATCCGTAACTCCCGTTGTTCACTGGCCTGCTGCTCTGGGGGTGGAAAGCACTTGCCCTGTTGCATACCAGCAACCTGGAGGGCTCTAATACAGTGTCTTACCTGAATCTGCTGCCTGACCTCCAGGTATTCATCCGCAGACACAGACCTGGTGTATGCTGAAAGGACGATCTGCAGCAGCCCAGAGAACTCTAATGCCAGATCCATATCTCCGCTGGGGTGACTGAAGGCTGCTATCCTGATCTTGGAACCAGGTGGAGGTCTTTACAGCCAGGAAGCACGATCCCGCTGCTGCCAACCAGTTGTGACGATCCCTCTGTCCTCAAAACAGAACTAGGTCCGCCGTCAATGCTTCCTCTGTCCGGTACCACATGATCCAGGATTCTCCAGCCCCCCCCCCCCCAGTCACCAGACCACAACACAGTGTAGGGTAAAAACCAGCAGACTACTTTATTCAAGCACATGTTACACAGATATCTCACTTCAAAACACTTCCCCCCACCCTGGGAAAACAGGGCGGGTTAAACTGTACAATCACAATAGACAAACAGGTCAGGTGTGTTCAAACTTCTCATCAGTAAACAGTCTTATCCGCAGGGGGACTGCTGGAGGAATCCCCCCTGCCTCTTTCCTCACAGCAAGACACTTACACATCCCATAATAGTTGATGCAGACCGCCACAATAGACAATAGAATACAGTCACACCACAAACTATCACAGCAAATAGTACACAACAGCATTGAGTCTGACTAGCACAGATCAAACTGGGGTTCTCATACACACTGTGCCCCTATTAGAGACACAGGGTGATTTACACATAAGAGGGGCCGGGGCAGCTGGACCAGGAGCCTCCAGAGCTCTCCAGGGCAAGCTGAGCTGCACAAACCCCCCACCCAAAGTCACTCCTGTCACCTACAGTAAATGCCTTTAACGTAGGGTGACCAGACATCCCCGGTTTCAGGGGACAGTCCCCGGATTGAGGACATTGTCCCCGGTTTTGTACCCGGATTGGATCTGAATAGGGGCTGGGGCAATTTCAAAGACAGTCAGTGCAGAATTAAAAAAAAAAATCTGAATTACATAGGGGGGTGTATTTGTATGTATCTGTGCACCTTTCTGATGATCATGTGCTTTTCGGAGCGGAGGGAATATTTCTTCAGTTTTGGGTGCATGCCCATTCAGCTCTGCTCACATGTTCTTCTGCCTTGGCTCAAGTCCCAGGCCAAGCCGCCTGCCTGCTTATCTCCTTGCCTTCCCTGGCGGAGTGATCTTCCTCCGCTCCCCACCCAGTAGTAGCCGGGGGCCCGGAGAGTAAGACTTGACGGGCTGTGAGGCGGGCGGCGGCGGGCAGAGAGTCGCTGATTGCTGCCATTACTAGTAAAAAAAAAAAAAATATGTCCCCGGATTTCATTTAAAAAATCTGGTCACCTTACTTTAACGGCAATGTAGACTTGATGACGTATTCCAGGATGAAGTTCTATTCTGAAGAAGAAGTTTTATAATTTTTGTTCTCGGTTTCTGAAGCTGGGATGGATGCCAATATGCAGATGAGCTGCTAAAGCAGACAGACACCCTGGATAATTTGTTCCCTGTGCTGGGAGTTGCGTCTCTGCCCACAACGAGCATCACACAGAGAATGTTCTCATGGCTGAAATAAGCAGAATCTAGAGAAAAGTTCAACCATAGTGTAGCGGCCTCACCCTTCTCCCTTGCTTTATCGGTCATATGGCTGTTGTCTAGGGGTACCTGGGAGAGAGAGAGATGATACACACCACGGCCCATGGCCTCCGTAACTAAGAGGTAAAGGCCAGAAGATTGGGCTTTTGTGTAGGTGTCCTAGAGTCAAGTCCAGTCCTTCGTCCCTGACTCCTTTGCTTAGTAACCCAAGTTCCACACAGTGAATAGGTACAACTCAGTTTTATTCTTCTTGCCAAGCAATAAAACAATCTTTCTCCTTTGGAAAATGAGGGGGACGGATCGAGGCACAATCCTTTCCCTTCTTGCTGCTGCCCACTGTGCTGTCACCAGTGGTGAGTAGTCACTGGCACTGACTAGGTAATATAGAACGTGAATTACCTTCGCTCACTTTGCCCCTGTCAGAGGAAGAAATACGTCCAAGGGAGAAGTGGAGGCCTCTCCGTCACCAGCGATGCTGCACCGGACTCTTCGGAGAAGTTACTGCGCACCAGTCCTCACAAACTCAGACACGGGCACCCAAGGCATTAGGGCCCCCTCGGATTCCTCCACCCTCGCGGAACTCAGTCGAAGGTACTGAGCCCCAGGCATCCGCCATAGTACCTCACCCAAGGCTAAAGGTGCCTGAGATGGACTCCATCTCCGCTCCAGCTAGGCCAAGGGCGCCTAGGCCCGGAACACCGGAACGCCAGCACCCAAGCTGAAGGTGCCTGGGCGCGGCCACGTCCTCCAACTCTTCAAGGTCAGGGCCTCCGCCCCTTTTATGACCTCTCCCTTTGCATCACAGCGGGTTCCCCGCCCCGCTGTACCAGCTCCAGGGGAGGACAAAAAGGCACAGTTCGCGGTGTGAGTTCAGCTCCGGTCCAAGGCAACAGCGCCACCCAGGGACCCCAAGGAACCTCACACCACCAGAGTCCTCACATAATTCAAATACCCGCTACAATAGGAAGACCTGAAGGTCACAAATGAAGCCAAGGAGTATATGCCCCATGCTGCCGATGTAGTGGTCTGTGAACCACAATACACAGCCCCAGAGCAGGTCTCCATGATAATACTCACAATGACAAGAGCTCATTGGTCATTGCACCAACTGACCAATATGAAGTTCATCCAAGCTTTCTTCTTCCATTAGGGTGTCCCAGAAGAAAGGAAGCTCTTGATCACTCTGACCAATGAGTGAATGCCATTGCCGCAATTATGATGCATACTCACTGGGGGGGCAGTGCATTGCAGTGTATGGACAGGTACAATGGCAGCAGAAGCCATCATGGCCGCTATGTGCAGTGGGGTCCAGAGGGGTGGCCAGGATGTTTTGAGTTAGTTGACCTTTTCATTTTTAGAAAAAAAAAATTGAACTTACACTTTTAACCACTTTGTGTGACACCATGGGGGTTATTTAAGAAAGGCAAATCCACTTTGCACTACAAGTGCAAACGACAAGTGCAAACTGCACTTGAAATTGCACTGAAAGTGCACTTGGAAGTGCAGTCTCTGTCCGAGGGGGACATGCAAGGAAAATAAAAAACAGCATTTTAGCTTGCACGTGATTGGATAATAAAATCAGCAGAGCTTCCCCTCATTTCAGATCTACCCCTCAGATTTACAGCGCAAGTGCACTTTGCACTTGTAGTTTGCACTTGTAGTGCAAAGTGGATTTGCCTTTCGTAAATAAGCCCCCATGTTTTACCGCACCAGGTGACACCACCCCTAGTGACACCACTGGACAGAGGTGGACCTGGAAGTTGCGGAATGAAAGATTTCGACAGTGTCTGCCCACGAGGAGAGGAATGTGGCCTGTGCAGCACACCCCAGGCCTTCAGAAGGAGCTGAAGCTCCGAGCGCACAGCCTGCGTATTCCAGTCAGCCCATCTCTTCCAGTGCTTTCTGGCCATCTCCTCGTCTCTGGTGACGTCACATGCACTCCTGCGGTTCATGGTGGTTCTTCCTGGTTCCTGGGACGCCGTTCTAACCACACCAAGCCACTATTACATCTGTGGTCCCTAGGGTGACCACGTGTCCCGGATTGCCCGGGACAGTCCCGCATTTTGCAGGTCTGTCCCGGGCACCTTCATTCCAGGACAATACAGTGTAGGAAGGACATCACCAATCCCCAATCGTGATAAGGAGCCTCTGTCAGAGGCTTCTTACCACGTGATCAGCTGTGACCAATCACAGCTGATCACCTGAACCAAGAAGTGCCGGTAAACGGTATTCCTCGGTTCACGCTGATCGGCGGCTCTCCCTGTCAGGGGGGGGGGCAATCAGTTCCCATTACAGTGCCAATCAGAGCCCACTACAGTGCCAATCAGTGCCCACCAGTGCCAATCAGAGCCCAGCAGGAACACCTTTTTAGTAATTTATCAGTACCACATCATCAGTGCTGCCCATCAGTACCACCTGTCAGTGCCAATCAGTACCGCCTATCAGTGCCACCTGTCAGTGCCCATCAGTGCCGCCTGTCAGTGCCCATCAGTGCCGCCTGTCAGTGCCCATCAGTGCCGCCTGTCAGTGCTCATCAGTGCCCATCAGTGCTGCATATCAGTGCCGCCTATTGGTGCCCATCAGTGCTGCATATCAGTGCCGCCCATCAGTTCCCATCAATTCTACATATCAGTGCCAACTCATTAGTGCCCTCCAGTGCTGCCTCATCAGTGCCCATCAGTGCCGCCTCATCGGTGCCCATCAGTGAAGGGGAAAACAAAATTTTATGACAGTGTAGCGATACCCCCAGCTAAGAGAGCCGCTGGTATGATTTTTCGGGCCCTGCAAAACTCACTGTCAACCCCCAGCAATTGGCTCTAACCTCCCTTGGCACAGTTAGTAGGGGGTGATAGGATTGTGTAACCTGTGACTCTTGGCAGCACAATCCCACAATAAAGACACACAGCAGTATGGCGTAGCTATAACTATGAACTAACCGTTTCTTCCACACAGTAAATGACACAAACGACTGGTATACTTAACCCTGGTACTTTACTGTAAATAATGGTTAAGCAGGCAAACAGTATACATAGACTTATGCAGAGCCCTGCAATGAAAGAGTGTTTTATCACACAGATAGATATACAATCCTATAACAGGAACTAACGGACCCCGCTGCAGCTCTTCTCCCTCGTGGGCAAAATGGCGCCCAATAATGTCACTACTACTAAGTCAGGCCTGATTGTACTATGTGAAAGTTCTGCAGAGAAAGATCTTCGCTAGCAAACGGTGGTGCACTTCTGGAACAATTTGGAATCCACAAGAATAAAGGAATGTGATAACTTGGTGACCCAGAACAAATCTGCTAGCGTTATTCAAAGCACTGTCCCTCCGGCGTGCAACTGCAAACACCAACGATAGTTCCGAACAACAGTATTGGGTCTAGAGATCCTGTATTATTCCAATGAGCAAGTGCTCTCTCACCCAAACGGACCAGTCCGTGTCCGTATCTTCCGTTGCTGTGTCTCGGTACACAGATCCCACGACACCCGGGTCTTCGGTCCTCCTGGTAGTAGCAAAACAGCAGCAGGATGAGACGTCCCTCAGTCTCCTCGGTGGGTACGGAAGGCTCTTTGGAATAATACAGGCCTAAGCTTCAGGCCCTGTATTATCAGCAGACTCAGCACAGAGTTCCACTTGCTGGGCGGGCGGTGTCCAAAGAGAAAGTTCTCAGGCCCTCCCCCTGTTTAAATACCCCGCCCCAGCAGTCCTTGCGCGGCGAAATGCATCCTGGGTATGGTAGTCTCTGGGCCTTAAAGCAATAGGGTTGCCACGTGTCCCGGATTGTCCGGAACTGTCCCGCAATTGACATGTCTGCCCTGGGTCCCGGACACCTTCATTCCGGGACAATACAATGTCCCGGAATGGAATAGAGGACACAGCCACCCCCTACTAATTACATTTCCAGAACTGGTTGCTAGGGCCGGCGCTGCCTGGCATCTTGCAACCAGTGACAATTTACTCTCAGACAGTAAGACCGTGAGCGAGGCCTGCGCCTAGTGCGGCACTGCTGTCCCCACCCACCTCGGCACCTCCTCCTTCTCCGGCACCCAGCGGCAAGCAGCAGGGACTGGTGTGATCTTCACTCTCCAGATAGTGACGCCTCTCCTTTCCTTCTACGCACGTGGCTCATGCAGTGGGAGTGAAAGCAGCACTGCATCTGGTGGCAGGCTATGCGTGGCAGGCTATGGGTGGCAAGTATCTGGTGGCAAGTGGCACATTCACCTGACAAATAACTCACCTCCAAACAAATTCCCCATCAACCCCGAGACTACATTACCCCCTGCCCCCCCTCATCTTTTTTTGGGGAAGGTGAGAGAGGGGGTGTGTCCCTGAATGGCAGTTTGGAAATGTGGTCACCCTATAAAGCAAACACCCGCTACAACAGAAACTAAGAAAAAAACTTTTATTTTTTCAAAAATGTTGGTCTTTTTTAGTTTAGCAAAAAAAAAAAAAAAAACGCAGAGGTGATCAAATACCCATAGGCGTGCGCAAGGGGTGTGCCAGGTGTGCCAGGGCACACCCTAATCCTGGGGTTGGCAACCTGTCAATGGTGGGCAGGTGACAGGTAAACCACAATCCTTTCTTGCCAGAACTTGGACAGGAGAGGTGGAATTTAGTGGAACCGATCTGTATTTTCCTCCTGCAGCAGCTGAAAGTAGGCTTCTCCTCCTCTCCCTTTTGTCAACATTCAGCTGCCACAGGAGGAAAATATAGGGGTCGGTACTAATATATGCCACCCCTCCTTTCCCTGTTCCTGATGCCTGGGTCCCCCCATGTGCTCCCTTGCTCCCCCATCCTCCCATTGTTTCAGGATGGAGAGCGGGGAAGAGGCCGGTAAATATGTCAAACGCATATGTGTTGGAGCTTTGGGGTGCACACCCTAATGCAATAGGCTGCGCACACCTATGCAAATACCGCTAAAAGAAATCTCCACAAATTTGCGGTGGAAAATTCAGACAGGTGTTGGAGATGTGAAGAAGAACAAGGGACATTGTTACATATATTTTGGTCCTGTAAAAAAATAAGACAATTCTGGGTAGAGATTCAGAGAATATTACAAAAATTTACAGATATTCAGATACCAGACGACCCGGCCTTTTTTCTTCTTCACTGCTCGCAAATTCCAGTTCAGACCTAAAAAAAAAATGGTGCTTTGCCACATGATTAATGCGGCTAAAGCTGGGATTACATTACACTGGAGAGATCCTAGATCCCCCTCAATTAAAGAGTGGTTGAATAGGGTAAGAGAGATAGGGGCCATTGATGATCTAGTTCTCTCCGCCCAAAATAAGAGAGAGCAATATGTTAAAACATGGAAGAAGTGGAATCTTTTTATGTACTCGAAGGAGGGGAAGAGACTACTGGATGGGACAATGGAGGAGAAAGGACCATCCAATGAACGATAGAGACCGATACTCATAGGTGTGCGCAGCCTTTGGCATTAGGGTGTGCACCCCAAAGCTCAAACACACTCTAGCGATCACTCACCATGTTCATTCAGAAAGGAAAGGGGCCAGTAAATGGCATATTTACTGGCCCCTTCAACCACTCATCCTAAAACATCCACAGCAACAACCGGTGGGAGAGGAGGGAAGCCGGCAGTGCTGTGGGGGGAAGGAGGGGGGGAGCCAGGTCAGTAGGGGGAATCTGTTCTGCACAGGGTGATTAGGGTGTGCCTGGGCACACCTGGCACACCTTGTGCGCACGCCTATGCCGATACTGGTGTAATCTAGTACGGGGAGAAAGTATAGAAATAGTTCTATCTACTTTCCAAAAGGGGAGAGACATAAAATTATTATTATTAAAACTCCTTTTTTTTTTTTTTTTTTTTTTTTTTTTTTTAGGGAGAGGAGAATGGGGGGGGGGGGGAGAGGGGAAAGGAGTGAGATAAAAGAGGGAAAGGGGAGGGAGAAAAGAGGGGAAAAAAGGGAAGGAAAAGTATAGAGAGTTCATCAAATAATTACCTACCCATCTGGAAATATAGAGTAGGGAGGTAAAGAAGAGAATTTAGTAAAGACCAGATGTATTAGGTGGGAAAGAATGTAAAAGTATTTGTATATATATTTGATGAACTGTTATGGTGATAACATGATTGTAGATATTTGCTCTTTTATAAAATAAAAATAAAGAATATGAAAGAAAAAATAAATAAATCTTTATTTGTGGGAAGAAAATTATAAAAATGTCACATGTGTACAGTGTCACATGACCGCGCAATTATCATTCAAAGTATGACGGCGCTGAAAGCTGAAAATTTCCCTGGGCAGGAAGGGGCGGCGGTATTGAAGGGGTTACACAGAACGGGGGCAGATTTGAACCCTTTTTGGGGATGTCTCATCCATTAAGGTTGATATTGTGGTTTGTGTGGAGCAACTACCTGAGACTTTCCTGAACCCAGAGCGGTTGTGCGCCGTACGCCATCCAGCTAATCACCATTCCCGGAATATTTCCCTTATCCCTCATATATCCCGTCACAGCGGGACTTAATAATATAGTCAGGCATTCATTGTGAAACAGTCGGGAGCAATGCTATTATTTATATTGTTCCTCTTCTCCCCGAGAACTCCGTGGCAATTAATTGTCGGCAATATCTTGCTGATAGGAAGATGTAGGGAACAGTTTTACGTTTATCTTCGACATGAATCTTCTTCCTACTTAGAACAAAGCTTTTTAATATGTGCCGAGTCTGGGTCCCGGTGTCAGCGGCACCGCGAGAGCGAACGGCCCATTAGTGCTCCACGACTCTTCACTCGCTATGAATATCGCAGCCATTCAAGCAGAGACTGTGAAAGATGATGGCGATTGCTGCAAGTCTACAAGTTGGGCATTTACGCCCGGCAAATTACAGGCAACGAATCTCCTTTCTCTAGTCAGCAGATATTCTGCAATATTGTTGCGGTTAAAAAAAATACTTTCTCCAACCACTCCACCCAACTTACAGTGTAACGTACATTCTCCTTTCTATTTATGTACAGTGCCTTGGAAAAAGTATTCATACCCCTTGAAATTTCTCAAATTTTCTCATGTTACAACCAAAAACGTAAAATTTATTTTATTGGGATTTTATGTGATAGACCAACACAAAGTGTCACATAATTGTGAAGGGGAAGGAAAATGATAAATGATACAAATAAATATGTGAAAAGTGTGGGGGGGGGGTTATTTGTATGGCGCCCCCCGGAGTCAATACTTTGTAGAACCCCCTTTCTCTGCAATTACAGCTGCAAGTCTTTTTGGGGGTGTCTCTACCAGCTTTGCACATCTAGAGAGGGACATTTTTTCCCTCATTCTTCTTTGTAAAATATCTCAAGCTCTGTCAGATTGGATGGAGAGCGTCTGTGAGCAGCAATTTTCAAGTCTTGCCACAGATTCTCAATGTGATTTAGGTCTGGACTGTGACTGGGCCATTCTAACACATGAATATGCTTTGATCTAAACCATTCCATTGTAGCTCTGGCTGTATGTTTCGGGTCGTTGTCCTGCTGGAAGGTGAACCTCCGCCCCAGTCTCAAGTCTTTTGCAGACTCTAACAGGTTTCCTTCTAAGATTGTCCTGTATTTGTCTCCATCCATCTTCCCATCAACTCTGACCAGCTTCCCTGTCCCTGCTGAAGAAAAACATCCCCACCACATGATGCTGCCACCACCATGTTTCACGGTGGGGATGGTGTGTTCAGGGTGATGTGCAGTGTTAGTTTTCCCCCCACACATAGCGTTTTGCTGTTAGGCCAAAAAGTTAAATTTTGGTCTCATGTGACCAGAGCACCTTCTTCCACATGTTTGCTGCGTCCCCCACATGTTTGCTGTGTCCCTCACATGTTTGCTGTGTCCCCCACATGGTTGCTGTGTCCCCCACATGGCTTCTCACAAACTGCAAACGGGACTTCTTATGACTTTCTTTCACCAATGTCTTTCTTCTTGTCACTCTTCCATAAAGGGCAGATTTGTGGAGAAGCACGACTAATAGTTGTCCTGTGGACAGATTCTCCCCCCTGAGCTGTGGATCTCTGCAGCTCCTCCAGAGTTACCATGGACCTCTTGGCTGCTTCTCTGATTAATGTTCTCCTTGCCCGGCCGGTCAGTTTAGGTGGACGGCCATGTCTTGGTAGGTTTGCAGTTGTGCCATACTCTTTCCATTTTCCAATGATGGATTGAACAGAGCTCCGTGAGATACTCAAAGCTTGGGATATTTTTTTATAACCTAATCCTGCTTTATACTTCTCCACAACTTTATCCCTGACCTGTCTGGTGTGTTCCTTGGCCTTCATGATGCTGTTTGTTCACTAAGGTTCTCTAACAAACCTCTGAGGGCTTCACAGAACAGCTGTATTTATCCTGAGATTAAATGACACACAGGTGGACTCTGTTTACTATTTAGGTGACTTCTATAGGCAATTGGTTCCACTAGATTTTAGTTAGGGGTATCAGAGTAAAGGGGGCTGAATACAAATCCCCCCCCCACACTTTTCACATATTTATTTGAATAATTTATCATTTTCCTTCCACTTCACAATTATGTGCCACTTTGGGGGGGATTTGTGCTTGAAGGGGAAATTTCAAGGGTAGAGGATTTGTGCTAGGGAGGGTAGTTTATTTTTTTTGGGGAGGGGGGGTTTTGTGCTAGTAGGAGGGGATTGGGGGGAGGGGGTTACAGAGTGGAGGAGAGGATTTGTGCTTGGAGGGGAATTTTTTTTTGGGATGGGGAGGGTTGGGGTGAATTTGTGCTGGGAGGGGTTCAGAGTGGGGGGAGAGGATTTGTGATTGGAGGGGAGATTTCAACGGTAGAGGATTTGTGCTAGGAGGGGTAATTCTTTTTTTGGGGGAAGGCGGGGAGATTTGTGCTGGGGGAATGTGGAGAGAGAGAAGACTTGAGCTTGGAAGGGGGGGGGGGGGTGGCGGAGGGCACAGACTTGTGCTGGCAGGGGGGGGGGCAAATTTTTCAGGGGGAGGAGGGGAAATTTATGCTTAAAGGGTGAGCATGCAGATTAGTGCTCGTTTATTTTTTGGGGGGGGGGGGTTTCCGGACACATAATGCTCATTCATCTGGGGGGGGGGGCGCAGTTTGGTATGTTTGCCTTGGGCTCTAGATGTAGGGTGACCACATTTCAAAACTGCTATTCTGGGACACTCCCCCTCTCTCACCTTCCCGCAAAAAAGATAAGGGGGGCAATGTAGTCTCGGGGTTGATGGGGGAATTTGGCGGCGGGTTATTTGTCAGGTAAATGTGCCACTTGCCACCAGATGCAGTGCCACTTATAGCCTGCCACCAGATGCAGTTCTGCTGTCACTCCTTCTGCATGAGCCGCGTGCATAGAAGGAAAGGAGTGGCAGTCCCTGCTGCTTGCCGCTGGGTGCCGGAGAAGGAGGAGGTGCCGAGGTGGGTGGGGACAGAAGGGCTGCACTAGGCGCAGGCCTTGCCCCCGGTCTCACTGTCTGAGAGTAAATTGTCACTGGTTGCAAGATACCAGGCAGCGCCGGCCCTAGCAACCAGTTCTCGGAAATGTAGTTATTAGTTAGTAGGGGGTGGCTGTGTCCTTTATTTCATTCCGAGACATTGTATTGTCCCGGAATGAAGTTGCCCGGGACCCAGGACAGACATGTCAATTGCGGGACAGTCCCGGGCAATCCGGGACACGTGGGCATCCTATCTAGATGACCTCGTCTCGGCACTGCCCCTCGGGGTGCATGTGACAGGGTGACAACACAGAAGAACATTGAGGAGAGAGGGACTGAGCGTTGTCACCTTATAACTGGAAGTGCCTGAACTAGGAACCTTCATGGCGGGATCACCGGGGGTCATGGTAATGAAAGCTGCAGATATAGATGAATGAACATTTCTCCTGATTTGATAAAAACACGTTGAAGATGAGATGGAATTGTAGTGATTGGGTTTAGATCTTGGTTGCAGGCGGACAGATAATCGCACAGATGAAAAGCTCTTCTACCCGCCAAAGGATTTGTATTTCTATCCTTTAAGTCCTGAGATTTACTGACAGCGCAGCCAGCCTGGAGACTTAACATTTCTCTACTGCATTTAAAATTGGATGGAAAAAAAACTAAAAATTTAAAATGTATATAAATCGAAAACATTCCCCCCCCCCCGTTTTTCAAAGAGTAGGGGGAGGGTTAGGAACCCTGTCAGGTTTTTATTGCTCCCTGTGTCTCCTTCGGGAGATTCACCCTTGGCGTTGGTCCTGGTGACCATTGTCTCCAGTTCCAGAAATAATGGAAGGTGAGAGGAAATCGTCCAATGGGTGGACCTGTTGTGGTTACGAATGTCTAATGACGCGTACACACGATCGGAAATTCCGATAACAAATCCGTGGATTTTTTTCCGACGGAATGTTGGCTCAGACTTGTCTTGCATACACACGGTCACACAAATCTTGTCGGAAATTCCAACCGTCAAGAACGCGGTGAGGTACAAGACGTATGACGACCCGAGATCAATGAAGTTCAATAGGCAGTTCGGCTCCTCTGCTTGATTCTGAGCATGCGTGGTTTTTGGTGCATCGGAATTGCATACAGATGATCAGAATTTCCAATGTAGCGGACCCCCAAAATTGGGGTCGCTATGCTCTAAATTTAGGGGCAGCCTGGGCAATAGTTTAGCTCAGGTTCTCCAATTCTGCTCTGCTGTAATGTTGCCTGGAGTGTAGTTCCCCTTGACCTGTGGGTGGCGCTGTTGCCCAGGTCTTGAGGAGAACCACAGGTGGCGTTGCAGTGTGATTGGGTGTCCTCTCTCGGCTGCCGTGCGGTGGGCGGGTTCTGCCTGATGTGCATGCCGGGAGAGGGTACATAAAGGGCAGACGCCATGATCTGGTGTGGTGTGCCGGGGGGGGGGGGGATTCCAAGGGGGACCCCTGGTGGCGAAGTCACGCCCGTTGGCCTTGCAGGCCTGGGGGTGCGTGAACTGGTCGAGGAGTCTCGGGCACCTTTAGCCCGAGGCTACAGAGTTCCAGGTAGGCCCAGTACCTTCAACTGGTTCTACAAAACCAACCACTGGAGTCCGGAGGGTGGCCCACTCTGAAACAGAGGAAACCGGGGGGAGGACCTGTCTAGGGTGACCACATTTCCAAACTACCATTCAGGGACACCCTCCCCCTTCCCAAAAATCAGCTTGTGCTGTAACGAATCACAGCACAGTGATTGGACACAAGAGGTGGGATTTATGATTTCTCCAATCACAAGCAGGGGGCGGGGATTGTGCTCCTCCAGGCATTTCCGGCCAGGACAATTACTATCAGTGAGTAAAGCAGGGATTTGCCAGCCTTTTTTGGGGGCACCAGATTGGGCCGGGGGGTGGCTGTGTCAGTCTCTTTCCGGGACACTGTATTGTCCTGGAATGAATGTGCCCGGGACAGACCTGCAAAATGCGGGACTGTCCCGGGCAATCCGGGACACGTGGTCACCCTAGACCTGTCCGGAGGATCGGTGAAGAAAGTCACGGTCTCGGGAGAGGCCTGGTTGCCTATCAGAGGGAAGGATTCATGAGTTGCAAGATAGCTCCTGTAGTGTGCCCCATTGGCTCCTATGGTCTCTAATAATCTACAGGGGTTTCTAAGTTCTAATTCAGTAACCAAGGGATTCTGTGGCAGAGGATCTTCTAACTTGTCCATGAAGGGGACTAAAACTAAAGTGTCATGTTCGTGTTTCACTCCGGCTGCTAGAACTGTGAGAGGGATCTATCCGGGTGAGCAGTACCCACTCGGGCTTGAGTGGAGAATAGGGTGACTGGGTGCCGCGTGCCTGAACCTGTCTCCCTACCTAATCTCATTGCTGTCTTCAACCTTTTTCCCAAATCTGTTCAAGTAAAGAAAATAAACTCATCTGTTGGAGTTTAAACACTGTCTGGACATTTAGCCTTCTTTCGGGGAAGAATAGACTTTTCCCTACACTCTAGGGACGAGAACCAATGGAGGGAGGTAACTCGCTGCAGGACCCAAAATTGCAAGAACACGGCTCACCCTCTTATACCGGGAGGATCTGGGCATGTGGCACGGTGTGCCTTTACCCCTGCAAGTGAAGGTAGACAGGAAAAAAAGGGGCCGTGTGCTACACTAACAAGAACTTTTCTTGTCGAAAGATTTGAGAACCAGCTCTCAAATTTTTGTGGTCGGAAATTCCGACAGCAATTGTCCGATGGAGCCTACACACGGTCGAAATTTCCGTCAAAAAGCTCACATCGGACTTTTGTTGTCAGAAATTCCGATCGTGTGTACGCGGCATCAGAGGAATTATCCACTCAAGCCTCGTACACACGGGCGGGAATCCCGTCGGAAAAAAAAAAAAAACGTTGGTTTTCTCGACGGGATTCCCGGCAAGCTTGCCTTGCCAAGCCCTGTGTACTGACGGCCATTCAAAAGAACCGCCGTTCTTTTGAATGGCAAGAACACGGTGACGTCATCGACTACGACGAGCCTGCGCTCGTCACATTCGATGCCGTCGCCGCCATCTTGCTACACCCCACACTAACCTTGTATGCTACCGCGCATGCTTCAAAGTCTTTTCGAGCATGCGCGGGTTTCCCTGGACAGGTGAGCATACAGATGACCGGGTTTCTCGGCAGGAAACACTCTGCCGAGAATCCAGACGAGAAAAATAGACAGCAGGTTCTCTATTTTTTCTCGTCGGGATTCCCGGCAGTTTTCCTTTTGAGAAACCGTACACACACGACCGGTTTTCTCGGCAAAAAGCTCTCCCAGCAGTTTTCTTCCTGAGAAAACCGGTCGTGTGTACGAGGCTTTACTGTAGAGAGATCGCCTCTTCCTGCTGTGTCTCTGAGACAGGAAGTGAAAGGAAAAGAAACATACTGACAGGGGTCTTGGCCGTTTTTTATGTCATGCCCCAATAGGGTAGGGTGACCAGACATCCCCGATTTCAGGGGACAGTCCCCGGAATGTGAGGACACTGTTCCCGGACCAAGTCTGTCCCCGGTTTTGTCCCCGGATTGGATTTGAACAGGGGCTGGGGCAATTTTAAAGACAGTCAGTGCAGAATTAATAAAAATAAAATAAATCTGAATTACAACCCCCCCCCCCCCTGCTCCGCCGCTCCTACTAGCTTATGCCCCTTTCTGATGATCATGTGCTGGTCGGAGCGGAGGGAATATTTCCTCCGTTTCGGGTAGGGCTAGGAAAAAAAAATCGATTTAAATCTTGAATCGTGTTAAGAGGTCAAATCGATTCAAAATTTCACAAAATCGTTTTTTGTTTTTTTTTCACCAGAACCGGCGCTGACACCTGAGGAGCTGCGGGCAGGAGTTTTTAGGTGAAGCCGCGGCCTCGCCTAAAAACTCCTGCCCGCAGCTCCTCAGGACCGGCACGGTGTCCATCAAAAAAAAAAAAAAAAAACTTGATTCGAATCGTGAATCACGTTTTTTTTTTTTTAAATCCCATTTGTTTGTTTTTTTAGAAAATCTCCCAGCTCTAGTTTCGGGTGCCCATCCAGCTCCGCTCGCATGTTCTTCTGCCTTGGCTCAAGTACCGGTCAGCCGCCTGTTTGCCTATCTCCTTGCCTTCCCTGGCGGAGTGATCTTCCTCCGCTCCCCACCCAGTAGTAGTCGGGGCCCGGGGAGTAAGACTTGACAGGCTGTGAGGCTGGCAGTGGCAGCGACGGGCAGAGAGTCGCTGATTGCCGCCATTACTAGTAGAAAAAAAAAAAAAAGATCTCCCCGGATTTCATTTAAAAAATCTGGTCACCTTACAATAGGGGGGTAAAACATGTTAGGGGGAGGATCCTGGGTTGTGCATGTGCTGAACAATAAAGTTCATTTTACCCGTTGGAAGTGATAACCCGTAAGATCCAGACTCCAGAGGACTGAGAACCTGTGAGCAGGGCGGGGACAAGGGGCGGGCAGGAGGGGCGGCTACCCTGGACACTGTGGTTTCATGTGAGGTGGGGAGGGGGCACTGCAAGGAGATTGAGGTGGGGGGGATTTGTGTTGGGAGGGGCATTTTGGGGGGTGGCAGGGGGGGTAAAAATTGCTAGGTGTGATTATTTAGGGTGATTTGCATTGGGAAGAGGGATGGGGGAAGAGGATTTATGCTGGGGGGGGGTTTGTGATAGAAGAGGTAATATGGTGAAGGGGGGAGGAGAATCGTGCTAGGAGGGGGACTTTTTGTTTGGGGAGGGGATGGATTTGTGCCAGGAGGGGAAATTGGGGTGGGGGGTGAATTTGTGCTAGGAGGGGGATTTGGAGTTGGGCGGGGGGGATGTGTACACAGAGTGGGGAATTTGAAGGGTAGAGGATTTGTGCTGGGGGGGGGGGTGTTGAGGGGATTGTGCTAGAAGAGATAATATGGTGAAGGGGGGAGGAGAATTGTGCTAGGAGGGGAACTTTTTGTTTGGGGAGGGGTGGATTTGTGCCAGGAGGGGAAATTGGGGTGGATTTGTGCCAGGAGGGGAAATTGGGGTGGATTTGTGCCAGGAGGGGGATTTGAAGTTGGGCGGGGGGGGGTGTGTACACAGAGGGGGGGATTTGAAGGGTAGAGGATTTGTGCTGGGGGGGGGGGATTTGGAGTTGGGCAGGGGGGGGGGATGTGTACACAGAGGAAGGAATTTGAAGGGTAGGAAATGAACTTTTTGCTTAGGGGGGATTTGTGCTAGAAGGGGGGAGTTTGGAGTGGGGGGATGTGTTTGCAGAGAGGGAATTTGAGTAGCTTTGTGCTAGGAGGGGGTGACTTTTTTTGGGGGGAGGGGCATTTGTGTTGGGGGGGGATAGAGGAAGAACCTTGATTTCCCCTCCACTATTTTCATGCTGGGGATTGGAGGCAGAAAAACATTTTTCCTTTTTTTGGACTTTTTTTTATTAATAAATTGGTAAACAGCGATGTGATAAAAGTTGTAGGCAATTTGCTGTCAGGCTAACAAGCGAGCGTTCGTGCTGAAAGATGCAAGTTCTGTTTTCTGCGGGTCAGGCCCGACCACAGGAAGACATCATTCATTTCCTTGGAGAACCCTCATTATATCGGAGGGAAGAAGAGACGCCGCAGAGAGCAGAACACACAACGCCGAGCCGGGATGAGAAGACTTCTCCTCACACAGCAGTGGATGGAGGGTAATTATCTGGTCTGGGCCAAGCTGACCATAGAAATTCAAATGTCATGGAGCACACACATTGGACGATTTCTGGGAGTGAGTACCGGACGTGACTGCTATATTATACTTCCTGTCATTTTCTCCCTTCCCCATACATCTCATCATTCCCTTCCCTTCTCTCACCCTTCCTTCCTTCCTTCCTTCCTTCCTTCCCTCCTTTCCCATAGGTGCTGTTATTTTTTTTACTTTCTTTCCTATCCTCCCCCCTCATTTCTTTCTTCCTTTCTGTATTCTTTGTTCACCTTTCTATACTTTCAACTCCTTGTTCATCTCATTTTCCTTCCTTCCTTTTTCATAGTTCCTTCATTCTTCACTTCCTTCCCTGCATTTCTTCCTGTCATTTCCTTCTTTCCTTCCTCATACTTCCTTCCATCCCCATTTTTTCTATTTCTTCCGTTGCCGTATTTCCTATTCCTTCCATCTTTCCTCATACTTCCTATTATTTTCTTCCTCCCTCCCCTTCCTTCCATACTTCCTTCTCCCCTTCCTTCCTGTCTTCCTTCCTTCCTCACCCAAACTTTATATTCCTTCCTTTCTGTCATTTCCTACTTTCCTTTCCCATGATTCCAGCCATTTCCTTCCTTCCTCATAGATCCTTCATTCTTCTCTTCCGTCCCTTTTATTCTTCTTGTGATCTTCTTCCTTCCCCATAATTCCAATTCCTTCCTTCCTGTCTTCTTCCCCCATACATTCAATTCTATCTGTTATTTCCTTCATCATACTTCCTATTAATTTCTTCCTCCCTCTCTTCCTCATAGTTCCCTCATTCTTCACTCCCTTCCCTGCATTTCTTCCTATCATTTACTTTCCTTCCTCATACGTCCTTTCTTCTTACCCTCTTCATCCTTCCTTCCATCCCCATTCTTTCTATTTCTTCCTTCTCCTTACTTCCTATTCCTTCCATCTTTCCTCATACTTCCTATTATTTTTCTTCCCTTCCTTTCTTCCTTCTCCCTTTTCTTCCTCACCCAAACTTTATGTTCTTTCCTTTCTATCATTTCCAGCTTTCCTTTCCGATGATTCTGGCCATTTCCATCCTTCCTCATAGATCCTTCATTCTTATCTTCCTTCCCTTCGTTCTTCTTGTGATTTTCTTCCTTCCCCATACTTCCTATTCCTTTCTGCCTTCTTCCCCCATACATTCTATCTCTTCATTCCTTTTTGTTTTTTCCTTCATCATACTTTCCATTAATTTCTTTCTCTCTCTCTTCTTTCCTTCCTTCTTTTCTCATACTTCTTTCCTTCTCCCCTTCCTTCCTTCCTTCCTCACCCAAATGTCCTATTCCTTTCTTTCCTGTCATTTCCATCTTTCCTTTCCCATGCTTCCTTAAATTTTCCTCCCCCCATAATTTCCTTCCTTCCCTATACTTCCTGTTCATGCTTTCCTATCACTTCCTTCCTTCCTTCCTTCCTGTGATTTTCTTCCTTCAGCAATAACTGAATAATCCATTGGACCAGCACCAGTAGATGGACTTTAAAGCAGACCTTCACTCAAAGTAATAGTGACGCTTATTCAGCTCCCCACCCTCACCTGTAACACCTTTTTATAGGGACATGTACCCTTTTTTGACAGGTACCCGCTCCAACTTCCTAAATTCTTACCTAGGCAAGAGCGCCATGCACTTAGGCACACCCCCTGCCCATGCCTCCTGCCCTGTGCGATCTTGCACATGTGCAGTGCGGAGTTGGCTTTGATTCCTCGGGAAGTCACAGTTGGCTCCCATATCCAAAATGGTGGCGCTGGAGACCTGCGGTGGGCAGGGAGCGCTGGACCCCAGGTAAGGACCTCTTGTTTAAAAGTTATCAGCTACAGTGCCACCTTAACAGCATCATGAGCCCCTGGGCAAAGAAATGCTCTGGGGGCCCCCATCGTGTATCACGCCGCAGCAAACAGTGGGTGTGGCTAAATCATGCTTGATATTGGATGTGGCTTTTTACTCTAATTATAATTTTTTGTCAGATTTTTTACAATTTGTAAATCTTTTTTTTACAATTTAAATTTAATACTTAATTTTTTTCCCCCACAATGCTGATGGGGGTCTTTGGTGAGATATCAGGGGGTCTAAACAGGCCCCTGGAAGTCTCTCATTTAAAACATGGAAAAACACATTCCCCAGTTCCTTTCTGCAGCCCCAGATGAATGAACAGGAGACAGAGGCGGGGGGGGGGGGTGCCGCCGCCACAAATTGTTGAGGTCGGGGGGGCTTTGGGTGGGGTGCTGACGAAAGAAAAAAAAAAAAAAAGGGGGGGTTGCCATCCGGGGCCCTCCGGGCCCCTTGCAGGTGTACTGCCTGTACCCCCCTGATGGCGGCCCTGTTGGTGTTATTGGGAGGAATAGTACCCTTCATTGGTGTCAGTAAATAGAATAAAATCCCAAGGGCTGGATAAAAACAAGCAAAGGGCCGCATCTGGCCCTGGGTCGCAGTTTGGAGACCATTGATCTAGAGCAGGGGTGTCCAATTTTTTTTCAAAGAGGGCCAGATTTGATGAAGTGAACATGCTTGAGGGCCGACCATTTTGCCCGAAATTCTTTAAACCATTAAAAAAAAAAAGCACCAATACACTGCAGTGCCCAACAAGAATTCTCTTGCCTTTGTGGCTGTGTGTGGTGAAGAGATGAGCTTGGGCGTGTTATTTGGATATATTGTATTTATCGGCTTAAAAACACGCACCTTAACTATAAAAACAACGTTTCAGGAAGAAATCTTACATTTTAAATAAAGAACTGTGAAGCAAAATAAGGGTCAGTGCCCATCAATGCAGCCTAATCAGTGCCCATCTGCAGCACGCACCATTTTGCCATGAATGCAGCACCCATCGTATTGCCATGAATGCAGCACCCACTCCATTGCCTTAAATGCAGCACCTACCGTATTGCCTTAAATGCAGCACCTACCGTATTGCCATGAATGCAGCACCCACCCCATTGCCATGAATGCAGCACCCACCCCATTGCCATGAATGCAGCACCCACCCCATTGCCATGAATGCAGCACCCACCCCATTGCCATGAATGCAGCACCCACCCCATTGCCATGAATGCAGCACCCACCCCATTGCCATGAATGCAGCACCCACCCCATTGCCATGAATGCAGCACCCACCCCATTGCCATGAATGCAGCACCCACCCCATTGCCATGAATGCAGCACCCACCCCATTGCCATGAATGCAGCACCCACCCCATTGCCATGAATGCAGCACCCACCCCATTGCCATGAATGCAGCACCCACCCCATTGCCATGAATGCAGCACCCACCCCATTGCCATGAATGCAGCACCCACCCCATTGCCATGAATGCAGCACCCACCCCATTGCCATGAATGCAGCACCCACCCCATTGCCATGAATGCAGCACCCACCCCATTGCCATGAATGCAGCACCCACCCCATTGCCATGAATGCAGCACCCACCCCATTGCCATGAATGCAGCACCCACTCCATTGCCATGAATGCAGCACCCACTCCATTGCCATGAATGCAGCACCCACTCCATTGCCATGAATGCAGCACCCACTCCATTGCCATGAATGCAGCACCCACTCCATTGCCATGAATGCAGCACCCACTCCATTGCCATGAATGCAGCACCCACTCCATTGCCATGAATGCAGCACCCACTCCATTGCCATGAATGCAGCACCCACTCCATTGCCTTAAATGCAGCACCTACCGTATTGCCTTAAATGCAGCACCTACCGTATTGCCTTAAATGCAGCACCTACCGTATTGCCTTAAATGCAGCACCTACCGTATTGCCTTAAATGCAGCACCCACCCCATTGCCATGAATGCAGCACCCACCCCATTGCCATGAATGCAGCACCCACTCCATTGCCATGAATGCAGCACCCACTCCATTGCCATGAATGCAGCACCCACTCCATTGCCATGAATGCAGCACCCACCCCATTGCCTTAAATGCAGCACCTACCGTATTGCCTTAAATGCAGCACCTACCGTATTGCCTTAAATGCAGCACCTACCGTATTGCCTTAAATGCAGCACCTACCGTATTGCCTTAAATGCAGCACCTACCGTATTGCCTTAAATGCAGCACCCACCCCATTGCCATGAATGCAGCACCCACTCCATTGCCATGAATGCAGCACCCACTCCATTGCCATGAATGCAGCACCCACTCCATTGCCATGAATGCAGCACCCACTCCATTGCCATGAATGCAGCACCCACTCCATTGCCATGAATGCAGCACCCACTCCATTGCCATGAATGCAGCACCCACTCCATTGCCATGAATGCAGCACCCACTCCATTGCCATGAATGCAGCACCCACTCCATTGCCATGAATGCAGCACCCACTCCATTGCCATGAATGCAGCACCCACTCCATTGCCATGAATGCAGCACCCACTCCATTGCCATGAATGCAGCACCCACTCCATTGCCATGAATGCAGCACCCACTGTATTGCCTTAAATGCAGCACCCACTGTATTGCCATGAATGCAGCACCCACTCCATTGCCTTAAATGCAGCACCCACCCCATTGCCATGAATGCAGCACCCACCCCATTGCCATGAATGCAGCACCCACTCCATTGCCATGAATGCAGCACCCACTCCATTGCCATGAATGCAGCACCCACTCCATTGCCATGAATGCAGCACCCACTCCATTGCCATGAATGCAGCACCCACTCCATTGCCATGAATGCAGCACCCACTCCATTGCCATGAATGCAGCACCCACTCCATTGCCATGAATGCAGCACCCACTCCATTGCCATGAATGCAGCACCCACTCCATTGCCATGAATGCAGCACCCACTCCATTGCCATGAATGCAGCACCCACTCCATTGCCATGAATGCAGCACCCACTCCATTGCCATGAATGCAGCACCCACTCCATTGCCATGAATGCAGCACCCACTCCATTGCCATGAATGCAGCACCCACTCCATTGCCATGAATGCAGCACCCACCGCATTGCCATGAATGCAGCACCCACTCCATTGCCATGAATGCAGCACCCACTCCATTGCCATGAATGCAGCACCCACTCCATTGCCATGAATGCAGCACCCACTCCATTGCCATGAATGCAGCACCCACTCCATTGCCATGAATGCAGCACCCACTCCATTGCCATGAATGCAGCACCCACTCCATTGACATGAATGCAGCACCCAAATTGACATGAATGCAGACTGATTCATGTCCATCTGCAGCTTTGAGGAGACAGGGAGTGAATGAGACGAGCGCCGACAGACATACAGGAGAAACTTCTGTTTTCTCAGCTGCCTCTTTAATTGAAAGTCCCGCCTCCTATAATGGACAGAACAGTTGTCCAATGGCAGCGCAGGAGACGGAACTTCCTTTTACACAGGACGCCGTGTAAAACAGGAAATACTCCTGTATCCTGGACGGCGCACGTCCTGTCCCCTCCAAGGCAATTATATCTTTTGTGGCCCCCGGCGCTCGGGGATTCGTTGCGGGCCACAAAAGATATATGTCAAAATTACCAGGCGGGCCGTCTGAAACCGGAACGCAGGCCGCGATTGGCCCGCGGGCCGGACTTTGGATATGCCTGATCTAGAGGAACTGTGAGCACAGAGGCCAACCGACCAGTAATGTTTTAATTTTGCCAACCTTCTTCATTGTACGGTGTTCATGTACTTCTAGAATGTTACTTTCTGTAATAGTTTGGGGAGATTGGACAGCAGGACTGAGGTTTTCCTCCGAGATTCACTGGTAAGGAAAGACGATGCAATTAATGAATGAATCAGGGGTGGATCCAAGGGGGGGCAACGAAGCAATTGCCCCCTCCGAGAATGCAGGTGAGAGTGGGCAGCTCCGCGGGTGACAGCGCAGACGGCTCTGCAATTCCTTGGGCGGGCGGCTCTGCGATTCTGCAGGCAGGCGGCTCCGCGATTCCGCCGGCGGGCCGTTCCGCAAGTCCGCAGCTCCGCGGGCGAGATAGCGGGCGCTCGGTCGGTGAGTGGGCAGGTGAGAGAGTGGGTAGCTGGGCGGCTCGGTGTGTGAGCGCTGCTGGCCAATCAGGGAGCCGGCAGGCATGGGAGCAGAGAGATGACATCCTCTCCCGGCGTCCGCCCTGCATCCTTGCAGCTCCGCCCTCACTGTGCAGGCAGCCGTGGGCAGCAGAGAGATTACATCATCTCTCTGCTGCCTGACTTTGGGACAGAGAACCTTAGCAGGAAAGTGACACAGCAGGTGACAGTATGCAGCGTGTGGCAAGTGACGTGGCAAGTGACGTGGCAAGTGACAATCCGCATCTGGTGACAGGTGACGTGGTAAGTGACAATCCAAAACGTGTGGCAGGTGATGTGGCAAGTGAAAATCCGCATCTGGTGGCAGGTGACGTGGCAAGTGACAATCTCCACAGTGTGGCAAGTGACAATCCGAAACGTGTGCCAGGTGACGTGGCAAGTGACAATCCGCAACGTGTGGCAGGTGACGTGGCAAGTAACAATCCGCATCTGGTGGCAGGTGACATGGTAAGTGACAATCCAAAACGTGTGGCAGGTGACGTGGTAAGTGACAATCCAAAACGTGTGGCAGGTGACGTGGTAAGTGACAATCCAAAACGTGTGGCAGGTGACGTGGCAAGTGACAATCCGCAACGTGTGGCGGGCGACGTGGCAAGTGACAATACGTGACGTGGCAAGTGACAATCCACATTTGGTGGCAGGCGACGTGGCAAGTGACAATCCGCAACGTGTGGCAGGTGACGTGACAATCCGCATTTGGTGGCAGGCGACGTGGCAAGTGACAATCCGCATCTGGTGGCAGGCGACGTGGCAGGTGACACACTCGGTGCTCCCACTGATTCTGCATTATGGTGAGTTGAACTATTTCTTTTTATATTACAATGTAATAATATAAATAATGCGCTTCAATCATCCTGACACCATAACAACCATGGTGCCGTGATGATTGAAGCGCCAATACCAGCCATTTCCTCGATAAACTGCCCCCAAAGAAACTTATTTTCTGGCAGTGCCCCTCCCGAGACTAGAATCTGGATCCCTCCCCTGGAATGAATGAATGGATGAATGAGTAACTTGTATAGCGCTACAAACGCAAACTAAATCGCCTCAAGGCGCTTCAATTGCTATTAATACAATTAATAAAAAAGAGCTTCATAGTTTTAAAACCTTTTTAATTATGTAACCAACATCAATAGCCAAAGCTGCCCGAGGCTTCTTCATTTTATCGGATGAGAATTGTCACAAAGAATTACATATACAGAATTGGTGAGGAATCCTTATTTTCTCATATGAGATGAGCATTAAACTTCGGAAAGTCTCAGCTTCTCATAGATTGTATTTTATTTTATTTTAGGCGGAACATGCACTATATCACCAGAAGTATTGGGACGCCTGCCTTTACACACACACTTGAACTTTAATGGCATCCCAGTCTTAGCCCGTAGGATTCAATATTGAGTTGGCCCGCCCTTTGCAGCTATAACAGCTTCATCTCTTCTGGGAAGGCCGTCCACAAGGTTTAGGAGGGTGTCTATGGGAATGTTTGACCATTCTTCCAGAAGCGCATTTGTGAGGTCAGGTACTGATGTTGGATGAGAAAGCCTGGCTCGCAGTCTCCACTCTAATTCATCCCAAAAGTGTTTTATCGAGTTGAGGTCAGGACTCTGTGCAGGCCAGTCAAGTTCCTCCACCCCAAACTCTCTCATCCATATCTTTATGGACCTTGCTTTGTGCACTGGTGCGCAGTCATGTTGGAACAGGAAGAGGCCGTCCCCAAACTGTTCCCACAAAGTTGGGAACATGAAATTGTCCAAAATGTCTTGGTGTGCTGACGCCTTAAGAGTTCCCTTCACTGGAACTAAGGGGCCAAGCCCAACCCCGGAAAAATCACCCCACACCATAATCCCCCAAATACCAAATGATTTGGAGGGGTGGCCCAATACTTTTGGCAATATAGTGTGGATGAGCGAGTTTCCCTCCTAGCACAAATTCCATCCCCAATTATTCCTACTGTTTTTTAACCAATTCCCGCCCAGCCTATTTGTCAAATGACGGCTGGGCAGAACGTTTGTTGTTCCAGGTGGACGTTATTGATGTCCTCCTGGAACGTGCCTTTTGCACACCCCACGGGCCACACTCTGGCACGATCCACTGGACACAGCTAATAACTGATCAGTGTAACAGCCAACTGCCGGTACCATGTGATCGCTGTGACCAATCACAACAGATCACATGACAATTGTAAACAATGGAGGGCTTACTTTCATGCCATTCATTGTGTACAATTGTTTTGCTAGCTGTGATTGGTCACAGTGATCACATGGTACAGACAGGGCCATTCACAGCCCATCTATACCATGTGATTAGCTGTGGCTAATTACAGCCAATTACAACAAAACACACGGAATTAACAGTTTCATTCAGTAAAAAATGGTCGCTTATATCAGTGAATTTCACTGGTAAAAGCAATCGCAATGTGTAAAAATAAAAATAAAAAAATCCTCCAATTCATGGTCCCCTCAATGATCTGTAGCTCCCCAGTGCCGGCAGCACTCATGCACCCCCAGACCATGACACTCCCACCACCATGCATGACTGTAGGCAAGACACACTTGTCTTTGTCCTCCTCACCTGGTTGCCGCCCCACACGCTTGACACCAAATAAGTTTATCTTGGTCTCATCAGACCACAGGACATGGTTCCAGTAATCCATGTCCTTAGTCTGCTTGTCTTCAGTAAACTGTTTGCCGGCTTTCTAGTGCATCATCTTTAGAAGAGGCTTCCTTCTGGGACGACAGCCATGCACACCAATTTGATGCAGTGTGCGGCGTATGGTCTGAGCACTGACAGGCTGACCTCCCCCACCCCTTCACCCTCTGCAGCAATGCTGGCAGCACTCATACGTCTATTTCCCAAAGACAACCTCTGGATATGACGCTGAGCACGTGACCTCAACTTCTTTGGTGGACCATGGGGAGGCCTGTTCTGAGGGGAACCTGTCCTGTTATACCGCTGGATGGTCTTGGCCACCGTGCTGCAGCTCAGTTTAAGGGTTTTGGCAATCTTCTTATAGCCTCGGCCATCTTTATGTAGAGCAACAATTCTTTTTTTCAGATCCTCAGAGAGTTCTTTGCCATGAGGTGGCATGTTGAACTTCCAGTGACCAGTATGAGAGAGTGAGAGCGATAACACCAAATTTAACACACCTGCTCCCTATTCACACCTGAGACCTTGTAACACTAACGAGTCACATGACACCGGGGAGGGAAAATGGCTAATTGGGCCCCATTTGGACATTTTCACTTAGGGGTGTACTCACTTTTGTTGCCAGCAGTTTAGACATTAATGGCTAATAGCATGCCCCAGGACGACAGCAGAATAGTGACGAAACGTGTCGGGCGGAGCGACATGCTGACGTCACCGCGCGATACGTCCCGTTGTTTGTGCACGGGCGTTTTGTACTGCAGACGGCCGGCCGCATTTTTTTACCTACGATTTTATTGCATTTGTATTCATGCCCCTTGGCAAACTTTTTTTATCTAAGAAACATACCTACTCAGGTTTTACCTATGGAGCATCTGTATGTTTATTTTTTCTGAGACGCATCGCCAGGCTTGAGTCATCATCTTGTTGGTGGAGAGACATCGTTCAATAGTGACCCCCACATATACAGCCCTTCCGGTGGAGCGGTGAGGACCTTCCCTAAGACCATCGTGAGGAAAAGGCCCCGGCTGGGTTTAAAGCCACAGGCTAGTCTGGTCTGTGCAGCTGGTAAGCGCGCACTTCTCCTCGTGGCAGATCTGTGGTGTCTTGAAAGTCACAAGCATTTGGATGTATGCACATATTGATATTTTCTCCCTGAGTCCATCCTGGAATGTTTATATGCAAAGAATTTCATATATTTTTTGCGATTTCCTTTTCACTAAGAGCCGGTTCACACAGGGGCGACCTAGCCGCCTGACAAGTCGCGCTCCGCTCTGTACAATGGAACCGTTCTAATAGGAGCGTCTCAAGTCGCTCAGAATTAGAAAAAGGTTCCTGTAATACTTTGGGGACGACTTGTATTGACTTCAATACAGAAGTCATTTTGCAAGTCACCTCTGAAGTCGTGTGGAGATCGCCCGGCAGAGTCGCGGGACAAGTCGTGCCGCCCCTGTGTGAACCGGGTCTTAGGCCCCTTTCACACTGAGGCGTTGAAAAAACGCCAAAAAAATTATGAGTTTTTTTTACCGCAATTTTACAGCGTTTGCGGTAAAAATAGCGCTAACGTATATGCGTTTTACCACGTTTTTACCGCGTTTTTGCGGTAAAAAGGATTTGGTATCCCACAATCCTCCACTCTACTGCGGTCATGTGACCTTCCCACAGCTTCTGGGTGTTTTTTACTGCGTTTTTACTGCGTTTTTACAGCGGTACTCATTCATTTCAATGGGGATAGGCGTTTTTACAGCGCTATTTTATGCGCCCCAAAGATGCTCCAAAAAAGCTGTTTGCAGGATTTTTTTCAATGCACAGCCAGCAAAACGCCTCAGTGTGAAAGCCCTCAGGGCTTTCACACTGAGAATGATGGGGCAGGATTATTTCAGGCGTTTTTACAGCGCTGTTTTTACCGCGAAAAAGCGTTAAAAACGCCTCAGTGTGAAAGGGGCCTTATGCCCCATACACACGATCGTTTTTCATGCCGTTAAAAATGCCATTTTAAAAAATGGCCATTAAAAATGATCGTGTGTAGGCTCCAGAGCATTTTTAACGACGTGAAAAACGGCCATTAAAAATTCCGGACATGCTCTCTTTTTTCACGTCGTTTTTCATGTCGGTTTTTTTAACGACGTGAAAAACGATAGTGTGTATGCTTTAACGACGTGAAAAAAACGCGCATGCTCAGAATCAAGTATGAGACGGGAACGCTCGTTCTGGTAAAACTAGCGTTCGTAATGGAGATAGCACATTCATTACACAGTAACGGACTGAAAAGCGCGAATCGTCGCTCAACAAAATTTACTAACATGAAGGGTGGCGCCATTCGAACGGAACTTCCCCTTTATAGTGCCGTCGTACGTGTTGAACGTCACTGCGCTTTGCTTGATCGTTTTTTTTAATGATGTGTACGCAAGGCAGGCTTGAGAGGAAACATGAAAAAAAACGAGGAGAAAAACGTCGGTTTAAAAAATGACATTAAAAACGATCGTGTGTACGGGGCATTAGACTTTATGGGTCGGTGACTACATGTTGAGAATATCTTTCTTCCAGCATAGGATTTATTTTTACAGGATCTCTATTCACTGGAAGATTTTATGTTGATCATTTTTGGACTATTTGTGTTTAGGAAACTTTTTGATTAGAATTTCCAGCACAGGATTATTTAACGGGATTTTTTTTTTTCATTTGCACAGTCTTTATGGTGAACTTATATGGCAGATTTTTGAGTGGATATATTTCACATATTAATTTATGTGCGGTTAGTAGTACTGATTCAAGTATATTTGTTCACAATTCTTTCCACAGGGTTTATAGGATCCTTTCCTTCTATTTGCAATGTATTTATGATTATTATCCCAAATATTCTATACTATATCACATATTTTGGTCACTTTTTATTAATACCCAATGACCATCAGTAATAGTTTGTGGTTTCTCACATTATTTAGTTAGAGCGCAACTTTCTTTTGCCATTAATGGCTGTGTGTTGAGTTATTTTGAGGGGAGAGGAAATTTACACCGTTATACAAGCTGTACACTCACTACTTTACATTGTAGCAAAGTGTCATTTCTTCAGTGTTGTCACATGAAAAGATACAAGAAAAGAGTTACAAAGATGTGACTGAGGGGTGTACTTACTTTTGTGAGATACGGTATGTACGGTATAGAAATGGCTTGCTATTACATAAACACAGAAAAAAAAAATAAGAATCCTGGATTAACCTACTGTACAGAGAAAAAAAAGACAGATATAAACAACCCGATTAGTTATACAGCAATCATTACAGCGTTCCATCATAAAGGCTTCGCAGATCTCAGAAGTACAAATAAGCAGCGGTAATACCGTATGATGCACCTGTCGCCATGGCAACTGTTTTCTACAGCAAATATTCTATTTTGAATCCTAGTTTAAATTAGTCGTGTGCAATCCACATTAAAATGTTGGTAAGTGAAAATACCCCGCGCTCCAATGTATGGCGCACAAAAGGGAGAACGCCGAATTCTGACTATAATTACTGTTACTTTCTTCTTCTTTTTTTTGCACATAATAGCAGATGGGCCCTGAGCTTAAAATGTATTCCTGTTAATGTTTAGAACTTTTTTTTTTTTTTTTAATTGGCTGCTTCGTTTTTATTTTTAGGTAACGCATTAATTAACATGAGTGGTAAGCGAATCTCTGATGCAAATTTTTCTAAAAAAAAAGATGGTGAGGCCTTAATTGTAGAATTCTGGCCAAGGCTGAACTTAAAGCGGTTGTATACAACAAAACTTATTTTTTTTTTCCAGAACCTGCAAGGCAAAGTCATAATGAGCTAGTATGACTAGCATACTAGCTCATTATCAATCACTTACCTTAGATCGAAGCCCCCGCAGCGGTCCTCGGACACGTCCTCCGTCGCATCCATGATACCCGGAGTGACTTCCGGGTATCGCCGCTCCGGCGCTGTGATTGGCCGGAGCGGCGATGACGTCACTCCCGCGCATGCGCGAGGAACGACACGATCCCTGCGCATGCGCGAATTCCGGCAGACTGCCATTCAAAGAGCCTTTGCGCTCAGTGCGCCTGCGCCGTTATCTATGGCGCGCATGCGCCGTAGATAGCGGTGCACTCTTTTTTGCAAATATCTCCAAGACCGCGTAGGTCTCGGAGATATTGCAAGCACCTACAGGTAAGCCTTAATGTAGGCTTACCTGTAGGTGCATTTCATATTTGTGGGTATACAACCACTTTAAAGCTCCGTAAACCTTTTAGAGAAACAAGAATGATTTTATCTTAGTTGTTTTTTTTTTAGTTTATACATTCCTAAACTGTTGCTTTATATCTATTTCTCTTTGTCTAAATATATACAGTGCCTTGAAAAAGTATTCATACCCCTTGAAATTTTCCACATGTTGTCATGTGACAACCAAAAACGTAAATGTATTTTATTTTATTGGGATTTTATGTGATAGACCAACACAAAGTATCACATAATTGTGAAGTGGAAGGAAAATGATAAATGATACAAATAAATATGTGAAAAGTGTGTGGGGGGGGGGGGGAATTTGTATTCAGCCCCCTTTACTCTGATACCCCTAACTAAAATCTAGTGGAACCAATTGCCTTCAGAAGTCACCTAATTAGTAAATAGAGTCCATCTGTGTGTCATTTAATCTCAGTATAACTACAGCTGTTCTGTGAAGCCCTCAGAGCAGCTATTCTCAACCAGGGTTCAGTGGAACCCTGGGGTTCCTCCAGAGTTTGCTAGGGGTTCCTTGATCTGTGGCTGATGAATCACCTTTTTGATGGTGCCTGTAGAGTTCAAGGTTCAGCATCCCTTAGCAAAGCCAGGAGCATGACACCAAATATCTTTTTAGCTATCTTTAAGGGTGGCATTCTGAGCACCCAGTTTAAGGGGGACATTTTTCCTATTGGCCACCAGTATAAGGGGCATTGTTCCTATTGACCCCTGATAAATTGGTTTTAGTAAGGGTTCCTCGAGACCCGAAAGTTATTTTTGGGGTTCCTCTAGGGTTAAAAGGTTGAGAAAGGCTGCCTCAGAGGTTTGTTAGAGAGCCTTCGTGAACAAACAGCATCATGAAGGCCAAGGAACACACCAGACAGGTCAGGGATAAAGTTGTGGAGAAGTATAAAGCAGGGTTAGGTTATAAAAAAATATCCCAAGCTTTGAACATCTCACGGAGCTCTGTTCATTCCATCATGGGAAAATGGAAAGAGTATGGCAGAACTGCAAACCTACCAAGACATGGCCGTCCACCTAAACTGACCGGGCCGGGCAAGGAGAGCATTCATCAGAGAAGCAGCCAAGAGGTCCATGGTAACTCTGGAGGAGCTGCAGAGATCCACAGCTCAGGGGGGAGAATCTGTCCACAGGACAACTATTAAGTTCTATTCTATTCTAATCCGATGGATTTTTCCATCGGAAATCCGATGAAGCTGACTTCCATCAGTCTTGCCCACACACCATCAGTCAAAAATCCGAACGTCCAAAATGTTGTGACGTAAAACACTCCGACAAGCCGATAAAAATGAAGTTCAATGCTTCTGAGCATGCGTCGACTTGATTCAGAGCATGCGTGGGTTTTTTGTCCGATGGAGTTCCACACAGACGATCGGAATTTGCTATCGTTTTTTTTCCTATTGGATAAATTTAAATCATGTTCTAGTTTTTCTCACCGATGGAAAAAAGACCGATGGGGCCCACACACGATCGGTTTGTCCGATGAAAAAAGTCCATCGGACTGTTTTCATCGGTAAAACCAATCGTGTGTACACGGCTTTAGTCATGCTCTCCACAAATCTACCGTTTATGGAGGAGTGACAAGAAGAAAGACATTGGTGAAAGAAAGTCATAAGAAGTCCTGTTTGCAGTTTGTGAGAAGCCATGTGGGGGACACAGCAAACATGTGGGGGACACAGAAATCATGTGGGGGACACAGCAATCATGTGGGGGACACAGCAAACATGTGGGGGACACAGCAAACATGTGGGGGACACAGCAAACATGTGGGGGACACAGCAATCATGTGGGGGACACAGCAATCATGTGGGGGACACAGCAAACATGTGGGGGACACAGCAATCATGTGGGGGACACAGCAATCATGTGGGGGACACAGCAAACATGTGGGGGACACAGCAATCATGTGGGGGACACAGCAATCATGTGGGGGACACAGCAATCATGTGGGGGACACAGCAATCATGTGGGGGACACAGCAAACATGTGGGGGACACAGCAAACATGTGGGGGACACAGCAAACATGTGGAAGAAGGCGCTCTGGTCAGATGAGACCAAATTCAACTTTTTGGTCTAAAAGCAAAACGCTATGTGTGGGGGGAAAACTAACACTGCACATCACCCTGAACACACCATCCCCACCGTGAAACATGGTGGTGGCAGCATCATGTGGTGGGGATGCTTTTCTTCAGCAGGGACAGGGAAGCTGGTCAGAGTTGATGGGAAGATGGATGGAGACAAATACAGGACAATCTTAGAAGAAAACCTGTTAGGTCCCTTTAACACTGAGGCGTTGAAAAAACGCAAAAAAAAATTGGATTTTTTTACCGCGATTTTACCGCGTTTTTACCGCGTTCGTGGTAAAAATAGCGCTAACGCATATGCGTTTTTACCGGGTTTTTGCGGTAAAAATGATTATTTGGTATCCCACAATCCTCCACTCTACTGTGGTCATGTGACCTTCCCACAGCTTCTGGGTGTTTTTACCGCGTTTTTACAGCGGTACTCATTCATTTCAATGGGGATAGGCATTTTTATAGCGTTATTTTATGTGCCCCAAAGATGCTCCAAAAAAGCTGTTTGCAGGATTTTTTCCAACGCACAGCCAGCAAAACGCCTCAGTGTGAAAGCCCTCAGGGATTTTTGAATTTTCGAATTTCCAAAATTCTGAATTTTGGAAATTCGAATTTTCGAACTTCCGAAAATCTAAAACTCGAAAATCTAAAACTCGAAAATCTAAAACTCGAAAATCTAAAACTCGAAAATCTAAAACTCGAAAATCTAAAAAACTCGAAACTCTAAAACTCGAAAATGGGAAATTTGGAAAGTTGAATTTCCGAATTCCAAATTTTTAGAATTTCAGGATTTCCGAAAATCTTTTTTTTTCGCTTTTTTCGGAAATTCAAAAAATTCGTTTTTTTCGTTTTCGTTTTATTCTTTTTTTGGGAAATTCGGAAGTTCGAAAATTCGGAAGTTCGAAAATTCGGAAGTTCGAAAATTCGGAAGTTCGAAAATTCGGAAGTTCGAAAATTCGGAAGTTCGAAAATTCGGAGTTACGAATTCACGAATTACGAATTTCCGAAAAAAGCAAAAAACGAAAACAACAAATTTTTCGAGTTTCCAGAATTTCCGAAAAAAGCAATAAAACGAAAAAAACGAAAACGAATTTTTCGGCAGTGCACATGTCTAAATTTTATAGGTAAGCAGGAAGGGGGGGGGGGCGGGGAGTGGTTAGGGTAACAATGCAGATCAACCACCTGATTTTACTGTCCCTTTGCTGGCCCTGAGGGGATCAGTTATCTGATTCTGGTAGGCACACTCTGGAGCTGGTAGACGGTATGTCAGGACGGGCAGTTGGCAGAGCAGAAACTTTTTGGAAAATCATCGATATAACTGCAAAATGACTATTTTCCCACCAGACGTCACCTGTGCTAATGTATGGGCTCTTCTTTCACTCGCTTTCTTGACAAACAATTTGAATGTGTCTGTGGAAGGGCCACACACACACACACATATACACCCGTTATTGATACCGTGCAAAGAGCTCTTCTGAAGGTAGGCAGCATAATGAATCCGAGGTTCCGTGTCTCGGGTGACTAGTAATGCACTTCAGCAAATCACATCTCATTATGAATAATCACATTGTATTCAGCTTAAAAGTTTTCTGCATCACATCAACAGCAAGCCGAAGGTCCTCCAGTCTTCTAATAACTGGAATCTCATTGCCCAGATCTATTTATTATGTACGGCCTTCCCTATGTGCCTGCATATTATTGTATTCCATGTTCAGCCACCACATAAAAAGGCGGTTCAAATCTATTTCAATTAAAAATAGTTTTCACTTTTGATAGAGTAGGGAATCGATAAAACCTCTGTAAATCTTTTTTTTTTTTGTCCACGTCCCATTGGGGAAACTTCCCTTCAGTTCCTGTGCTGAAGATACAACAAGAAATGAGAGGAAGTTGCTCCAAAGTGAGCAGCCACCAGCACCATAACAACCAATCGTGCTCCAGGGGCGGGCTCATAGCATCAATCATCGCTATGGTGTTAGTGACCAGCCTGCCTGCACCATGGCAACACACGATGCTGGAGCCAAAGCATAGGGCTCTGAAGCAAAGAGGGGTCTGTGTGATTGGGGTACTGTGTGATTGGGGGGCTCTGTAATGCAGAGACTGCATGATTGGGGGGCTCTGTGATGAGGGGACTATGTGATTGGGGGGGCTCTGTGATGCGGAGACTGTGCGAATTGGGGGCTCTGTGATGCGGAGACTGTGCGATTCGGGGGCTCTGTGATGCGGAGACTGTATGATTGGGGGGCTCAGTGATGCGGAGACTGTATGACTGGGGGCTTTGTGATGCAATGACTGTGTGACTTAGGGGCTCTGTGATGCGGAGACTGTGTGATTGGGGGGCTCCGTGATGAGGGGACTGTGTGATTGGGGGGGCTCTGTGATGTGGAGACTGTGCGATTTGGGGGCTCTGTGATGAAGGGACTGTGTGATTCAGGGGATCTGTGATTAGGGGACTGTGTGATTGGGGGGCTCTGTGATTAGGGGACTGTGTGATTGGGGGGCTCTGTGATGTGGGGACTGTGTGATTGGGGGGCTCTGTGATGAGGAGACTGTGTGATTGGAGACTGTATGATTGGGGGGCTCAATAATGCGGAGACTGTATGACTGGGGGCTCTGTGATGCAATGACTGTGACTTAGGCGCTCTGTGATGCGGAGACTGTGTGATTTGGGGGGCTCTGTGATTGGGGGGCTTTGTGATGCGGAGACTGTATGATTGGGGGACTCTGTGATGTGGAGACTGTGTGATTGGCGGGCTCTCGGGTTAGGGGACTATGTGATTTAAGGGCTCTGTGATGATGAGACTATGTGATTGGTGGGCTCTGTGATGAGGGGACTGTGTGATTGGGGTAAGGTGACCAGATTTTTTAAATTAAAACCGGGGACATTTTTTTTATCTGATGTAATGGGGAGACCTGTGATGTGATGGGGAGACCTCTGATGTGAAGGGGGCTCTGATGTGATGGGGAGATCTCTGATGTGAAGGGGAGATCTCTGATGTGAAGGGGAGATCTCTGATGTGAAGGGGAGATCTCTGATGTGAAGGGGAGATCTCTGATGTGAAGGGGAGATCTCTGATGTGAAGGGGAGACCTCTGTTGTGAAGGGGAGACCTCTGATGTGAAGGGGAGACCTCTGATGTGAAGGGGAGACCTCTGATGTGAAGGGGAGACCTCTGATGTGAAGGGGAGACCTCTGATGTGATGGGGAGACCTCTGATGTGATGGGGAGACCTCTGATGTGATGGGGAGACCTCTGATGTGATGGGGGGGGGCTCTGATGTGATGGGGGGGGCTCTGATGTGATGGGGGGGCTCTGATGTGATGGGGGGAGACCTCTGATGTGAAGGGGAGACCTCTGATGTGAAGGGGAGACCTCTGATGTGAAGGGGGGACCTCTGATGTGAAGGGGAGACCTCTTATGTGAAGGGGAGACCTCTGATGTGAAGGGGAGACCTCTGATGTGAAGGGGGGACCTCTGATGTGAAGGGGGGACCTCTGATGTGAAGGGGGGACCTCTGATGTGAAGGGGGGACCTCTTATGTGAAGGGGAGACCTCTGATGTGACGGGGCTCTGATGTGAAGGGGAGACCTCTGATGTGAAGGGGAGACCTCTGGTGTGAAATTAATTTCATCAAGGTGGTTGTGTGCCAGGCTCAAGTTTTCCACTGATAAGTAACATTCATATAGGCTCGGAAACTGAGTATTTTCGTCTATTTCCGTGTCTTTTCCGAGCATTACCAAACGGCGGCGATCGGCTGCGATCGCCGCTCTTCGGCTCTGGTTGGCTCCGGCGCCCCCACACGCCAGGCCAAATGCGGTACTGCAGGCCCTATTAGGTTGAATTCTGCTCGTCTTGCGAGACAACACTTGCGAGTCAGAATTTTTTTTAAAAAGTTACTCGCAAATCAAATTGCTCTCAAACCAAGTTACTCTTAAACTGAGGTTCCACTGTATTATATATCCAGGCGCCTGGGAGTGTAGTACTAGATACCTCCTTGCTTCATGGTTAAACTAGCCTAGTTCATCCAACCATCCACCCTTCCTTCCTATCATCCCCCTTCTTATACACCTGGTAACATTTCGGTATGGAATCTCTGTATTATAGGATTCCTTGGAGATGTTGGAGACCTGTGATCATTCCTCATTTGGTGTCACCTCATTGTTGGCAATGACAATGTAGGTCACTCACACCGTCTTCATTTTCTGTATTTTAGTGCTCTTTGCAGCTTGTCTCACTTTCTCTTTTTCATTCCCTAAAGAAATGTTCATATTTAACAGATGACTCTCGCTAAAATACATGTTAGCCCCGTAGGATAAAACAGCTTTTGTTGCGGGTGTTTGATCCACTAAGATAAGAACTAAAGAATGTCCAAGTTCAGCACAGAAACAAGAAGATGTTGGAGTGTCTTATCTGATACATTCTTTATTCATGGAACCCAGTTTCTTATGTTTAATTTACATTTTTATTGTACATTGTATGATGGCCAACTTCAGTCAGTTTTTGGATCCCAAAAAAGGGTGGGAAAGGGTTGGATCCCTGGATGTGAAGACCAGCCTTTCAATCAGCATTCCAATTCGGTAGGGATACAAAGGGAGAGGGAGAACAGCGCACACCCCATAGTGTAGTAAATTAGAAAAGATTTTATAAAACAAGATGTAGAAAAGCGGGAGGGTGGGGGCAAAGGAACAGTTGCTGAGGCTAAACCCACCCAGGTGATGAAGGACTATCTCGGGACTTGATGGAACACAATAAACATTGTTATGTTAAAAGGTTTATGGCAATTAAAATTACAGACAGACAATTATACACATCAGAGACTGGTCGGGGTCTCGACTAGTTTCGCGGGGTGTACCGCTTCTTCAGGAGAGCCAATCTATAGAACGGGTAATACAATACATATAAAATAGTTCAGCAGTAAATTGTATAATGCATAAAAAGAATAAGTGCTTACCCGATGAGTGATAAAGTAGGCACGGAGCCAGGCAGCCCAAGATGTAATATTGCACCCACAAAGCAATTGATTGGTGCTTGAGCAGAGGCGTGGCTTGAAGTTTGTGGGCCCTGATGCAAAAATTGTCCTGGGGCCCCCCACTACTACCCAGCCCTTCCACTGTGCACCAAGATACTGCCATTAATATGCGCTGGTTGTGAGTTCAGTGAGACCAACAGGTTCACCTGTTGGCCAGTTTTTCTTTTGGCTCTTCCAATTCATTAGGGGTTGAGGTCAGGGCTAGATCATTGTAAGGTACCTGTGATAGGTAGTGTCCGAAGTGGAACTTGTGTGCTGAGGATTCAGGCGAAAACGTAGTCAGGCAGATTAGGTTGGCAACAGATCAGGCATAACGGTACACAATCCAAATCCAGCGAGTGGTCAGGCAGGCAAAGGTCATACACAAGCTGGCAGTGAAGTACAAAATCAGCAGGCTGGAGAGTAGTCAGGAATTCAAGCAGAAGTTCAACACGAAAATCAGGATCAAAAAGCAGTCCCAACACCCAGGGAGCTATTCCACACAAACGGGCGCTGAGAGATAGCATCACTTCCTTTTTATGGGCTGCTTTGATTGAAAATTGTCGACAGCTGGCAGCAGGTGGGGCTAGTGAGTCCAAGGTAATGCTTAATACTGAGAGGACATTTCCAAAAGTCTAGATCTGCTCCGTAGCACAACAGGTAAGGCTGCAGCTGTGCGACCAGGAAGATCCCGGTTCAAATACACCCTGGTACATGACAATCATTTGAGTTGCTCCACACCAAACTGGTCAAACCATGCCTCTATGGAGTTGACTTTGTGTTCAGTTATGGTGGAACTGAAAAGGACCTTTTCAAGACTGTTTAAACAAGACTGGAAGCACGGGTGAAGGCCAGAACCCCAATTATCCAACAGAACATTTTTGAGGTCACGGGAGACACCTGAACTCAATCATTAGGAGGAGGGTCTTTTGGCCATGAAGTGTAGGAGATGCACTTGAATGCCCATGGAGGACAATAATGCTTATAGAACCCACTAAAGTTTAGGAGAAGCTCACAATTAATTGGGGTCGTTTGAAGGCCACTAGAAATTGGTCTTCCTAACATCAACTGAAGGCCAGCAAAGGTCAAGACTTACACCCAATGGATTTTAAACCATAAGGCTTTTTATTGCTTTAGGTCAGCGGTGCCCAACCTTTTGAAGCGCGAGGGCCACTTAAGCGACAACTTGGTAACTGGTCGCGGCCAACAATCAGCGGAGCGGGCGGATGGCAGGTCCATGTCCGCTCTGCATATACAGATCAGATTGTAAGTAGGACACAAGTCGGCCACATCAGAGGGTTCCGTGGGCCACATGTGGCCCCTGGGCCACTGGTTGGGCACCCCTGCTTTAGGTGATATTATCTGCTTTTAATGAAGCTCTATATAGGAAATATAGTCGTTTCTGAGCAACACATTCATTAATACTGCATGGACAAGTACTTCCAATTATTCCAATTATTCCAAATACAGCATGTCACGTTATTTTGTTACATTTAGTAAATAATATCACTGCTAAGCTGTCATCTCCACTCAAAGTGTCATATCGGTAATTGTACAATCCCACTGAGTACTTGTCTGGAATGAATTTTTTAAAATAATTTGTGGTATGTGACTGTCATCTGCTGCTGTGATAATGATGTGTTGCTGATTTTATTAACAAAATGAGTTCAGGAACCACAACTTCCCACACAGCTCTATACAGAGTCGCTATAGAGTTTGTAGATCGCTGGAAGAAGATTTATAATTAAAGCCGAACAGGGAAAGTGAAAATACTCCCTTGTAGGGGGGCTGCCCCCGCACTTTCAAAGTTACTTGTTTGTTTAGGTCCAGGGGGCCACCCCTATACTCTGGCGGTTACAGGTTCTCTGACATCATCAAATTCATGGCAGGGTTCATAGCCGAGGAACGGTCGGTCCACCACAAGAGGAGTGTTGCCTCCTGCTAGAGCAGAAGATCAGGTGTGTAAAACTGCTTTTCCCGTTCCCTAGACCCAGGGCTTTTTTTCAGCGGGAACGCAGGGGAACGCAGTTCCGGCACCTCCTGGACTGACTGTATGTAATGTCAAGGGGTGCTGCAGGGTATTGATGCTCACTGCTGGCGGATCTATTCTAGCTGGAGGGGATCTATTTTTGCAGGGGGTCTATTGTTGCTGAGGAGGTCTAGTGTTGCTGGTGGGGGACCTATTGTTGCTGTGGGGTCAGTTGTCGCTGAAGGAGATCTACTGTTGGGGGAGGGGGTCTATTGTTGATGGATGCCAGAGAGTCTATTAATGCTGGCTGTGTGGAGATCTTTTGATGCTGCCGGGAGTCTATTGTTGCTGGGGGGGGGGAGATTTTGTTGCGGGTGGTACATTGTTAGGGGGATCCATTGTTGCTGGCTGAAGGGGAAACCAAATTCCAGTGTGAAAGCGCCTTGGGCTTTCACATTGGAGTGAAAGGAGCGGCTCTTTCAGGGCGCTTTGCAGGTGCTATTTTTAGCACTATAGCGCCTGCAAAGCGCCTCGGTGTGAAAGTAGCCTTATAGCAGCCCTTTGGCGCCGCTAGCAGGTACTTTTACCCCCCAGAAGGGGTTAAAAGCATCCGCTTAGCGCTGCTTTCAAAGTGCTTTTATGGTGCTTTGAAAGCGGGTACCCATTCATTTTAATGGGCAGGGGCGGTAGAGGGGCAGTGTATACACCGCTCACGCACCGCCCCAAAGATGCTGCTTGCAGGACTTTTTTTCCCATCCTGCAAGTGCACCACTCCAGTGTGAAAACACAGAAGAGGCAGTTTACAGGCGCTATTTTTAGCGCAAAAACGCCTGTAAAGCGTCTCAGTATAAAAGAGGTCTTACACAATGTGAGTGATGCTGAACAAAGTTTGAAGGACCGCTTTCACACCTAGACCGCCCCAGTGGTAGCGTTAAGGCGCCGCTCGTTTTAGCGGCGCTTTACCGGCGCTGCAACGCCACTTTGCGGGCGGTAGCGGGGCGCTTTTAACCCCAAAGAAGGGTTTAAAAGCACCCGAAAAGCGGCGCTGCCGAATTGCTTTGCAGGCGCTTCGGAAGAGCTGCCCATTCATTCATCAATGGGCATGGCGTTTTGGGAGTAGTGTATACAGCGCTCCCAAACCGCCCCAAAGATGCTGCTAGCAGGACTTTTTTTCCCGTCCTGCAAGCGCATCGCCCCAGTGTGAAAGCCCCTCGGGCTTTCACACTGGGGAGGCTTAAGAGGCACTTTTCAGGCGCTATTTTTTAGCGCCAAAACGCCTGAAGAGCACCTCAGTGTGAAAGGGGTCAAAGTGATGGCATCAGTCAGACATTGTGTGAGAGAGGAAAGGTGGTCACCCTAACTGCGGGACACTCAGTCACATTTTTTTTTTTCTCGTGATCAGAGTTGTTGAGGGTGGTGGGGGGGGGGGGTCACAGGGTGATATCTTCCTACCCCCTTCGCTCATCTTCGTTTGCCGGAAAAATTCTCCTATCGTGGGAATGCGGGAAAGTCCAGCAGAATCCGTGCGTGTTGGGAGGTATGACAATATACCCCCACCCAAATACAGCAGATCCTCCCTCTCAGCAACATAAGCCCCCCCCCCCCCTCTAACAACAATAAATCTCCCAGCACCCAGCATCAGAAGATCCTCCCTCTCAGTAACATAAGGCCCCCCCCAACAACAAATACTTACCTGAGCTCCCCTCTCAATCCAGCGATGTCCATGAGAACCTTGGCTCTCCGGAGACTCACACTCCTGATTCGCGTTTGGCAGCAGTGGGAGTCATTGGCTCCCGCTACTGTCAATCGCAGCCACTAGTCTAGGGTGACCAGACATCCCCAGTTCCTGGGGACAGTCCCCGGATTGAGGACACTGTCCCCGGACCAAGTCTGTCCCCGGTTTTGTCCCCCGGATTGGATCAAACAGGGGCTGGGGCAATTTCAAAGACAGTCAGTGCAGAATTAATTGATCCTGTGTTCCTGCAAAGCAGATACAGGGATCTATACCTTCCCTTAGTAAAAGCACCTCCCCCACAGTGAGAAAACACTTGTTAGGCACACATTTAGCCCTTTGATTGCCCTAGATGTTTTTCCCCTTCCCAGCCAGTGTCATTAGTACAGTGACAGTGCATATTTTTAGCACTGATCACTGTATTAGTATCACTGGTTCCCACAAAGCGACAAAAGTGTCACTAATGCCGCGTACACACGGTCGGAATTTCCGCCAGCAAAAGTCCCATGTGAGCTTTTGGTCGGAAATTCCGACCGTGTGTAGGCTCCATCGGACTTTTGCTGTCGGAATTTCCGCCAGCAAAAGATTGAGAGCAGGTTCTCAATTTTTCCGACTGAAAAAATTCTGACGCATGCTCGGTAGCATTGAACTTAATTTTCTCGTCTCGTCGTAGTGTTGTACGTCACCCCGTGTTCTTGACGGTCGAAAGTTCCGAGAAGTTTTGTGTGACCGTGGTGTATGCAAGCCAAGCTTGAGCGGGAATTCCGTCGGAAAAACCATCCAAGGTTTTTCCCGACGGAATTTCCGCTTGTGTACGGGGCACTAGTGTCCGAATTGTCTGCCGCAATATCGCAGTCCCGCTATGAGTCGCTGATTGCCGCCATTACTAGTAAAAAAAAAAATATGTCCCCGGATTTCATTTAAAAAACCTGGTCACCTTACACTAGTCAGGAGGGGGAAGGGCCGAGCCGCGGCTCTGTGTGTGAATAGACACACAGAGCTGTGGCTCGGGAGCGTGCCTGTTTGGGTGCCCCCACAGTAAGCCGCTTGCTGTGGGGGCACTCTGCAGAGGGAGAGGCCAGGAGTGCCAGCGTGGGACCCGAGAAGAAGAGGAGGATCCGGGCTGCTCTGTGCAAATCCATTACAGAGCCGGTAAGTATTACATGTTTGTTTTTTTTAGAAAAAAAAAAAAAAAACACTTTAACTGCTTCCGGACCGCCCACCGCACATTTACAGCAACAGGGCGGCCCGGGTGCACGAAACAACATACCTGTACGTTGTGTCCTGATCGGGGTCCAGGGCGTGCGCGACCAGCTCCTGCTGTGATTGGTCGCAACGGGAGCCAATCAGCGGACCCGCTGATGGTTTGCTGGAGGGGCAGAATAGCTGTCTGTCCATGTAAACAGGGCAGACCGCCGTTCTGTCAGAGAGAAAAAGAAAGAGCACACTTAACCCTTTGATCGACCCTGATGTTAACCCCTTCCCTGACAGTGTCATTAGTACAGTGACAGTCCATTTTTTTTTTTTAGCACTGATTACTGTATTAGGCCCCTTTCACACTGAGGCGTTTTTACCGCGTTTTCACTGTAAAAATAGCGCTGTAAAAATTCCTGAAATAACTCTGCCCCATCATTCTCAATGTGAAAGCCCTGAGGGCTTTCACACTGAGGCGTTTTGCTGGCTGTGCGTTGGAAAAAATCCTGCAAACAGCTTTTTTGGAGCATCTTTAGGGCGCTAAAAATAGCGCTGTAAAAACGCCTATCTCCATTGAAATGAACGAGCAACGTAGTAAAAACGCGGTAATAACGCGGTAGACTGCGGTAAAAAACGCATGGGCGTTAGCGCTATTTTACCGTGAACGCGGTAAAAACGCATAGGCGTTAGCGCTATTTTACCGCGAACGTGGTAAAAACGCGGTAAAATCGCGGGAAAAAATCTCATAATTTTTTTCGCGTTTTTTCAACGCCTCAGTGTGAAAGGGGCCTTATGCCGCGTACACACGATCATTATTCACGGCGGTTAAAAAACCGCCGTGAATAATGACAGGAAAAACGAGGGAACCGCTTCGGTTCCAAGGGTTCCCTACACACGGTCGTTTTTCCCGTCATTTTTTTCTTTGTCGAGAAAAACGACCGTCTGTGGGCTCCGCGGCAGTGTCTCCCTGTGGGAAAACTGCCGCGGAAAAAAATGATGGAAAAAACGATGAGAAAATTTAGAACATGTTCTAATTTTTCTCGTCGTTTTTTATGCCGTTTTTCTCGACGAGAAAAGCGGTCGTGTGTACGCGGCATTAGTGTCAATTGTCCCCAGAAGGTGTCACTTAGTGTCCAATTTGTCCGCCACAATGTTGCAGTTCCGCTAAAAATCGCTGATCGCTGCCATTACTAGTAAAAATAAAAAATGCCATAAATATATCCCATAGTTTGTAGATACGATAAGTTTCGCGCAAACCAATCAATAAACGCTTATTGGGATTTTTTTTTTTTACCAAAAATATGTAGAAGAATACGTATCGGGCTAAATTGATAAAGAAATTCGATTTTTTATTTTTTTTTGGATATGTTTTATAGCAGAAAGTAAAAAGTATATACCGGTATATTTTCTTTTTACAAAATTTACATATTTTTTTTGTTGATAGCGCAAAAAAATTAAAACCGCAGAGGTGATAAAATACCACCAAAAGAAAACTCTCTTTGTAGGGAAAAAAGGACATCAATTTTATTTGTGTGCAGCGTCGCACGACCGCGCAATTGTCAGTTAACCATTTGCCTACCACGCCAATTCCGACATTTCTCTCCTACATGTAAAAATCATCATTTATTTGCTAGAAAATTAACACAGAACCCGCAAACATTATATACGTTTTTTTTTTCTGCAGAGACCGTAGAGAATAAAATGGCGGTCGTTGCAACTTTATATCTCGCACGGTATTTGCGCAGCAATTTTTCATGCATTAAAATTTTTTTTTTTTTTTTTAAATTAGCACAATATTTTTTGCATAACGTGAAAGATGATGTTACACCGAGTAAATAGATACCTAACATGTCACGCTTCAAAATTGCGCCCGCTTGTGGAACGGCGCCAAACTTCCGTACTTAAAAATCCCCATAGGTGACGATTTTTACAAGTTACTTGTTTTGAGTTACAGAGGAGGTCTAGTGCTAGAATTATCGCTCTCGCTCCAACGTTGAACGCCGTTTTACATATGTGGGCGTGACTTACGTAGGCATTCGCGAGCACACGGGGACAGGGGGCGCTTTCAATTTTTTTTTTTTTTTTTATTGTTCATTTTACTTTTTTTTTTCTGGTTTGATGCTTTCTTTTTTTTTTAAATGTTGATCACTTTTATTCCTATTACAAGGAATGTAGACATCCCTTGTTATAGGAATAGGGCATGACAGGTCCTCTTTACAGTGAGATATGGGGGGGGGGTCAATAAGTCCCCACATCTCACCTCTAGGCCTGACATCCCAGCTGAGGCGGCGACATTTTTTCAAATGCAGAGACCGGGCGTGATGTCACAGCATTGCGCCCGGCCTCCGACCAATCATAGAGACTCCAGGGGCCATCTGGCCCGCCGGAAATCTCTGTGGCCAACATCAGCCGCCGGTCGGTTCCTTCTCAGGCTCACTGATCGCAGGGGCGAGCCGGGAGAAGCACCGGAGGGCGGCGGGAGGGGGTAGTCCCCTCCCGTCCCCTGTAAGAACAATCAAGCGGCTTAACAGCCACTAACATTGTTCTTACGGTGAAGGGAATCTCCGGCTGAAAAAGAAGAATGATGCCTGTAGCTGCACCCATCATTCAGATATCATCACCACTCAAACACGATGACGTCATATGGCCTTGGGCGGGCGGGAAGCGGTTAAAGTAAAGCAGTGTCGTGTCGCAAAAAAAGTGGCCTGGTCATGAAGGGGGGGGGGGGGGT